>JAGDYQ010000163.1:2392396-2453041 GCA_021962125.1 Bulinus truncatus | reverse complement strand
ATATTGCGACCTATTCGCCATACATATTTAATTTTATTTATTAAGAAACTCATCAAATCATAATGAAATAGTAAGAATATTGCATTGTCATCGGGTTCTGAGTTTTATTGAAAGTATCAGAGTTATAGCTTATCGGAAAGTGGTATAAAATTGATTTAGGGAATATATATCTAATTTTTTTTAACAGGGATGATTATTCTTGCCCTAAACATTGTCTTAAAAGCTCAACAAATTCAACTTAACTGAAAAAAAATCAGTTAACTAGAAGTTTTGTTATTAGTTGATTGAAATTTTCAATACCTATTATTCTAATGCAATCCAATAGCCAGCTATTATTATTTTCCCATGTTTAATTTTTTAATTCCTCCTCTTCAACAGAATGCTGAATAGCCATATAATATTAATAATTTTAATATTCTTGTATAAACTTTAAGCTCCATTTCAGATATTGTAGAAGTGGGCGTGACATTAGATTGTCAATAAGCTGTTTTGTCATTTTTAAAGGTGTAGCTCCTTCTAGATTAAATATTTTTTTCTCAGAAGACTGTTACGCGTTGTTGTTAACACTTTCGACGGTGTAACAGGAGTCAATGACTCAATATCTGGCACAGAGTAAAATCATCATTGATTAACAGCTTAACATATCCTATTAATAAAAAAATATAATTCTTTGAAGATCTTGACAAATTGGTTAATACTCACGAATTATTGCACACTTTCCCGAAATAGTTAGACGAGAAATACACGAGTACCTTGGAGGCTACCACAATGGTACAGTTTTTGAGTAAGGGGCCAACCATTGTAATAAAAAATTTGGAGGTGTTCATTGTATTTTGATTTGTAAACTGAACCAGAAACAAAATTAAATTGACTAGATAGTAAAAAAAATGAAAATTTGTAATGACAAATCAATAATGTAGTGTTTTTTACGCCATAAACGGTAATTATATATATATATATATATATATATATATATATATATATATATATGACCTTTCACTCTATTGGAATTTTTAGAGGTGAACTTGTAAATCATATGATAAAAAAATTTTAAAAATATTTTATTTTAAGATATTATACTAAAAAAGACTTACGACATAGTGTTTTTGTCCTCCAGGTAATGGCTTCACCAGTGACTAAAGTGCACACCTTTTGGTACGCGGACATTACGTTACACGCTGCTTTCTTAGCTGTTTCAAGTCCACCCGCAGCTAAAGATGTACAGTAGTAACTTCTGCAGCGATCAGTGTAATCATTTGGATCCACCTACAGTTTGGATTTAGGAATAAAATAGTAATAAATCCAGAAAAAAGTGTTTTTTAATAATGATTATTATGGAGAAGTGGTATGCAGGCTGTATTATATGTAATGAGGGCCAGTAGCTTAGGAAGTGTTCTGCGGGTTGTGTGACCACACATGGCACCTAACTAGGAAGGGGCACAGAAAGAGTGATGTTAAATGTTGTTGCAATTTTCAGATTGGAAGGAGGGTGCCAAGCTGTGGATACTATGGTATAGGAATATCCTCATTGACCATATTACCACCACCATTGCAAAAAAAGTTTTTCTCCCCGGCCACGAGAACCCAACGATCTATTCCCCACAGATAGCGGTATGTCTCCTAGACCAGGTTAGCCAAAATGAGCCATGATAGTGCAGATATTACAGTTTGATCTTAGCCGAAAGGCCGAGAAACGATGCCACTAGAGTTGTTAGAAGAGATAGGAAAAGGATTCCTGAGATCTGTCTGACAAAAAAGTTGGAAAACTAAAGAGACAGTTGCAGACAGAAATTGCAGTATATTATGTATGGCTTATGCAGATAGTTATAGAAAGCCGAATTTACAATATACTGAGGCAAAAGCAGGTTTCAGAGTAACTTCCAACAACAAGAAGCAAATTGTGTGTCAATCCACTGTCACATATGTCTACAATAAAGCCAAAGGCGATGTTGACTTGTGAAATGCTCAGTTATACCTTAAGCGAAATTTTCTTTTAATATCTAAACTTTTTTAAAAAAAAGTATAGGTTTTCTAGCTTTTCTTATAAAATAAATCAGAACATATTAAAAAACTTAAAGACAAATATAAATGCACTTCGCGTGTTACCAAGGTTAAACATAGTGGGCGCTTTAAAGGGTAACAATCGGTTCATTCACCATTTCTTCCTTTATTAATCTGTATTACAATATAGGTATTTAATTCATAGTCATCTTGTTAACAGGATGTTCAACAAAATATATAATGAACACATGAGCACCCTCGTTTTGGAAAGAACTATAAGCTATATCTAAATCATTAATTGAACCCAGCGATTCAAATATTATGTCCTTCCCTGTATACCAAGATCATTTTAACAAAAAAATAATAATTAAAATGCAGTTTTGAAATAAACTTGTCCAATTTGATTTAAACTTCAAATAAAGTCATACTATATTTAAAAATTATTAAATTCAACTAAAGAGTTTTTTTTTTATTCAGGAATTAGTCTTTACCTTTACATACAGAGCGTGAACAGCATTAGTGGCAGTTGCGCTCAAAAAGGACTCTAAAATGCCACCTTTTTCAGGGGCGGATCCAGAAAATTGGAATAGGGGGGGGGGGCGTTGTAAAAAACGTTATATTTCGAGCAGCAGCAGAGAAAAAGGGTCTAGACATTAGAGGGGTCGAAGCCATAGGGGGGTGCGAGGCCGGGTCGCCCCCCTCCTGGATCCGCCAATGCTTTTTCTGTGCAAATAAATATTAAAGTGATGAAAATGCTTTCATTTGCTGGTTGCTAAGCAAGTCCGTCCGGGGCGGACCGCTCCTTCAGCCCTTCGCAGTTACGCCACTGTGTATATGTTACCGGTAAAGCCTACTATCGAACCTTTCTTGTCGGCAATTTAGGTCATCACCAAACTTTCAAATAATGCAAGTACCTACAGCCCGCCAGTCAAATCTGGCCAGTCAGGCTGTTTAATCCAACGCTCTGATTGGTTCAGAGTGAATCAAAGTGCTAGCTTTTCATATTATGACTTTTACACTTAAGTTATATTAGTGCATATCAACACTCCATCCAACTATTTTCGGCTCGACCTGCCTGCCAAATTAACAAACCCAATGTGGCACGCGACTCCAAAGTTGGTTTCTATAGCATGAAAGTGAGAAATGTGAAGATAAAAGCAATGCTCAACATAGCAGTGACAGCAAAATATAATCATTATTCATCCGTGGACAAAGAGCGGAATGTACAAACTTGTCTGGGATCTAATTTAATATAGTTGATTTATTTTTTAGAAGTCCAAATACTGAAAGAAATCATATTCTTTTTTTTTTTTTTTGGAGATGTTGTTCATCTATAGAAAATATACGGAAATAAAGCGCAAAAAATTATTTTGAAATAAAATATAATCGGACAACTGAGATTTTTTTAATGCCCTATTGCAGTCATAAAACAACAAATGCACCCCTCTATTGGCAAAACTATTGATTACTGTACGTCTGTACCTAACCCCACTTGAGCGACATTATATCTAGTTTTTTGCATCATTTACCCCCCATCCTTTTCCGAAAAAATAACAGCAACAAACAAATAAACAAAAAAAAAACAACAAACAACCGCCAAAAATGTTTTGCGACATTTCCGTATAATGGTTGATTAAAAGGGGACCTCATAAAAAATGCATCACATTTTTCTCTTAATGGGGCGGAGGGGAGAGGGGGGGGGAGCTTATGCCCCTTCCCGCAACGCAGCACGTCGATCATTTTCGAAGCCATCTTTCTTAGGGATCTCATAGCTTAAATACCCAACAGCTAATATAGTGGAAGCAAATATAGTTTTGAATACGTAGGCCTACCTCGCTATGACATCTGTAGAAGATTGTATTGATTGCTTGACATGCTTCTGTTGCTTTTGCGTTATCTTCAACAGTTGCACACTTGTTAACACCGTTACCACACTGATAAAGAAAAGAATGATTAAAGAAATATGAATCAAGTATATAAAAAGCGCTACAGTTCATTAAATAGATTCATAATTAAACTTTTATTTTTAAAGTATCAATTTATATTTTTAAAAAGGCGCTACAGTTAGTTAAATAGATAATTAAACCTTTTTAAAAATAAATATTAATTATTTTTAAAAAAGGCGTTACTGTTGGTTAAAAGATAACACTGAAAAACAAGTGTTGGACTTCTTATATGTCATTAACGTTTTCGGAATCAGTTTTTCATGCTGATTTTGAATCTGTAAATCATTTTGCTCTATCAGCTCAAATTATTAAGATATTGCCGAACAAAGTTTTGTATGCGCCCAAACAGGAATAGACTGCGCGTACACACATGTTCACAAACACACATACCTCGTAATTATATACGTATATTGGCAATGTTCTTTTTTTCTGCAGTTTCAGACTTCATAAAAGGAGAGTGAATGTGGCAATTGCAAGTTGTTTAAAATATGGCGACCAGAGGATGCGTAAATTCACCGGATCTGTTTTGCTACGTGTGCGGCTTTTTCACAAACAAGTCTCATCAGAAGACTTTCACGCCGTTACTGAAGAAAGCTTATCAACTTTATTTTGACTCAAAGGTGGATTGTGGTAAGTCGTGGGCACCACAGTTCATCTGTTCGACATGTTCAGGCAACTTGCATGGTTGGATGAGGAAGGCAAAGAAAAACAACCACATGGCATTCGGAGTTCCAATGATATGGCGTGAGCAAAGCAATCACTCCACAGATTGTTATTTTTGTTTGTCAAACATCAATGGAATTTGTTATAAAACTCGTACAACTGTCAATTACCCAAACGTTCCATCAGTTTCAAAACCAATTCCACACGATCCTGTCATTTGTCCAGTACCACAATCGCCTGTAGAATACACAATAGACGAAGAGAATGATGAAGAAAATGATGTTCCATCTTGTGCTGATGATTCAGACCCTGACTACAAAGCTGCCGGAGAAGGAATTCATTTGATGAAGTATGCTGAACTTTGCGACCTTGTGCGAGATCTGGCGCTAACAAAAGGCCAAGCTGAACTTCTTGGTTCACGGTTAAATGAATTTAATTTGCTTGCACCAGGTACAGCTACAGCAAACTTTCGTCACAGGCATAAACAGCTTGTTCAATACTTTGATGTGACTGGCAGTATTTGCCACTGCACAGATGTTGACGGCCTTATGAGAAGTCTTGGTGTCGAACACATTGTTGAAGATTGGCGACTGTTCATTGACTCGTCAAAGACTAGCTTAAAAGCAGTATTGTTGCACAATGGAAACAAATATGCTTCAGTACCAGTTGGATATTCTGCCCACATGAAAGAGACAAATGAAAACATGTCGGAACTGTTGGAAACAATACGTTATCGCGTGTACAACTGGAATATCTGCGGCGATCTAAAAGTAATAACTATTTTGATGGGAATGCAGACAGGGTACATGAAGTACATGTGCTTCATATGCGAATGGGACAGCCGAGATAAGAAGCATCACTATACAAAAAAGAATTGGTCGATCAGAGACAGAATGCAACCAGGAAACAAAAACGTTCTTCATCAACCGTTGGTTGATCTTGACAAAATTCTCATGCCACCGCTTCATATAAAATTAGGACTGATGAAGAACTTTGTCAAGGCATTAGACAGCAAATCGAATGCATTTATATACCTATGCCACAAGTTTCCAGAGCTAGTTATGCTAAAGTCAAGGAAGGTATTTTCATAGGTCCACAAATAAGAAAAATCATGGCCGATGAAGACTTTCAAAACACTTTAAGTCATCCTGAAAAAGATGCGTGGGTGGCATTCAAGTCAGTCGTAACCAATTTTCTTGGAAATAAGAAGTCTGTTGACTATGAAACAGTTGTAAAGAAATGCATTAGTGCCTACAAACACCTGGGATGCAATATGTCTCTGAAAATTCATTTACTCGATTCACATCTAGACTTCTTCCCAGAAAACCTAGGCGCAGTAAGCGATGAACATGGCGAACGCTTCCACCAGGACATTTCTGTGATGGAGTCACGCTACCAGGGCCGGTGGAGTACAGTGATGTTAGCTGACTACTGTTGGACTCTACAACGCGACTTGCCAAGTACTCAGTACAAGCGGAAGTCCACAGCCAAGAAATTCAAACCATGAACATTTTAAACATTTTACACATGCATTTGACTTTAAATGGAATATATTTTTTACATATAATTTTATTAGTTATAACTGATTTCATGCTTGTGTTTAATATTTGTTTACATTAACTGCAAAGGAGAATATATGGTTTAAAAATTTCATTTTTATACATATTGGAGTATTATAACTATAATAAAAAAAATAAGATTGCGGATTTCTTAAAATTGGAGGCTGATAGAGACAAATGGTTTGCATATTCGAAATCAGCGTGTGTAAATTGAGTAAGATTAGATGATGGGTACCAAGAAGTCCACGATAAGTTATTTTTTGTTTTCCAGTGTAATTTAACGTTAAAAAATATTAGTTATAACCTATTAAATGTTAAGAAATTAAAGTTTGTCAAATAAATAGCTGTACTATAACTAGTATGGCTTAAAACGCTTTTTTGAAAAAATTATAAGATTTAAGCCATTCTAACATAACCTTTTTTGTGGGATATGGCTTGTCTGGCTTAGAACGCTTCATATATATATATATATATATATATATATATATATATATATATATATATATATATATATATATATATATATATATAAATATATAAGAAGCTATAGTTAGTTAAATAGATACTTATTATTATTGATATTCTTTCATTAACCGCTTTTGTGTTAATCCGTTATCGTTCATCAAGCACGGAGATGTATTGAAGTAAACACTGGGCATTAAAGTGTAAACAATGGACACACACCAGGTTAGGTATTTTCAGGGTGGAAAACTTGTGAATAATTATAGCCCATTTATAAAATAAATCGTACAGTTCTCGAAATAACATTGATACCACGACAAACTTGATACATCAACTACGTCTCCTGATGCTATGACAGGCCCGTAGCCAGGTCAAAGTAAGTAGGGAGGCACTAATACCCATCAAGGGGGTACCTTTACTTTTCCTTTATTTTTCCTTTTTTTCTTCTTTTTTAAGAGGTGGGGCACTCCACACCTAGCGGGGGGGGGGACACGGCCCCCCCCCCAGCGCCCCATTGGCTACGGGGCTGTGCTATGAGTTAAAGCATAGACCGAAATATATAAACCACAGTTTGACAAGTTGTCTGTTGATCAATTAATCTTGATTTAGGAGTAAATAACGACGAATACTGAATACAGCACCCAAGTGGCGTCACTATGGTTGGTGTCACCCCGTGCGGAAAATCCATTGAGTGTCCCACCCACCCAACACCAATCCAGACCATAATCAATAATAGATAATTCGAATTTTCCTGCACTAGACCTGAGAGAATTTACTATAAAAACTTTAGCGATAAAAACGATCGTATTACTGACTGTATTTCAAAAAGATATGTATTACTTTCATTAAACTGAGTTTGTAAACTACGTCTCCAATTTCATGAAACCACGTGACTACATGCTCCATTTAATTTTAAACGTTTGCAAAAAAACTCTAGATTGATCCGAGTAGCTTTGAACTGTATTTATTTACCTAAGCTCCAGACGCTCTGCATGGTGGCACCATGTGCTACTTACTGCTCTATTTGGTGACGCCCTAGGCTACTGCTCATCTTTTACAAAGCCGAAAATACCGAGTTTTTTCTGCTATGAAATTTAGAACTGTTCATTTTGGTGTCACCCCTAAAATGGTGTCACCCGGTGCGGCCCACACCCCCGCACCCCCTAGTGACTTAAACCGTTCATAGAAATGGGTCGAATTATCTTTACAGCGATAACTAAGAAAAGCGTTCCTAGAAATGGGCGGAATCATCTTTACAGCGATAACTGAGAAAAGCGTTCCTAGAAATGGGACGTATCATCTTTACAGCGATCACTGAGATTTGCGACCTATTACCGTGTCAAATTGTGATAAGTTTGATAAACAAAGTATTAACTTACTGGGAGGTTGGTATTCTTATACCTCTCAAAGACTCGTTCAGCTCCAGCTTGTGTTAGAAGGCCAAGTTCATCTGTCAAATTGAATTTTATTAACACTGAGATGAAAAATGTCATTCATACAAGGAAATAGATAAAGTAATATATCATCATTAAAAAATATTACCTTTAGATGCATCTATCTATCTATCTATCCATCCATCCATCCATCCATCCATCCATCCATCCATCCATCCATCCATCCATCCATCTATCTATCTATCTATCTATCTATCTATGTCCCCCCTCTCTCTCTCTCTCTCTCTATATATATATATATATATATTTAGATGTGAGTGTGTGTGTATGTATGTATTTATAATAAAATATACCATCAGTAAAGCCATCCATATCACCACAAATTCCTGCAAGTCCATTTTTGAGAATGGAGTTTTTCTTCAGTGTTATCATGAATGTGCCATCCACCGCTAATCTGAGCTCGAGACTATATGCTGGTAATGTAATGTACACTGTTTGCTGATCAGCATGATATCGCCATATAACTGTACCTAATGAATGTAAATTAAAATAAGCATTGCCCCCAAATTTAGAATTTAGTGTTTTAGAAAATCATGTTACAATGAAGCGATGGGAAATAAAAAAAACTGTCAAAGTACATAGAAGGTCTTTACGGTAGTAACTCCAGAAAACTGTCACAGTACATAGAAGGTCTTTACAGCTGTAACTCCAGAAAACTGTCACAGTACATAGAAGGTATTTACAGTTGTAACTCCAGAAAACTGTCACAGTACATAGAAGGTCTTTACAGCTGTAACTCCAGAAAACTGTCACAGTACATAGAAGGTATTTACAGTTGTAACTCCAGAAAACTGTCACAGTACATAGAAGGTCTTTACAGTTGTAACTCCAGAAAACTGTCACAGTACATAGAAGGTCTTTACAGTTGTAACTCCAGAAAACTGTCACAGTACATAGAAGGTATTTACAGTTGTAACTCCATAAAACTGTCACAGTACATAGAAGGTCTTTACAGTTGTAACTCCAGAAAACTGTCATAGTACATAGAAAGTTTTTACAGTTGTAACTCCATAAAACCGTTTTTAAAACTCGGTCTTCCAAACCGTTAGAGCTTTGTGAACCAGATGTAAAGAAAGAAAAAGAATAAAATAAAGTAAATCTAAAATTAATTGCATAAATTCTGATTTAAATTGGAAATCACTAATTTAAGTTAATGTGTAAATATTGTTTTGTGCAAATCGATCATGTAGATTTATGATCATAATAAAAAAAAACCACTACGAAAAACAATCTCGATAAAAGTTTTCTGTTTTCTCCATTTTTTTTTATAACATTCGTTGAATGCATTTTATTAATGTTACACCCTTCCCCATTTTTACCAATGCAATAAATTCTTAGAAATGTACGCGGAGAAATGGAATTGTCTGAGGAGAAATGTAACACATACAGAGACCTAGTTTCCCATCTTGACTAGTGGTTATACTTATAGTCAAACAGTTCAGATTTATTATCCTTTACATTGAAATAGAAATAATATCCCTAGTAGGACAGTCTGTCTAAAAAGCTTCTTTTCAGATTAAAATATTCGTCTACACAGGCAGGTACCTCGTTGAACGGACATAGAGTGTTAATATTTTCAGTGAATGGACATTACCCAGTTTATCCACCGCTGTAGGCATGTTGTCCGTGAGTGCAGAGGCATTGAATACTTCTTTAAACGTTCCATTGGACTTGGTCAAGTATTTTCCTTCTAAAGTATACGTGATAGGTGGGTCGCCTTTCACGATGATTGTAACAACCTAAAATTCAACGGTTACAACGTATGCATGTTTTTAAATTCATTTATTATAAGAAACATATTGTCATAAATAAGAAACATATTCTTTTAAATAATGATAATTTTAATAATTAGAATTTAATGCATACATATTAAAATTACAATGACTTGAATACTAAACATGGAAGCAACTTAAAAAAAAAAGCTTAAGTTCGGATTCTCATTCTTTAGTTGCTAATTGTACTCCATTTCTCTGTTGTTATTTTTTTATTAGACATTTAAATAAATTAGACTGCTTCCTTGTATTATCTACTTTGAAAAAAATGATTTTTTAAAAATGTTTGAGGCACATACATTTGTAAGGTTTTGACGATTTGTAAAGACTGAGTTTAATAAAATTTGGTTTAATACGGACTATGTATACATACGAAGTTAAAATATTCCTGACACTAAAATAAGTCAATGAAGAATTCTTTAATCAAACAAGTACATGATGTATAATTACTTTCTGACCATGAGATACATTTTGAAGTATACCTAGTAGGCATAATTAGAAAGTGGAATACCTTTGAACAGGTGCATTTATCCAATGGATCACACTCTGTGACTGTGTAAATCTCCAGCTGCGGAGTGACCACAAGACCTACAGCACACAAGGTGAGATATTTGAAAAGGACGCCATCGAAAGTTCGGTAGATGTCATCCCCTGATGTCATGCATGTAGCGACATCCATTGTGTTGTTTACCTTATAGGGAGCGGCTGTAGCAGAAGGAAAAAAAAATAAGAATAAAATATTCTCAAAAAGGCCATTAAGATCATCGGCTCGATCAAGCAGAAAATTATGTGGGCACCACAGATATGACAAACTTTTTGAATCACGGGTCACATTTGGTGCTGCGAGCCGCACAAAGAGAAAGAGGATGGATCGTTGAGAGGAACCAATCTATATAAATAATAGTGGTCTCACGCCTGCGTTAAATCGAAAGAAGAAATCAAGAATTTAGAATGGCGTCTTGCCGGGGTCGATAAAGTTTCTTTAAAATGTACAGTTTTGAATAGTTTCTGCGGTTTTCAAACATGAAACCCAAAGGCCATTGTGTGAAATAATTCCATTTAAATTATTATTTTTTTAATTTTTACAACATATTGCATCTTTATATTGTAATAAAATCATGAGTAAATCGGATCTGTCCGAAACCAAAAATAACCTAGCCTACTTATCAAATCATGGATCAAACTCTATGCAAAGGTTTTGCAGGGTACAGCTAATATAAATTAAAGATAAGAGTTATAACATAAAAGGCTAGTGAGATGTTTCACTCTAAGCCGGCGGGCCATAGTCTGCCCATGGCTGGGATAGCACCATACTCAGCGGCCCTAAATGTCACGTACCCATTAAAATCTGGGTGAACTCGGTAACGCCACTGTTTCTTCTAGTCTGGGAATTACAAACTGAGAGAGTAAAGCGTTGAAATGAACTGATCTGTAAATTTTTTAATATGTATGTGCGCGAGTGCGCGTATTTTATTTTGTGAAAAATCTTTTGGGATTGGCTGAGACTTTAAACTAACAAGAGATAATACATATTACGTATTAGTGACTTATGTAAACCTGAGACAACGCCCATGATGCCTACATTAAATTTTACCCATTTATGCAAAATGGAATAGTCCATTTTAAAATTTAAATGGCTGGATCAGTGAAATATAGGAATCAGGCCGAATCAGTTCCCAAGTGTTATTAATTTAAATATATTCTTTATCTTCTCTATACTTAGGTATATAAAAGGATAATTAAGAACAATATTTTGAGTTCAGCAGTTAACCAGACAAGATTGCTTTCCGTCAAAAAAAATAATTAGAAAAATACACATTTAAGTTAGGGATTTTCATACATGAACATGGACCATTAACAAACTATATAACACACAAGCACTGACGTAACGAGTAGGGAAGGGGGCGAAGTGCGATCCACCCCAGGCGGTACTAGCTTTTTTCATCAGGTAGGGGCGGCAAATATACCAAATTAAGTTACGCATAATGGGGCGCCATTTCAAGATATTCCACAGGCGCCACAAGCGCTAGTTACGCCACTGCGCATGAGGGAGGGATGGAATGAGGGAGTGAGGGAATGAGAGAGTGAGTGAATGAGGGTGGTGGGAAAAGGGGGAAGGTGGGGGGAACGAGGGAGTGGGGGAATGAGGGAGTGGGAGAATGAGGGCGTGGGGGAACGAGGGAGTGGGGAATGAGGGAGTGGGGGAACAGGGGAGTGGGGCATGAGGGAGTGGGGAATGAGGGAGTGGGGGAACGAGGGATTGGGGAATGAGGGAGTGGGGGAACGAGGGATTGGGGAATGAGGGAGTGGGGGAACGAGGGATTGGGGAATGAGGGAGTGGGGGAACGAGGGATTGGGGAATGAGGGAGTGGGGAACGAGGAAGTGGAGGAATGAGGGATTGGGGGAACGGGTGAGTGAGGAATGAGGGAGTGAGGAATGAGGGAGTGGGGGAACGAGGGAGTGAGGAATGAGGGAGTGAGGAATGAGGGAGTGAGGAATGAGGGAGTGGGGGAACGAGGGAGTGAGGAATGAGGGAGTGGGGGAACGGGGGAGTGAGGAATGAGGGAGTGGGGGAACGAGGGATTGGGGAATGAGGGAGTGGGGAACGAGGAAGTGTAGGAATGAGGGATTGGGGGAACGGGTGAGTGAGGAATGAGGGAGTGAGGAATGAGGGAGTGGGGGAACGAGGGAGTGAGGAAAGAGGGAGTGATGAAAGAGGGAGTGAGGAAAGAGGGAGTGGGGGAACGAGGGAGTGAGGAATGAGGGAGTGGGGGAACGGGGGAGTGAGGAATGAGGGAGTGGGGAATGAGGGAGTGGGGAACGAGGGAGTGAGGAATGAGGGAGTGGGGGAACGAGGGAGTGAGGAATGAGGGAGTGGGGGAACGGGGGAGTGAGGAATGAGGGAGTGGGGAATGAGGGAGTGGGGAACGAGGGAGTGAGGAATGAGGGAGTGGGGGAACGGGGGAGTGAGGAATGAGGGAGTGAGGAATGAGGGAGTGGGGGAACGAGGGAGTGAGGAATGAGGGAGTGGGGGAACGGGGGGAGTGAGGAATGAGGGAGTGGGGGAACGGGGGAGTGAGGAATGAGGGAGTGGGGAATGAGGGGAGTGAGGAATGAGGGAGTGAGGAATGAGGGAGTGGGGGAACGAGGGAGTGAGGAATGAGGGAGTGAGGAATGAGGGAGTGGGGGAACGAGGGAGTGAGGAATGAGGGAGTGGGGGAACGGGGGAGTGAGGAATGAGGGAGTGGGGAATGAGGGAGTGGGGAACGAGGGAGTGAGGAATGAGGGAGTGGGGGAACGGGGGAGTGAGGAATGAGGGAGTGAGGAATGAGGGAGTGGGGGAACGAGGGAGTGAGGAATGAGGGAGTGGGGGAACGGGGGAGTGAGGAATGAGGGAGTGGGGGAACGGGGGAGTGAGGAATGAGGGAGTGGGGGAACGAGGGATTGGGGAATGAGGGAGTGGGGGAATGAGGGAGTGAGGAATGAGGGAGTGGGGGAACGGGGGAGTGAGGAATGAGGGAGTGGAGGAATGAGGGTTTGTCATACCACCATTTTTAAAGCCATACGAGGCATAGTATATTTTATTTATTTAATGAACAATACAAATTTAATAAAATCCGAATGTTTTCTTCCAATAGTCTGATGTCTTCTATTTTATAACTAGATAGGTAGAAGTGTGTGTGTTCGGGTGTGTGTGTGGGGGGGGGGTCCTGAACTTTGTTATTTATTGTTATGTTGTGAACGAATAGTGTATGTTTTTTTTATCATTTGTGAATTATACAATAAGTGAACGATCAATATAAGCAATGTAAAATAAATTCACATTAGACAAAAACAGCCTACAAGATATATTTACTTGGGTTACAAGGAGCACATCCATAATTTGGAAGCTGACTTCCCCAAGAACCAGAGAATCCTTCAGTACAACAGTTCGAGATATCCATGGCTTCCGCACGTGAAAGATTTCCTTGGCAGTTGGAACCGATGTAGCAATACTTCAGGTTTGTCTTCAAGGCTTAAGAATATAATAATAAAAAAAATCTCTAAGCTTATTCAAATGCAAGACAAGTAAAATGAAATTAATAAAAAAAACATCTATATTTTTTTTTCTTAAATGAATTAGAAAAACTTAAGCCTAATTATATACTTACAATTAATGTTTTCTTCACAGGCGCGCCCAGTGTAAGGTTCGGGACAGCTGCACTTTGGCAGGGCCGTAGACCACGTTTCTGTCTCCACACACTGACCACCATTAGAACATGGGGGGTCGCAAACAGCTGAAATGATGGGTGAAATGTGTGATTGGTGAAAACTGGCCAAAAATGATGGGTGAAATGTGCGATTGGTGAAAACTGGCCAGAAATAATTGGAATCGATGTAGTAGTTAACTCTTAAACCAAGGTTGGGCAAACAATTAAACCGCGGACCACAATAAGTTATTACTGTTGAAAGAATGGCCGATCAAGAGTATATGGATGAACAATCAAATAAACAAGTCCACCCAGCTTTAAATGGGTCACCTGCCTTAAGTTGGGGAAGTAAAGGTGGCTGGGCGTTGCGCTAACCACACCATCTCTTCATTTGCCGAGGTTATAGAAACAGATGAATTCTACACTTTATCTGCCCCGATGGCCCGTTAGGGCTAAGGAAACTAACTACTAATCAAATAAAAATGTTATTAATGTCAAATAGCAGGGAAAGGCAGAGCGCGGGTTGGATAGACAGTCTGACGGCTAGTATTAGGCCATCTGGTCGTAGTTTGTTCATGTCTGTATTATACAGGTTAAGCACAAAGTCTGCATACCTCCCATGTTTAGGAACATTTATATGAATAAGTATGATAATTTGGAACCTGTGGTCGTTAGACCTAGTTTGCCCGTTGTTTCAAGGTGTAATTCCGATATCCTGTTAGTTGCTTCCACTTGCTACCGTCCAAGATATCGTAACAACGTGACATCAGTAAACGATGAACTAAAACATTCGGTTCTATCAGTGTTCCGAAAAGACACAGCGCCCCCTCCAAATCCCCAAAATGTTGCACTCAGCCCCGTAGCGTAAAAATTCTACAGCAGGGGGCCAGGCATTCTATAGCAGGGGCCAGGCAATAGCAGGGGGGCCAGGTAATACATTTTACTAAGTAGAGCAAATATAAAGAGTGGGCCAGACAAAACGCAGGGGGCCCGGCCCCCAGCCCCCCCGCACGCTACGGCCCTGGTTGCACTACATGAGCAGGAGAACATGGCGGCACATTCGGCAATGCAGAGTTAAAGGAGGGACCCATATACATGTTTTCGATTCCAAGCAGATAACCGTTAGCTTTTATAAGCCTCCATAAGATTAGAATGTTCGGACTTTGTCCGCACCCTATATAGTATGAATGCTTCATTTATTTCTAATGTGTAAATGTGTCGCATGTGCTAATAAGCACACAAATGTTTATCTAGTAAAGATTCCATATCTGTTCACTAATTATAATTTAAAAAAAAATAGACGACTTCAACAAACCCTGGATGCCATAGCAAATCACAAAAATCTGTTCTGCAACTAATAAAGAAGTTTATCTCAAGTCTCAATTTTTTTCAGTGCATTAAAAAAAAAATTCGAATTCCTCTTTATTATACAAATGCCAAATTATAAAGTGCAAAAGAGTTCAAGTCCATAAAGGCTAATATAGGGCATAGATTTTTTTCTAAAGAGAGCAAGTGAACAATGAATGCGTGACAAAATATGTTTCTATTCAGATTGACTCTAGAAGCAGGCCCGTCGCACCTGAAGGGGTTACCTGAACGTCTATCGCGCGCGTGTAGCTTTAGGACAGGAGATTCTGTTGTCACTTAACCAGACGTAACCTACATTCTCGGACCAGCATATAATCAGGGTCAGTTAGATCAGTGTTCAGCGTTCTGCCTCTGCTTTGGCTTTTTTTTTAAAAATGTGTAGGCCTATTTGTGTGTATATGTGTGTGTGTTAGAGTGTGTGTGTGTGTGTGTGTTCGGGGGGGGGAATTGTGTGAAGTTTCAGCTTTTAAATTGTTTGGCTGTTGGAAGAGGAGGGTAAGGTCATATAGACCTGAGTAAACAGATCGCGAGGCCAAAAATCTACTAAATTGTAATATTTCATCTGAAATGAATCATTACTTTAAATAAAAAATTCACTCCAGTGAATTCGTCGTCACATTGTTCAAATGGTTTACATTGAACGAGGTCATGTATTATAACTCATTAAATGTTTTCTTAGTGAAAATGTAAATAACAAAAATAACACCTTAATATTAAAATGTATTTAAAAACTTACGGATGTCACAATCATCTCCTGTCCAGCCATTACAACAAGATGTATTGGTCACGTGTTCCACCCTAGTTTAATTAAAACGTAAAAAAAATGCCATGCCATGATCTAAGTTTGTTAGTTTTAAATTTTATTTGGTAATTAAGAGAATTATAAACCAAAAACAGAAACATTTACTGCATTTTAATTATTATTTTTTTGTTAAAATGATCTTGGTATACAGGGAAGGACATAATATTTGAATCGCTGGGTTCAATTAATGATTTAGATATAGCTTATAGTTCTTTCCAAAACAAGGGTGCTCATGTGTTCATTATATATTTTTTTGAACATCGTGTTAACAAGATGACTATGAATTAAATACCTATATTGATTAATAAAGGAAGAAATGGTGAATGAACCGATTGTTACCCTTTAAAGCGCCCACTATGTTTAACCTTGGTAACACGCGAAGTGCATTTATATTTGTCTTTGTTTAAGTTTTTTAATATGTTCTGATTTATTTTATAAGAAAAGTTAGAAAACCTATACTTTTTTAAAAAAAAAGTTTAGATATTAAAAGAAAATTTCGCTTAAGGTACAACTGAGCATTTCACAAGTCAACATCGCCTTTGGCTTTATTGTAGACATATGTGACAGTGGATTGACACACAATTTGCTTCTTGTTGCTGGAAGTTACTCTGAAACCTGCTTTTGCCTCAGTATAATGTAAATTCGGCTTTCTATAACTATCTGCATAAGCCATACATAATAAACTGCAATTTCTGTCTGGAACTGTCTCTTTAGTTTTCCAACTTTTTTGTCAGACAGATCTCAGGAATCCTTTTCCTATCTCTTCTAACAACTCTAGTGGCATCGTTTCTCGGCCTTTCGGCTAAGATCAAACTGTAATATCTGCACTATCATGGATCATTTTGGCTAACCTGGTCTAGGAGACATACCGCTATCTGTGGGGAATAGATTGTTGGGTTCTCGTGGCCGGGGAAAAAACTTTTTTGCGATGGTGGTGGTAATATGGTCAATGAGGATATTCCTATACCATAGTATCCACAGCTTGGCACCCTCCTTCCAATCTGAAAATTGCAAAAACATTTAACATCACTCTTTCTGTGCCCCTTCCTAGTTCGGTGCGATGTGTGGTCACACAACCCGCAGAACACTTCCTAAGCTACTGGCCCTCATTACATATAATACAGCCTGCATACCACTTCTCTATAATAATCATTATTAAAAAACACTTTTTCTGGATTTATTACGATTTTATTCCTAAATCCAAACTGTAGGTGGATCCAAATGATTACACTGATCGCTGCAGAAGTTACTACTGTACATCTTTAGCTGCGGGTGGACTTGAAACAGCTAAGAAAGCAGCGTGTAACGTAATGTCCGCGTACCAGAAGGTGTGCACTTTAGTCACTGGTGAAGCCATTACCTGGAGGACAAAAACACTATGTCGTAAGTCTTGTTTAGTATAATACCTTAAAATAAAATATTTTTAAAATTTTGTGATCATATGATTTACAAGTTCACCTCTAAAAATACCAATAGAGTGAAAGGTCATATATATATATATATATATATAATTACCGTTTAGGGCGTAAAAAAACACTACATTATTGATTTGTCATTACAAATTTTCATTTTTTTTTTTTTTGCTATCTAGTCAATTGAATTTTGTTTCTGGTTCAGTGTACAAATCAAAATACAATGAACACCTCCAAATTTTTTATTACAATGGTTGGCCCCTTACTCAAAAACTGTACCATTATGGTAGCCTCCAAGGTACTCGTGTATTTCTCATCTAACTATTTCGGGAAAGTGTGCAATAATTCGTGAGTATTAACCAATTTGTCAAGATCTTCAAAGAATTATATTTTTTTATTAATAGGATATGTTAAGCTGTTAATCAATGATGATTTAACTCTGTGCCAGATATTGAGTCATTGACTCAAGTTACACCGTCGAAAGTGTTGACAACAACGCGTAACAGTCTTCTGAGAAAAAATATTTAATCTAGAAGGAGGTACACCTTTAAAAATGACAAAACAACTTATTGACAATCTAATGTCACGCCCACTTCTACAATATCTGAAATGCAGCTTAAAGTTTATACAAGAATATTAAAATTATTAATATATGGCTATTCAGCATTCTGTTGAAGAGGAGGAATTAAAAAATTAAACATGGGAAAATAATAATAGCTGGCAATAGGATTGCATTAGAATAATAGATATTGAAAATGTCAATCAACTAATAACAAAAAATCTAGTTTACTGATTTTTTTTCAGTTAAGTTGAATTTGTTGAGCTTTTAAGACAATGTTTAGGGCAAGCATAATCATTCCTGTTTAAAAAAAATTAGATATATATTCCCTAAATCAGTGATTAGTTTTTGCAAAGGACACTAACATTGATTTGTGGAAGGAAAGAATATCTGAAGCAATTTTTATGGTGAAAAGAAAACTAGGAGAAGAAAGCACTTGGGATGAGAAGAGTCCAAAGCTGTATCTAAGGCTTTTCTGATAGTACTGAGAGTTTTATATATAAAATATTATCTTTTTAGCCTAATGCCATAAAATTTCATTATTGTTTTCTTTAAAATATTGTTTTTAATGCTACTTCTGCAGTTATAGCTTTTTAAAATATTAACCAATTTTCATTCAATTTTCTGCAACTCTATTGAGTGTAACCCTATGGCAGAAGCTAAGATAATTTAAATCTCTCTTTTATTTTAAGTTACAACTATCCAAACTTTACATCATATTCTTATAAAAAAAAAACTTTTCAATAAATATTGTTTCTTTTAGTAGAGTTGAAAATTTAGAAGAAACTTGTATAGTAATGCCCACACTATTTTACAACGTTTTTCTTAACTTCACTTCTTGTCTGTTTGTTTGTTTGATTGTT
Organism: Bulinus truncatus; assembly: GCA_021962125.1. Lineage (NCBI taxonomy): Eukaryota > Metazoa > Mollusca > Gastropoda > Planorbidae > Bulinus > Bulinus truncatus. Next base: position 2,433,989 of record JAGDYQ010000163.1, on the reverse strand, counting down.
TGTTTCTTCGTTTGTTTGATTGATTGTTTGTCTGTCCAGGAATTTGGCAATCCAATTTTAGACCACTTTCCGATAAGCTGTAACTCTGATACTTTCAATAAAACTCAGAACCCGATGACAATGCAATATTCTTACTATTTCATTATGATTTGATGAGTTTCTTAATAAATAAAATTAAATATGTATGGCGAATAGGTCACAATATTGTCTAAATCAAGGGAAATTACTGGTGCTAAATATAGTACACAGTAACGGAATTTGGCACCAATTTTATACCACTTTCCGAAAAGCTATAGGTCTGATACTTTCAATATTGCTCAGATCTCGATGATATTGCAATATTCTTACTAATTCATTATGATTTGATGAGTTTCTTAAGTATTTTTCGAAAATAAAATTATTGTGGCTGAAGAAAGAATACTCTACTGCGCCTAACACATGTGACGTCACAGCTCTCCGATATGTTCTAGCAACCTACATATAGTTAATCGGGTCCGTCTCACACCAAAATTTTTTAACTCTTCGTATTAATTTTTTAAAAATTACATTATAAAAAAACATTTTAACTAAAAAGTCAAAAATAAAAATTACATTATAAAAAATATTTTATAAAAAACAACGTTTTTCTTGCGTACTAAAAAGCAGAAAATAATTTCTGAATAAATTAGTCACATGGTTATAGACTTTATAAGAGCTTCTGATTTTTATAAAAATGAAAAATGTTGGGAGCATGAACACAAACATCCAGACCTTTCTAACATACTCTAATTTATATAAATGAAAACCTGTTTAATATAATTTCACTATATTAATATATTGATTCAATTGACTTTACAAGTATTACATTCTATATCATGAGTTTAGGTTATACAACACTAGAATTAATTTTACATACTCATATGCATTTTATTATCGAGGTTGTAATAAATGATCTGCAATATCGTGATATTTTGAAAACCTTCTGTAACAATTCTTTTGGGGTTTAATTGTTAACATTTGATGATTCTAATACTGTAATACAAACATTCACATAATATAAAATCCATGTGCCCAACGTTTTTTGTTTTTATAAAAATTTTCTGCTTTTTAGTACGCAAGAAAAATGTTTTTTATAAAATATTTTTACAATGTAATTTTTTTTTTTACATGAATTTTGTTTTTTTATTCAATACCTATAATATACAATTCATTTTTATATAACTTAAATCTTATACAGTTCTTTTGATAATGTAAATATTACAGCAGCTTTCTTGAAAATTTGATTACATTTAATTAATGCAAAAATGCATGTAGGCTAATAACTTTTAAATACAAAGAAAAAATATATTACATCATAACTATCATGTATTTAAAACAAATTCCCAACACATTATTATTTAATGGTTGTAAAAATTACATTAATGACCACTTCTCATTTTATAATACTGATCTCCCTACTCATATTTCTACAAAGTATCTAGTTTTATTTTTAAGCCATTTATAACTTAATAAGATTTATCATAATCTTCTAAAGTAAAATAGTGCTTTTTGTCATGGTGTGTTAAGTGTTGTGTTGTGTGTGTGTGTGTTAAGGTAAATGGAGTTGATCAAGGAGCATTCTACATGTTGTTTGTGTATGTGTGCTGATTGCTGAGTGAGGAGAAATGTGTTCACCATGGTCAGGTGAATTAAGGTAATAGGATGGCTATGTCAAGTGACCAGGTTAAAAAGGGGAAAAAGAAGTTTAGTCAAATAGAGTAGGATGTGATCTATTTCAGAGAATTTTATCATGGATTATACTATATGTTATTTTATATTATCATCTTGTTAATAAATGTAATGATGAATCATGTTGGCACTTTGTTTTGGTAATGGGGTCAGTTACAGTGTGAGCTATAGTCAGTGTGATTGCAGTAACATAACACACCCACATGGTATGCATAACATTGACACATGACAGTGGCAGAATATCATATATAATGATAACAGCCTTCATTTATGACAGTGCTGAAAAACCTCAATATATGACACTTTTAATATCTTTTAATAAACAATCTGTGTTATCAGTGAAAAAAAAAGTCTGATCTACTGCACAAAATAAAACATTACTGTCATGTAATTAATATAAATACATAAAGAGTTTTTTTTTAATGTCTTGATATAATTTATATTTGTTTAATTACCTCTGTTTTAGCAAAAACATGTAATGCACCATTCCAATTCAATGGTTTGATCACCAACAAATGCCCACTTACTTGTGGTGCACCTTTATATTCTTATACAAGAAGCACTTGTTTGACACAACCATATGGTGGCTGTGAATGCCCTTCTGGTTTAGCCAGAATCAACAACACATGTGTGGCCCCTGAAGCTTGCCAGTGCCAAGGGGAAGATGGGCACTTTTATAATAATGGGGACCAAATCATATCTGCAGACTACTGTCTTGCATGGTAAGTAACCTGGTACTAATTTTAAAAAATCTTCACATATGGCTACCCATGATCTTTATAAAGATAAATATCTCTTGTTCTTAAACCCTGTATTGAGATAAATTTTGCAGTGCCCTTTCTACATTCTCACCATAGCTTAGGCTGCAATAGCAACACAGAGGACGTAGGTAACCAGATTGGCTGCACCATGTTGGTCACGTTCCACAACCTAAGCACCACAGATTAACCACATAGGTTGACAGTATGCCCTGGGTTATCTCAAATTTAGCATCACTCTTCCAGGTTTAATTTACATGAACTATTATTGGATTCCTGAGAGGGAGGAGAGGGGCTACCACTCCCCAACCCAGGTTTTCCTTTCAAAACTACCCTTGTCTTTCAGGATGCAGTAATTATTAAAAAATGTACCACATAAAAAAGTAAAAATAAAATTCTCAAATTACATTTCTTTTTCATAGTACTTGTGGCCGATTTGGTCTTTGGAATTGTAGTGAAAGTGTAGAAAACTGTTCTGCAACTTGTGCTATACTTGGAGGCAGCTATGTCAATACCTTTGATGGAAGAATGTTTGGTATTGAAAATGTTTGCTCGGAATTGACTCTTGTGCAAGTAAGTGCAAAAAATCTCCAACTAACATAATGTTCAGCATTAAAACTATTTAAATTTTCTTTTGAAGTTAAGAATTATGTTACAACTTATTAAACTTACATTTAATTTAGTAAATAAAATTAATATTAATCATTCTAAAATAATTTTTTTTTTCAGGGCAATGATGTTAGCATTACTTTAGAACAGTCATCTGGTTACATTGATGAAATTGGAGATTTTGTAAATCCATCATCAATAACAATAAGCTATCAAGGAATTTCATCCAGTATTCGAATTCAAAAAACAAGTGTAGTCATTGAAAATGGTATATCTCCTTTAATATATATAAGGTAATGATTTTTTATATACATGTTGGGCTAAAAAGTAAGTGTCAGTGCATTTTTTAGATTAAATATGCCATTACTGCATTTCATCTCTACTATAATGCTTTTTTATTACATTTACTTATAGTTAGTTTTCTTTCATCAATCAGTTTTTTTTTTATTTTACAGGCAAGTAGGTAAAGACTTCTACGTCATTGATGTTAAAGGAGGCAAAATTCGTTTAGAAATATTTACTGGTGGAACTGTTCATTTAAAGATGAAGACAACAATTTTCAGAGGAAAGGTACATAAACTGTTTATTTTGCATGTATATCAGTTGCAGTGTGGTTTTAATTTACCATGTTGGCTGATATTATGTAGACTATTAAAATGTTTGATTTTTTTTAAACTTTTTTTTAAAGGTGCTAGGTATATGTGGCAATATGGACCGTAACAAAGATAACGACTTTCTTTCTCCATCTAATTCACTTATGGATAGTTCACAGTTTGTCCAGTTCTACTCAAAATGTAGCGATTCTAAATTTAAGGAACTTTCTCAAACAGTGATGGTACATGATTTCATTTACATTTTTTAAATATTTTGAGTTTCAATATAATAATATTAAAACAAGTTTATCTAAAAAAAATTATATTTATTAGTACAAAATAATGAACATGAATTTTCACACATGCATGAATAAACTAATATTTTAGAATATTATTTTCCCGCAGAATCCGATTTGTAGTAAAATCAACAGTGCCCCATTACCTCCCAATTCAAGAGTGGACATAGACAGTTTTGTTAAAATGTGTAACATTGTCCCTAATGAGGCACTCAGGTGCAATGTACTTAAATCTTTTTCTCTGGCTGCTAGTATAGATTTAATTGCCTTCTTTGGTGACATAACATTGTGTTGTAAGTATATTATTTACATCATATTTTTCATAGCTAATTAATATGCAAGTACATTAATAGATTGAAATTTTTTATTGCCTATACTTGTTTAAACTAGGTTTTTAAGAAGAATATCATATCTTTTTTTTTTGAGCTTACAGTCTGAGACTTTTTATAGAGGTTTGCACATCGCATGAATTTTAGTAAAGCATATTTTTGTTTCTTTTAACCAGCTAGTTCAACATGTAGGACAAGACATATCAATGTTTGTGATTCAAATTGTAAAGACCATTTGTACAAAACCTGTGAGACAGAATATGTCTACACATGTGGCTGTCCTGAAGGTGAATATTTTACAGATGATGGAACATGTGTACCTAAGAGCCAGTGTGGTTGCTATGATTTTACAAGACCAAATGAGGTTATAAGGCCTGGTGGTGAATTTATGCATGGATGCAAAGAATGGTGACTTTTTTATTTTAAATTTTAGTAGCTACTGACTTGTCCTTTTAGATATTGTCTAAGTTTTTTATTACACTCTTGTATTTTTGCTATGTATTGTAAGTTGTTTTTTTTTTAAATAGTATTTGCAGGAATAATAGATTACAATGCTCTGACAGTTGTGAAGAAGTCATCTGTGCTAATACCCAAGTCTCAAGAAGCAGTTTATTGTTAAAATCTTCTAATTCTACTTGCCTCAGAAAAATGTGTCCAAAACCATTTTATGCAGAAGAAGAATGTATAAATGTGGAAGCCAGTTCACAACTTTGTTTTTGTCAGGATGGTTTCAAACAATCTCAGGCATGTGTTAGGAGTCAGTTTTAAATCTAATATTTTAGAAGTCAGATATGTATATATTTTTTAGAAATATACTTTTCAAATTTATTTCTTTAAATAATCATTCCCAGGAATAGAAACTTATATTTTTTTTTCTTCTTTCACATGAAACATTTTTTAGGAAAGTGTGGATAAATAATTTGCTTGTAATATTTCTAATTACGCTATTAGTTTTTATTTAATTAACACTGACTTACTTTCTAATTTTAATTTTGTATAGATACGTAACTCAAATTTTTTAAGTAATTGTCCATCAACTGTTACAAAAGAATTGAAATTTAATTAAGTGAAATTGGGCTTTATAAAATAAATGTTACTATTTGCTTTTTTTTTTTTTTTTTTAAGCTAAACCAATACATTTTATTTAACAGAGATGTTAATCTCATACATATTTTATTTAACAGAGATGTTAATCTCATACACATTTTATTTAACAGAGATGTTAATCTCATACACATTTTATTTAACAGAGATGTTAATCTCATACACATTTTATCTATGCAAAAAAGATTAACTTTTTTTTTTTTCACTTTTTTTTTCAGCTAGGATGTTGTGTTCCTAAGTGCCCATGTTATGAAGGAGGCAAGTGGTATGATGATGGTGAAAAATATGAACAAAACTGCCAAACTAAGTAAATCTATGACTCCTTATCATTTAATTGAAAAGAAACACTCATAGTGGTATACAAAAAGACATTATCTTATGCCTATTTTTTTTTTGCCTGTATTCTACAGAGTTTGTCAAGATGGTGTATTTGTGTTTGAACATGAGCATATTACTAATTGTACAGGTACAGTTTTGAAAAAATGATTTTCACAATTAAAGCTACATGTTATTAGTAAATATTCTCTGATTTTTTTTCTTTAAATTTTATTCACTGTCTTTTTGTAATAAGGGGTCTGCGTTTTGACTGGATCATCAATGAAGCTAAAGCCATTTGACACAACAACATTAACTGATTATTCAATTACTGGAATGTGTGAGTACTATGCAGTAAAAATTGGATCAGAGCATGCAGTAAAAATCAAACCAGTGCTTTGTGGGAGTAAAAGTAAGATCATGACTTACAAATAGATAAAATTCAGTAATAAATTTGTGATTTTTTGTTTTAGTTTGAACATTTTCATTTTGAAGTTTTTAAAAGAAAAATGCTAATAATTAATAGATACAAGCAGGGATGAGGCGTGAGTGTTGCCAGTCTAACTCTTAGAGAAAAATGTATTGATGTTTTTATGCTATATACATGTACAAAGCACAAACGAACAAAGATCTATATATTTGTATAAAGTATCGGACCAACAACATGAACAATTTATATATAACTGATGTTATATATATTAAACTTGTAGTAATGTTATTATGATTGATTATGCTAACTATATTCAATAAACAAAGTACCATTATATAGCAATAAAATAGTCCTGTGTTTATTGAATATAGTTAGCATAATCATTCATAATAAAATTACTACAAGGTTAAATATATATAACATCATTTATACATAAATCGTATATGTTGTTGGTCCAATACTTTATACAAATATATAGATCTTTGTTTATTTGTGCTTTGTATATAGCATGAAAACATTAATACATTTTTCTCTAAAGAGTTATTACCTGTAACACGCCTCATCCCTGGATACAAGCTTATACATGTAATAGTTAATTTCTAAATCTTGAAACATTAATATCCAAAATATTATGAGCAGCATTAGTACATTATTTAAATTCTTCTATAGAAACTGCCTGCATGAACATGATCACCATTGAAACACATTATCTCAAGGAGCCTATAATATTAAAATCTGTAAACCCTGGCATTGTTTTGGTTGGAAATAGAGAGTACAGCAACAATGTTGGTCCACATATCAAAGTCATCAACACAAACTATTACCTAGCAGTTATATTTGGTGATTTGTTCACAATTTTCTGGAATGAAGGTAAATTGAATGTCTTGTCGCTGACAAGAATATTTATTTGGATTTATAAATTTAAAAGTCAATGATAATTTCTTAAGACATTACAAAAAAAATCTTTCAAAGCAAGTTATCAAATCAATGTTATCAGTTTATATCATTATTTGTTGTTTTTTTTATACCATAGGACTAACATTAAGAGTTGAGGTTTCAAGCAAACTGTTTAATCAGACATCAGGTCTTTGTGGTAATTTCAACTTGGATGCATCAGATGATAGAATAGGAAGTGATAACCTTCAAAAAGAAACCCTGAGTAAGCTAGCTAGAAGCTGGATTGTCAACCAAGATGAATGCACTTCAACAGATGAACAAACAGTTGGTGCATTATGCGAGGTATTTTACTAATTTAATGTCTTACTAACTGAAGTAAAAAAATCAAATAATTTTTCTTTTTTGTTTTCTTATAACTTAATGCCATTTAGTTTCTTGTTTTTAGAATTATATTTGATTGGCTTCTCTTTTTTTCCTACACACTTTTCAGAAACAGATGTAATGTCTGTCTTTGTTATTTATAGTTAGCTTATATGTCCTAAAATATTGTAATAGTTACATGGTGGTCACATGTATCACATGTGCATTTGTGAGTGTCCTTTTTTCCTGTAAAATTTTTACTTTATATAGGTATTGCTACATATATGTTTTTTTTTATATTTTCCTTTCAGTTCTTTGAACATTAAGGATTATATTTTTTACAAGATTTTATAACATTTCCTGCTATAATTTAATGCCTTGTTTTTATCCAATTCATTCAATAAGAAATAACTGATTTCATTACCGAGTTTTATTTTCTCTTAAATAACCTGCTTTCATCATAAACTGTTATTTATGAATGTGTGCATATTTTGTCTCTGTAGGGTTCACTTCGTGAATCTTGGTCTCAAACAACATGCAAAATTATTTTGGAAGGTGAAGCTTTTGAGGAATGTCGCAAGCAAATTTCAGAAGTAAGGAGTTTTTATGACAATTGTGTCATACAAGCTTGCAAGTAAGTTTCAATTTTCATTGCAGTTGTTGTTTAATGAGGAAAACTTGTCATAGACTAATCTTTATTTATAAATGGTCAAATTAACAAGTAGATATTTAAAAGGTGATTGATTTTATAAATGTATTCAAATTTGAAACTCTATTTTCTATGCTTTCCCTATCTTTAATAAATGCTTTCAAACTGACAAGGTGTTGATTAACCCTAGTATTCCCATGTCTTAATTTCCATAGCTTAAAAAAGTGTTTTAGAAACTAATTCAGTGTATTTAGGGCAGCTGTATTTCTCTTTTGGTTTTTGTTCCACTGCTGAACAGATTGCATTCAAAATGTGTTCCATACACCAAATTTTTTATCTCAATACCATGCTTTATATTTATCTAGAAAATTCCATTAATATTATTTACAATAAAGCAATATTTCACTTTCCTTCTTCTGAATGAATATTTGATGCTTACAAATTAGAGAAAATATTATTTAAATTTGTGTACATAAAACATCTTAAAAGTAAATGATCCTTGAAACACAAGAAACTAAAACTAAAATTACGGGATTTGTGAGTTGTAATATTCTAAATATCAAAACAGCTTAAATATTTTATAAAAAGAAATATTGATTTATATTTATAAGCATGTCAAAATTATCTAGTAGAAATAGACTTTTGAGAATATATGTAAGATGTTTAATTAAAGTCATTTTAACTCCTTATATTTACTAACTTTTTTTCAATTCTCTTAGCTGTGACACTGGTGGGGACTGTGAATGTCTCTGTGATGCTATTGCTGCTTTTGCCGCCCACTGTAATGAAATTGGAGCGCCAGGCAAATGGAGGCACCAGAGACTGTGCCGTATGTATCTTACTTTGATAAAAAAAAATCTTGAAAAATATTATTAAAAAATAGGATTTATCTACTTCTTTCTTTATTTTCCAGCGATGCAGTGTGATTATGGCAGTGTTTATGACCCTTGTGGCAATGCTTGTCCTGAAGCATGTGGCAAACCTTTGAACACTACAAGCTCCATCTGTTCTTCTCTAACTTGTGTGGAAGGTTGCTTCTGCCCACCTGGCTATGTAAGGAAAGGTAAGGCCTTTTTTTTAACATTAACTTCTATATTTTCAGTGAACGAGAATTACAAATCATAACAGATACATTTACAGAAACAATTAAAACAACCTATTTCTGTACTATTTACAAATGTGCTATTAAAATCTATGAAACTAAAAGTCTATAGGAAGAAGTTTTGTAATACAAATGTTTCTTTGAGATTTTGTTTCTATTTTTTTTTCACTTAAATTTAATTTCTTAAGTGGATATTTTGTAGATTTACCTTAAATTATTTGTAAATTCTTCTCATAAAATGTTTTGATCTTGTCAAAAAGATTCAAAACATCAATGGGTTTTTTTTTTTCACTATTATGTCAAGAAGGTAACAAATAAAAGCATTGATGTTTTGATTATTCCAAAGAGCTTGATAGCTTGACAGAGACAGTCTGCATTCCTAGACCTGAATGTCCTTGCATTGATGAACAAGGCAGAGAATTTCTTCCTAATCAAACTGTCATTATTAATTGTCAGATTTGGTAAGATTTTATAAAAAAAATTAGTCAGCTAAAATACTTGGACAGGGAACAGATGATCCTGGGTTCAGTCCTCAATAGAAACTAAATTTTTTTTCAAGTCCTGGTGAAAGTTCCTAAATCCACACAGTTTAATTGTTTACCTAATGAAACATGGAGAAGCAAGGGGATTGTGCTGGTCTCATGTGTATGTCCCCATGACTCTGGTGGGGATGAAAAAAGGGCATCATAAAACCTGACCTGTTAGTGACTATAGGATTTAAGAAAAAACATTTCATAATTACAACAACAACAAAAAATGATTAATGAAAATAGGCTACAAATCAAAGAATAGACTTTGCTGTTTTTATCAGAAATATTAAATCATTATTTAACATTTAGGCCTAATGGATTTTTTTTGCATTCACTAAACAGATTTTACTATAAAAATTATTTTCATTTGAATAAACATTGATCTTTCTATATTGAAAAGTGAATGCAAAGATGGTGAACTGAGATGTTATGGTTCTGTTTGCAACAACACTTGCCTTGCTGATGAATATAAATGTAGTGATGAACAATGTATTTCAAATATCTTAGTATGCAATGGAGTTCCTGACTGCAAAGATGGACATGATGAAATGGACTGCATAGGTAAGTTTGTTTACAATAAATGATATTACAAGTAAATTGGAATGAAATGGCAAAATATTTTTTGCTGATAACTCAGTTTCAGTGAGATTTTAAGTTAAATGAGGATAAGAGGCTAAAATCTTGGCAAAGCTATTTTACACTCTTCCTTATCAATAATCAATTAAAAGACATCATCCTCATCCCCTCAACCAATGTGGATGTGGGGTAATGAATGGACACCTTAATAGACATATTTCTCCATGGTTGCCTATCCTGCTGCTGTCATTATTTCATTCATTGGTAGCCCTGTCGATTCTTTTATATTGTCAAAACATTTCCGCTGGTGCCCTCTGTGTTGGCCTCCTTCTACAACCCTTAGAGGATGGTTTTTGGCAGGCTAATCAATGTCAAAACCATGCCAACTTACATCACTTGATTTTTGCCATAATCGTTTCCTGAGGGCCTACAATTGAGGGTATTCTTTCCCAGACATTGGTCTTGTGTTCTAGGTAGGAGATAGGATAGGAGATAGAGAGTGGGATAGTTCCTGTGTACATAATAATTGAATGGCCCCTTAAATTATTTAATATTGATTCAAGTGTAATTATATTTTTTATTATTTCATTTTTTTCTATTTCTATCTTTGCCTAATTTTAAATACAGCATTAGTCTATTCTGACATTACTTTTTTCTGCTTTATAAGACTTTTTTTTACTAGTTTAGGCATAAAGTATGACTTCTGATTGATATTTTTTCTCCATTTTTCTCCTATTTTTTTTTTAATATTATTTAATTTATCAGAACCATTAGTGTTTGATTAACTTGATAATAATTGAACTATGGTAATTTTATCAGACGTTTGCGAAAGCTTTCTATGCCAAAATGGACAGTGTGTTGCCAATTCATCTGTGTGTGACAAAAAGATGGATTGCTTAGACAACAGTGATGAAGCTCTATGTGGTATATATATATTTCAAATTAGAAAGATTTTTTCTTGTTTGAATTTGGGACTGGAGTTCAGATCTTTTAAGCTGCAGCATTTTGCTCAAAACAAAATTGGTAACAAATATGGATTGCTTGAACCATGGTAGATGTTCAGGTTTTTTTCACCTATTTGCAAAATAAAATAAATTGAAAAATATATCTGTTTATTGTGATATATTTTTAAGCTCTTTACATTTTCAAAATTTGCTTTAAACTGTTTATGTGTACTTAAATTATAAAAATGATAACTTGGCAGGGAAAATAAGATAACACTAATTTTAGGTTGAATAGCATTTATTTCTTTAAAAGTAAGAGTAAATATTTGTTACCAAAGTGAAGTAAAAAAAGAAAATACATCTCTAAACAGTTTCAAAAAAAAAAAAAATATGGAGAAACTTCTGTCATTTCCAACTATAAAACCTAGTTGTACAATTTGTTTTCTCTAATTTAAAAATGCCTATTTCCCCAGATAAAGTTTTTATAATTTGATTAAAAGAATTTTTTTTTTACTTAACTAAGGAAAATAATTGTATTGTAATCAAACTAATTTCAATGAAATATACGTATTTTACCATGATGAGAGAAATCTTATTATCTATCTGCCTAACATTTAGTTTCCTACTAAATCTTTCTGTATGACATATTGTACCACTGAAAAAAGTTCTTTTAACTGAATTTTTTTTTGTTTTTTTTTTTATTAAGATTGTCATGAAGATGATTACAAATGTCCTGAAAGCTCGATCTGCATTCCTCAAGACTTTGTTTGTGATGGAAGTATCGACTGTTTAAATGGAGAAGATGAAAAAAACTGTACAGGTGAAACATAATTGGTTTAAGTTACTCAGTTACATCTTTATTTTGTTTTATTTATTTTTTATTTAATGCATTATGCCTACTTTTTTTATCTCATATAGAATTAAACCAAAATATTTTCAGTTTGTCCTCACAATGAGACCCACTGTAATCAGACATACTGTATACCTCATGACTTCCATTGTGATGGGCATGACGACTGTGGCGATGGATCAGATGAAATTGGTTGCAGTAAGTTACTATATTTATCCAAAATTATTTCCCTCTGTTTTAAAAAGGACTTTTAAAAAAGTGGATTGACACTTTATTTATATTTTTAATTTAACATCTAAATTCATTTTTATTTGTTTAAATTTCTCAGATATTTTTAGATCAGTCCCCTTAAGCTAGCTTTTAGGTTTGATAAATTAACTATGATCATCATTTTTTTCATGTCATATTTAGATGTGAACAGCCAGTTCTGTCACAGAAAGTTAACTGATAATTAAAATACAGTGAACAAATTAGAACTGGTAGCTATGTAGCAAATTTTTTTTATTTTACGACAGTGGGTTATTTAATCCTCTCATTAGGCTGAAAACATAAGGTTATCACAGTGATGTTTGAAAACATACAGTCAACTTAACTAAGCTTGATTGCCTGCAAAATATTTGTCCGTTTTAGCATTGGTTGATATTGATGGATACTAGTCTAGGTATAAGAGGTTTGGCCTGCATTGATTATGATATAAAAACAGGATAAAATTGATGATAATAATTAATTAAATGGGGGCATTATCAAATTGAAACTATCAGAATATAATTTTAATGTCTCTAGATCTTTTTAAAAGGTTTGTTTGTGTAAAAAATCTTGGTGGCCTATAGAAATCCACATTGCTGAACTATAAGTCACATAATTTTGCACACAGTTTTTTAATGCAATAAGAATGTTCATAACTACTTTCTTTTGTTCATTGTCCGGATTTAGCTATTTTTCATTCTTTTAAAACTAATTCAACAGCCTCCACCTATTTTAGACATGAACTTTAGACTGTTGATATTTTAGCTATGCACCTCTGAGCTATTTAAAGTATAACCAATATGGGAGATAAAATTATCAAAAATTTGTTAATTTTGTTGAAGTATGAATAAATTTTCAAATATTTTGTATTTATATTATAACAAGATGTATCATTGTACCACTGGAGGAAAATTTTCACCCCTTTGTCTTTAAGAAACTGTTATTAATATATTTTTCAAAATTTGCAGAAATCACACAAACATTATGTTCTTAAATTCTTTATATGCATTTTTTATATATCCTCCCATAATAGTTTGCCTATCATTTTTTTTTTCTATCTAACATTAAATTTATACGAGTAAAGCATGTAAAAGGTATAGTAAAAAAACTATCAAGCCACTCTGCAGGGTCCCATCTTGTCGATCCAAAGGCTCTGTAGCAAGTCAAATGATTTGGGGGTGGGGTGATAATTAGGTTTTGAACTATTTGTGGTTGGAGTGATTATTAGAATTAGGTTTTAAAAATAAAGATATTGATGTTATGTAAATATGCTTTAGGTTAAATTGATGTATAAATGTGCAAATTTTATATTTCAATTAGATGTATGACTTAATAAAACAAAGTTAAAAATAAATTTAAAAAAAAAAAACTTGATGCTACATTAATTTTTTTTACATTAGAATGAATTTACTATAGTGTGAATTTATATTTATAAAATATGTATGACATTATAAAAATTTTACAAATATAATTTCTGAAACAATGTTAGTTATATATGTTTAATATGATTTATCATAATATGCAGAAATCACAAACCTTACACTATATAATTTGTAGTTGATATAAATTCTCCTGACTCAGCATCTATTGCTAGATTGGTTCAGTTTACCATTAAGTAATTTGAAGAGATCTATGTAAGGAATATTTAAGTCAATGGTTATAATTCACCCCAGGGCCAAACCCTATTTATAATTACCTTATACTTTTTGCTAAATATTCTTATACGAGTAATGCTACACTAGTATGTGATTCAAAATGAGACACACAATCTTTATCTCAGGTTGACAGAAGTCACTATATGTAAAATGTATTATCTCTAGTTAGTATAAAGTCTTAGCCTAGCCCGGATATTGTTTAATCTCCAAGATGGTTATTAATTTATTAGCAGTTAGATCACTTTATTTATAGTAGTGTCATTTTTGATGTGTTGAAGGTCATCTCATAACTAATTTAGTTAAAACTCAAACAAGAAAACTGACATTTGGACTATTTATTAGAAGATGTGTTTGATCATTTTCTTGAGGTATCCAATCCTTAATTGATTAACTTCTTCTTTTAGATACTTTTATAAAACAAATTTAGAATGTGACTTTCTCTTTTCAACTTTCTCATCACATTTCCTTCTGACTTTTTTTCAGCATCCCCAACCACTACTCAAGGTATGATGATTTCTTTTCAAAGAATATGCTTTTTTTAATTATGCAAATTTTTAAAATAAAAAACCATGTCTTATCTATGCTGTTATTTTTCAAAAACATTTTAAACGTGATAAAGAATCAGACAAAAAATAGTGACATTCTGATTCACTTGGCATTTCCAATTTTTTTAATTTATCGAACTTCCTCTTTTAGATATTTTTAAATAGGAAATTTAAATAGTCATTTTTTTTTATTGTCCCCTTTCTTTTCCTTCTTACTTCATTCCAGCATCATCAACCACTCCGGAAGGTATGGTAACTTTTCAGGAATAAATTTTTTTAATGTAACTAATTATTTTTTTTAATCCTTATTTTATCTAAACTGTTAATTATTTTATTTTTTGCTTTTGTTACTTGATTAGAATGCCCATATCAAAAGACGATATTTGACAAGCCTGAAAATGGTCTAAGTGTCCAAACAAATAATGGTGTTGGAGATAGTGCATTTACTTCTCAAGGATGGTCTCCAGATCTTGGTCAAGAAGGATTTTTTACACTAACAATTAACAGTGACACCACTGCAATTCTATTGAACCTTGCTTTCAATTTAAATAATGCTTCAGGAACAACACTGAAGCTGATAATTGAAACTGAACTAGAGTCTAAACCGTTGGAGGTAATGAAATATTGAAATAACTTAGAATGTAGACTACATTTAATATAAAAGATTTTTCTTCTTGTATTATGAAAATATTTTCATTTGTGTCTCTACACAGGTAGTTCAGATAACCAGGGATAAGTATACTTTTGATAAAGTGTTTAAAAATGAATTTGTTAAAATCACTATTATCACCTTTGGAACCATATCAGATTTGACACTGGAAGTCTGTTACACACCACCAGCTACAGGTAAACAAATTAGAACTGGTAGCTATGTAGCAATTTTTTTTATTTTACGACAGTGGGTTATTTAATCCTCTCATTAGGCTGAAAACATAAGGTTATCACAGTGATGTTTGAAAACATGCAGTCAACTTAACTAAACTTGATTGCCTGCAAAATATTTGTCAGTTTTTGCATTGGTTGATATTGATGTATGCTGGTCTAGGTATAAGAGGTTTGGCCTGCATTGATTATGATATAAAACAGGATTAAAATTGATGATAATGATTAATTAAATGGGGGCATTATCAAATTGAAACTATCAGAATATAATTTTAATGTCTCTAGATCTTTTTAAAAGGTTTGTTTGTGTAATAAATCTTGGTGGCCTATAGAAATCCACATTGCTTAACTATAAGTCACATAATTTGGCACACAGTTTTTTAATAAGAATGTTCATAGCTACTTTCTTTTGTTCATTGTCCAGATTTAGCTATTTTTCATTTTTTTAAAACTAATGCAACAGCCTCCACCTATTTTAGACATAAACTTTGGACTTTTGATATCTTAGCTGTGCATCTCTGAGCTATCTAAAGTATAAACAATATGGGAGATAAAATTATCAAAAATGTGTTAATTTTGTTGAAATATGAATAAATTTTCAAATATTTTGTATTTATGTTTTAACAAGATGTATCATTGTACCATTGGATGAAAATTTTCACCCCTTTGTCTTTAAGAAACTGTTATTAATATATTTTTCAAAATTTGCAGAAATCACACAAACATTATGTTCTTAAATTCTTTATATGCATTCTTTTTTTATCCTCCCATAATAGTTTGCCTATCATTTTTTTTTCTATCAGACATTAAATTTATACGAGTAAAGCATGTAAAAGGTATCGTAAAAAAACTATGAAGCCACTCTGCAGGGTCCCATCTTGTCGATCCAAAGGCTCTGTAGCAAGTCAAATGATTTGGGGGTGGGGTGATAATTAGAATTAGGTTGTCTGTTTATTAGAAGGTTTGGTTGATCATTTTCTTGAGTATCCAATCCTTAATTGATTAACTTCTTTTAGATACTTTTATAAAACAAATTTAGAATGTGACCTTCTTTTTTCAACTTTCTCATCACATTTCCTTCTGACTTTTTTTCAGCATCCCCAACCACTACTCAAGGTATGATGATTTCTTTTCAAGGAATATGCTTTTTTTAATTATGCAAATTTTTAAAATAAAAAACCATGTCTTATCTATGCTGTTATTTTTCAAAAACATTTTAAATGTGATAAAGAATCAGACAAAAAATAGTGACATTCTAATTTACTTGGCATTTCCAATTTTTTTTAATTTATCGAACTTCCTCTTTTAGATATTTTTAAATAGGAAATTTAAATAGTCATTTTTTTTAAATGTCTCCTTTCTTTTCCTTCTTACTTCATTCCAGCATCATCAACCACTCCGGAAGGTATGGTAACTTTTCAAGAATAAATTTTTTTAATGTAACTAATTATTTTTTTTAATCCTTATTTTATCTAAGCTGTTAATTATTTTATTTTTTGCTTTTGTTACTTGATTAGAATGCCCATATCAAAAGACGATATTTGACATGCCTGAAAATGGTCTAAGTGTCCAAACAAATAATGGTGTTGGAGATAGTGCATTTACTTCTCAAGGATGGTCTCCAGTTCTTGGTCAAGAAGGATTTTTTACACTAACAATTAACAGTGACACCACTGCAATTCTACTGAACCTTGCTTTCAATTTAAATAATGCTTCAGGAACAACACTGAAGCTGATAATTGAAACTGAACTAGAGTCTAAACCGTTGGAGGTAATGAAATATTGAAATAACTTAGAATGTAGACTACATTTAATATAAAAAAAATTTCTTCTTGTATTATGAAAATATTTTCATTTGTGTCTCTAACAGGTAGTTCTAATAACCAGGGATAAGTATGCTTTTGATAAAGTGTTTAAAAATGAATTTGTTAAAATCACTATTATCACCTTTGGAACCATATCAGATTTGATACTGGAAGTCTGTTACACACCACCAGCTACAGGTAAGATTTATATATTGCAAATATCTCCAACATTTTTATTTAGAATAAATACTTATTGCATTATAAATTATAATTGTTTTATCACTCATTAGGATATACAAGCACAGTTACAAGTCCAGTAAGCACTTCCACCACTACAGCTGTAAAAGGTTACCCATAGTTTGAAAATTTTGTTTATTTTATTATTGTACAAATTTTGCCAAATTAATTTACACATAGTAAAATCTATTTTATTTTTTTATTATAAATTTTTTTTTAAATTTTCATAACTTTTATTCACTTATATTTAAAAACAACAGAATGTGAAGATGGTTATAAGACTGTAACACCCAATTTGTTTGGGCCAGCATCCAGCACTAGTAGTATATTCACACCATCACTAGAAGAATCTGACATTGTTATTATGCTGCAACCTAAAAGTACAGTTAAGAATTTAGATATTGTTTCCTTTTCACTGCAAATAAAAGCTATTGAGATGGCAATAATTACAGTTTTTAAAAAGGCTGGAACCTATTCAGAAAAGGTGAACTATTTTTAATTATACTTATTTTAATTAGTTTCTGAGGTTTGTGTAGTGATAAAATATACCATTGCAGTAACAAGATATTGTGGGATTTAATGATCCTGTTCATAATCTTCCTGATAAAACTTACTGGCATCCCTAGTGTAACATTCTTGTAATGAAACCAATTCTGATAAGGGTTGTTTGTACTTAAAATAAATACTTCAATGTACATACACTAAGTAACTCTCAATTCTGACTGCCTAAACTGGATATAACAAAACTCTACTGGACCATCCAGTTTACTACAGTGAAATGTTGATGTAAAGAAAGGAAACTTGTAATTTATACTGAAAATTTGTAACACGGAAATGAGTGGGGGTGGGAGCCTGAATAATTTTGTACATCTTTTTTGTGCATTTCATTCATTATAGGTATGATTTTATAGTTATGTAATTTTACTAAAATGGTCCTAAGTAATTTTTGTTAAAGAGAAGCTTAACATAGCTGTCAATCACAAAAATGCTTCCTGTATGGTACATTTTTTAAATGCTGTCAGTAATTTTTAAGTTTGACCCTCCCCCCCCCCCCTACACCATTCCATCTCCTCACACAGCATACAGTTCAGTAACATAATTTTTGTACAGGCTTGTTGTTGTAAAGGGTTTTTTTTCTTCTTCATTCACCACCCACCCTCCTCCTGCAAAGGCTTTTTTTTATACCAATCCTTAACTGTGTATTAAAACTTCAGCATTACATAATAAGTGAATGACCCTGTTATTGATATTTTTTCTCACTTGAAACGTATTGTATGAAATATGCTTTCCCCATCCTCTATCTCTCCTCCCCCCCCCCTCCCCCAGTAAGCTGCCTATCATCTTGGTCCCTATTGCATGGACTGTAACAATGAATGAAATCTCCCCACTTCCATTTACCCTGCCCATTGTTTTCTTTGCATGCCGACTTTTAAAAATTATTTCAAATTTGGGAAATATAATATCTGCAAAAAGCTTATTTTTTTCACAATACTGAATGTAAGAAATTTGATACATTTTTTAAACAGATTTTTTATAAACAAAGGGGTAGGGATGAAAACAAACTGGCAATACTGAAACATTGTCATGCTGGCATTTGTAATAATGACATTTCACTGTATATACTTATCTAGTCACGTAACATGCTTTCTCCAATCACAGTTCAGACTGGCTAACCATGGGTAAACATATTTTTAGCCAATTTAACACAAATAGCAAAGTTCATTCCTAACTCTTGACTATTACAGTATTTAACAAGCTTTTTTTTTAAAGAATTTGATTAATTTATTTACTGTATGTTTATTATTTATTTTTTTGTAATTTGTGCATACTATATAGATTGTTGTTAAAGGTCAAGATAGTCTGAAATACATTCTTAGAGATGGGAAAGAAATAAGTGCCATTGAAATTTTACTAGAAATTAATGAATTCAATGTAAATACATCAGAAGCAGTATATTTAGGAGCTGAAGGGTGTGTCCAAGGTAACTATAAATTTGTTTCCTTAATTTTCAATCAAAGTTTAATTGCTTATGGTTTATTCACTAAACATGAACAGTTTAGCAATATTTTGATATCTTTTAACTGTAAAAATTAAAATGGGAATCATATCAAATATATTATTAACTATAGCTGACTATCAATATGCTTATTATATAACCAATGCCCTATCAAAAGATCAAAATGGGCCAGAGGGTGCAAAAAGATTAAAAATCCTTGTTTTTAGGGTCATATTCTAAGTTGTTGTGTTGTGAGTTGTTTAAGTATTTGAGGCACTATTGTATTCTTTGTTACTTTTTATGCTTAAACTACTTTGTCTTTTTCACTAACTGTTCATGACATCTATTTTGTTTAACTTAAATAATATAGAAAAATCCTCTTTTCAAGGCTGAAAAAGACTTTTTTAAAAATTAGAGTATTATGTTGTAGATTATACAAATATTTATAGAAAAAATATCAAATTGGAAATTCATTTTTAATTAATTAATTTTTTTTCAATGTATACTTTTTAGTGTTAAAAATATTTCACTTACTTTTGTTTATAAAATTAAGCTGTGTTCATAGTGTACAAATTAACAACTAAAAAAAACTGTTGTTTTATTATTCTCTATTTATTGTGTATCTTTATTGTAAAAAAAACATTATTTAAAAAATACTAAAAAGAGTGTGCGAGACCCAAAAAAATCAGAATTCCTGCATGGTACATGTAATATACATTTATGAATAAAGTTGTAAAAAAAACCTAATCACATGCTTATTTATAACATAAAAATGATTAAATTACTGTATTCTATTGTACTAGTATTTTATTTTTAAAGAAAGTTAACTTTCTTTTATTCCACTAGAAAACAACTGCACACTGGGCTATTGCAATTTCACATGTTTGGATGAATATGAAAATATATGCCACTCACCTTGTCCACCGAGTAACTGCTGTATGTATATGTGTAACAATAGATATAGAATGTCAAAAAATTATCCAGTAAATATTATATTTTTGTTTTGTTTGTTTTTTTTACTGAAAAAATGTTCTTTTTTTTTTTTTATTTTGATAAAATTTTACTGAATAACTTTACAGTTACATCACCAACTACAACTACAAGCACTATAGTTACAGCAACTCCTTCCTCTACAACAAGCGTCAAACCACCTGGATCAATACCAGGCCCTCCATCTGAATCAGGACCAGACAATCCATCAGAATCAATGCCCAATTACTCCTCTGAATCACCTCCTTCATCAAGTACATCTGTAACTGCCACACCCTCAAGTGTTCCCAGCATCACACCTTCATCAGCAAGCACTCCTGGATCTAAAACTGCTCCACCTCCAAGCGGTCCTAGCGTAACACCTTCATCGGCAAGAACTCCAGGATCTGAAACTGCAGCACCTGCAAGTGGTCCTAGTATTACACCTTACTCAGCAAGCACTCCAGGATCTCAAACTGTCACACCAAGTGTTCCTAGCATGACCTCTTCATCAGCAAGCACTCCGAGATCTGAAACTGCTACACCCTCAAGTGTTCCTAGCATGACATCTTATTCAGCAAGCACTCCAGGATCTGAAACTTCCACACCTTCAAGTTTTCCTAGTGTGACACCTTCAAGTGTTCCTAGTGTGACACCTTCAAGTGTTCCTAGTGTGACACCTTCATCAGCAAGCACTCCAGGTTCTGAAACTTCCACACCTTCAAGTTTTCCTAGTGTAACACCTTCAAGTGTTCCTAGTGTGACACCTTCAAGTGTTCCTAGTGTGACACCTTCAAGTGTTCCTAGTGTGACACCTTCAAGTGTTCCTAGCATGACACCTTCATCACCAAGCACTCCGGGATCTGAAACTGCTACACCCTCAAGTGTTCCTAGCATGACATCTTATTCAACAAGCACTCCAGGATCTGAAACTTCCACACCTTCCAGTGTTCCTAGTGTGACACCTTCAAGTGTTCCCAGTGTGACACCTTCAAGTTTTCCTAGTGTGACACCTTCAAGTGTTCCTAGTGTGACACCTTCAAGTGTTCCTAGTGTGACACCTTCAAGTGTTCCTAGCGTGACACCTTCAAGTGCTCCTAGCGTTACGCCTTCAAGTGTTCCTAGTGTGACACCCTCAAGTGTTCCTAGCGTTACACCTTATTCAGCAAGCACTCCAGGATCTGAAACTGTTACACCCTCAAGTGTTCCTAGTGTGACACCGTCAGGTGTTCCTAGTGTAACATCTTCATCAAAAAGCACTCCAGGATCTGAAACTGTTACACCCTCAAGTGTTTCTAGTGTGACACCTTCATCAGCAAGCACTCCAGGATCTGAAACTGTTACACCCTCAAGTGTTCCTAGCGTTACGCCTTCAAGTGTTCCTAGTGTGACACCTTCAAGTCTTCCTAGTGCGACACCTTCAAATGTTCCTAGTGTGACACCTACAAGTGTTCCTAGTGCGACACCTTCAAGTGTTTCTAGTGTGATACCTTCATCAGCAAGCACAGCAGGATCTGAAACTGTTACACCCTCAAGTGTTCCTAGCGTTACACCTTCAAGTTTTCCTAGTGTGACACCTTCAAGTGTTCCTAGTGTGACACCTTCAACAGCAAGTACACCAGGATCTGAAACTGTTGCACCCTTAAGTGTTCCTAGCGTTACACCTTCAAGTTTTCCTAGTGTGACACCTAGCGTTACACCTTCTTCAGAAAGCACTCCAGGATCTGAAAATTCCACACCTTCAAATGTTCCTAGTGTGACACCTTCAAGGGTTCCTAGTGTGACACCTTCAAGTGTTTCTAGTGTGATACCTTCATCAGCAAGCACAGCAGGATCTGAAACTGTTACACCCTCAAGTGTTCCTAGCGTTACACCTTCAAGTTTTCCTAGTGTGACACCTAGCGTTACACCTTCTTCAGAAAGCACTCCAGGATCTGAAAATTCCACACCTTCAAATGTTCCTAGTGTGACACCTTCAAGGGTTCCTAGTGTGATACCTTCAAGTGTTTCTAGTGTGATACCTTCATCAGCAAGCACACCAGGATCTGAAACTGTTACACCCTCAAGTGTTCCTAGCGTTACTACTTCAAGTGTTCCTAGTGTGACACCTTCATCAGCAAGCACTCCAGGATCTGAAACTTCCACACCTTCAAGTGTTCCTAGTGTGACACCTTCAAGTGTTCCTAGTGTGACACCTTCAAGTGTTCCTAGCGTTACACCTTCAAGTGTTCCTAGCGTTACACCTTCAAGTGTTCCTAGTGTGACACCTTCAAGTGTTTCTAGTTTGACACCTTCAAGTGTTTCTAGTGTGACACCTTCAAGTGTTTCTAGTGTGACACCATCATCAGCAAGCAGACCAGGATCTGAAACTGTTACACCCTCAAGTGTTCCTAGCGTTACGCCTTCAAGTATTCCTAGCGTTACGCCTTCAAGTGTTCCTAGTATAACACCTTCATCGGCAAGCACACCAGGATCTGAAACTGTTACACCTTCAAGTGTTCCTAGTGTAACACCTAGTGTTACACCTTCTTCAGAAAGCACTCCAGGATCTGAAACTTCCACACCTTCCAGTGTTCCTAGTGTGACACCTTCAAGTGTTCCCAGTGTGACACCTTCAAGTGTTCCCAGTGTGACACCTTCAAGTGTTCCTAGTGTGACACCTTCAAGTGTTCCTAGCGTGACACCTGCAAGTGTTCCTAGCAATACACCCTCAAGTGTTACTAGCGTTACTCCTTCAAGTGTTCCTAGCATTACACCTTATTCAGCAAGCACTCCAGGATCTGAAACTGTTACACCCTCAAATTTTCCTAGCGTTACGCCTTCAAGTGTTCCTAGTGTGACACCTTCATCAGCAAGCACTCCAGGATCTGAAACTGTTACACCCTCAAATTTTCCTAGCGTTACACCTTCAAGTTTTCCTAGTGTGACACCTTCAAGTGCTCCTAGTCTGACACCTTCAAGTTTTCCTAGTTTGACACCTTCAAGTTTTCCTAGTTTGACACCTTCAAGTGTTTCTAGTGTGACACCTTCAAGTGTTCCTAGTATAACACCTTCATCGGCAAGCACACCAGGATCTGAAACTGTTACACCTTCAAGTGTTCCTAGTCTAACACCTAGTGTTACACCTTCTTCAGAAAGCACTCCAGGATCTGAAACTTCCACACCTTCCAGTGTTCCTAGTGTGACACCTTCAAGTGTTCCCAGTGTGACACCTTCAAGTGTTCCCAGTGTGACACCTTCAAGTTTTCCTAGTGTGGCACCTTCAAGTGTTCCTAGTGTGACACCTTCAAGTGTTCCTAGCGTGACACCTGCAAGTGTTCCTAGCAATACACCGTCAAGTGTTACTAGCGTTACTCCTTCAAGTGTTCCTAGTGTGACACCTTCATCAGCAAGCACACCAGGATCAGAAACTGTTACACCCTCAAGTGTTCCTAGCGTTACACCTTCAAGTTTTCCTAGTGTGACACCTTCAAGTGTTCCTAGTGTGACACCTTCATCAACAAGTACACCAGGATCTGAAACTTTTACACCTTCAAGTGTTCCTAGTGTAACACCTAGCATTACACCTTCTTCAGAAAGCACTCCAGGATCTGAAACTTCCACACCTTCAAGTGTTCCTAGTGTGACACCTTCAAGTGTTCCTAGTGTGACACCTTCAAGTGTTCCTAGTGTGACACCTTCAAGTGTTCCTAGTGTGACACCTTCAAGTGTTCCTAGTGTGACACCTTCAAGTGTTCCTAGTGTGACACCTTCAAGTGTTTCTAGTGTGTCACCTTCAAGTGTTTCTAGTGTGACACCATCATCAGCAAGCACACCAGGATCTGAAAATGTTACACCCTCAAGTGTTCCTAGCGTTACGCCTTCAAGTGTTCCTAGCGTTACGCCTTCAACTGTTCCTAGTATAACACCTTCATTGGCAAGCACACCAGGATCTGAAACTGTTACACCCTCAAGTGTTCCTAGTGTAACACCTAGCATTACACCTTCTTCAGAAAGCACTCCAGGATCTGAAACTTCCACACCTTCAAGTTTTCCTAGTGTAACACCTTCAAGTGTTCCTAGTATGACACCTTCATCAGCAAGCACACCAGGATCTGAAACTGTTACACCCTCAAGTGTTCCTAGTGTAACACCTAGCGTTACACCTTCTTCAGAAAGCACTCCAGGATCTGAAACTTCCACACCTCCCAGTGTTCCTAGTGTGACACCTTCAAGTGTTCCTAGCGTGACACCTGCAAGTGTTCCTAGCGTGACACCTGCAAGTGTTCCTAGCGTTACACCCTCAAGTGTTACTAGCGTTACACCCTCAAGTGTTACTAGCGTTACACCCTCAAGTGTTACTAGCGTTACTACTTCAAGTTTTCCTAGCGTTACACCTTATTCAGCAAGCACTCCAGGATCTGAAACTGTTACACCCTCAAATTTTCCTAGCGTTACGCCTTCAAGTGTTCCTAGTGTAACACCTTCATCAGCAAGCACACCAGGATCAGAAACTGTTACACCCTCAAGTGTTCCTAGCGTTACACCTTCCAGTTTTCCTAGTGTGACACCTTCAAGTGTTCCTAGTGTGACACCTTCAAGTTTTCCTAGTGTGACACCTTCAAGTGTTACACCTTATTCAGCAAGCACTCCAGGATCTGAAACTGTTACACCCTCAAGTGTTCCTAGTGTGACACCGTCAGGTGTTCCTAGTGTAACACCTTCATCAGAAAGCACTCCAGGATCTGAAACTGTTACACCCTCAAGTGTTTCTAGTGTGACACCTTCATCAGCAAGCACTCCAGGATCTGAAACTGTTACACCCTCAAGTGTTCCTAGCGTTACGCCTTCAAGTGTTCCTAGTGTGACACCTTCAAGTCTTCCTAGTGTGACACCTTCAAGTCTTCCTAGTGCGACACCTTCAAGTGTTCCTAGTGTGACACCTTCATCAGCAAGTACTCCAGGATCTGAAACTGTTGCACCCTCAAGTGTTCCTAGCATTACGCCTTTGAGTGTTCCAAGCGTTACGCCTTCAAGTGTTCCTAGTGTGACACCTTCATCAGCAAGCACACCAGGATCTGAAACTTTTACACCTTCAAGTCTTCCTAGTGTAACACCTAGCGTTACACCTTCTTCAGAAAGCACTCCAGGATCTGAAACTTCCACACCTTCAAGTGTTCCTAGTGTGACACCTTCAAGTGTTCCTAGTGTGACACCTTCAAGGGTTCCTAGTGTGACACCTTCAAGGGTTCCTAGTGTGACACCTTCAAGGGTTCCTAGTGTGACACCTTCAAGTGTTCCTAGTGTGACACCTTCAAGTCTTCCTAGTGCGACACCTTCAAATGTTCCTAGTGTGACACCTTCAAGTGTTCCTAGTGCTACACCTTCAAGTGTTTCTAGTGTGATACCTTCATCAGCAAGCACACCAGGATCTGAAACTGTTACACCCTCAAGTGTTCCTAGCATTACTCCTTCAAGTGTTCCTAGTTTGACACCTTCATCAGCAATCACTCCAGGATCTGAAACTTCCACACCTTCAAGTGTTCCTAGTGTGACACCTTCAAGTGTTCCTAGTGTGACACCTTCAAGTGTTTCTAGTTTGACACCTTCAAGTGTTTCTAGTGTGACACCTTCAAGTGTTTCTAGTGTGACACCATCATCAGCAAGCAGACCAGGATCTGAAACTGTTACACCCTCAAGTGTTCCTAGTGTAACACCTAGCGTTACACCTTCTTCAGAAAGCACTCCAGGATCTGAAACTTCCACACCTTCCAGTGTTCCTAGTGTGACACCTTCAAGTGTTCCTAGTGTGACACCTTCAAGTGTTCCTAGTGTGACACCTTCAAGTGTTCCTAGTGTGACACCTTCAAGTGTTCCTAGTGTGACACCTTCAAGTGTTCCTAGTGTGACACCTTCAAGTGTTCCTAGTGTGACACCTTCAAGTGTTCCTAGCGTGACACCTGCAAGTGTTCCTAGCGTTACACCCTCAAGTGCTACTAGCGTTACTCCTTCAAGTGTTCCTAGCGTTACACCTTATTCAGCAAGCACTCCAGGATCTGAAACTGTTACACCCTCAAATTTTCCTAGCGTTACGCCTTCAAGTGTTCCTAGTGTAACACCTTCATCAGCAAGCACACCAGGATCAGAAACTGTTACACCCTCAAATGTTCCTAGCGTTACACCTTCAAGTTTTCCTAGTGTGACACCTTCAAGTGTTCCTAGTGTGACACCTTCAAGTGTTCCTAGTGTGACACCTTCAAGTGTTCCTAGTGTGACACCTTCAAGTGTTCCTAGTGTGACACCTTCATCAGCAAGTACACCAGGATCGGAAACTTTTACACCTTCAAGTGTTCCTAGTGTAACACCTAGCGTTACACCTTCTTCAGAAAGCACTCCAGGATCTGAAACTTCCACACCTTCCAGTGTTCCTAGTGTGACACCTTCAAGTGTTCCTAGCGTGACACCTGCAAGTGTTCCTAGCGTTACACCCTCAAGTGTTACTAGCGTTACACCTTATTCAGCAAGCACTCCAGGATCTGAAACTGTTACACCCTCAAATTTTCCTAGCGTTACGCCTTCAAGTGTTCCTAGTGTGACACCTTTATCAGCAAGCACACCAGGATCAGAAACTGTTACACCCTCAAGTGTTTCTAGTGTGACACCTTCATCAGCAAGCACTCCAGGATCTGAAACTGTTACACCCTCCAGTGTTCCTAGTGTGACACCTTCAAGTCTTCCTAGTGTGACACCTTCAAGTCTTCCTAGTGCGACACCTTCAAATGTTCCTAGTGTGACACCTTCAAGTGTTCCTAGTGTGACACCTTCAAGGGTTCCTAGTGTGACACCTTCAAGGGTTCCTAGTGTGACACCTTCAAGGGTTTCTAGTGTGACACCTTCAAGTGTTCCTAGTGTGACACCTTCAAGTCTTCCTAGTGCGACACCTTCAAATGTTCCTAGTGTGACACCTTCAAGTGTTCCTAGTGCTACACCTTCAAGTGTTTCTAGTGTGATACCTTCATCAGCAAGCACACCAGGATCTGAAACTGTTACACCCTCAAGTGTTCCTAGCGTTACTCCTTCAAGTGTTCCTAGTGTGACACCTTCATCAGCAATCACTCCAGGATCTGAAACTGCCACACCTTCAAGTGTTCCTAGTGTGACACCTTCAAGTGTTCCTAGTGTGACACCTTCAAGTGTTCCTAGTGTGACACCTTCAAGTGTTCCTAGTGTGACACCTTCATCAGCAAGTACACCAGGATCGGAAACTTTTACACCTTCAAGTGTTCCTAGTGTAACACCTAGCGTTACACCTTCTTCAGAAAGCACTCCGGGATCTGAAACTTCCACACCTTCAAGTGTTCCTAGTGTGATACCTTCAAGTGTTCCTAGTGTGACACCTTCAAGTGTTCCTAGTGTGACACCTTCAAGTGTTCCTAATGTGACACCTTCAAGTCTTCCTAGTGCGACACCTTCAAATGTTCCTAGTGTGACACCTTCAAGTGTTTCTAGTGCGACACCTTCAAGTGTTTCTAGTGCGACACCTTCAAGTGTTTCTAGTGTGATACCTTCATCAGCAAGCACACCAGGATCTGAAACTGTTACACCCTCAAGTGTTCCTAGTGTTACTCCTTCAAGTGTTCCTAGTGTGACACCTTCATCAGCAAGCACTCCAGGATCAGAAACTTCCACACCTTCAAGTGTTCCTAGTGTGACACCTTCAAGTGTTCCTAGTGTGACACCTTCAAGTGTTCCTAGTGTGACACCTTCAAGGGTTCCTAGTGTGACACCTTCAAGGGTTCCTAGTGTGACACCTTCAAGTGTTCCTAGTGTGACACCTTCAAGTCTTCCTAGTGCGACACCTTCAAATGTTCCTAGTGTGACACCTTCAAGTGTTCCTAGTGCTACACCTTCAAGTGTTTCTAGTGTGATACCTTCATCAGCAAGCACACCAGGATCTGAAACTGTTACACCCTCAAGTGTTCCTAGCGTTACTCCTTCAAGTGTTCCTAGTGTGACAGCTTCATCAGCAATCACTCCAGGATCTCAAACTGCCACACCTTCAAGTGTTCCTAGTGTGACACCTTCAAGTGTTCCTAGCGTTACACCTTCAAGTGTTCCTAGCGTTACACCTTCAAGTGTTCCTAGTGTGACACCTTCAAGTGTTCCTAGTATGACACCTTCAAGTGTTTCTAGTGTGACACCTTCAAGTGTTTCTAGTGTGACACCTTCAAGTGTTTCTAGTGTGACACCATCATCAGCAAGCAGACCAGGATCTGAAACTGTTACACCCTCAAGTGTTCCTAGCGTTACGCCTTCAAGTGTTCCTAGCGTTACGCCTTCAAGTGTTCCTAGTATAACACCTTCATCAGCAAGCACACCAGGATCTGAAACTGTTACACCCTCAAGTGTTCCTAGTGTAACACCTAGCGTTACACCTTCTTCAGAAAGCACTCCAGGATCTGAAACTTCCACACCTTCCAGTGTTCCTAGTGTGACACCTTCAAGTGTTCCTAGTGTGACACCTTCAAGTGTTCCTAGTGTGACACCTTCAAGTGTTCCTAGTGTGACACCTTCAAGTGTTCCTAGTGTGACACCTTCAAGTGTTCCTAGTGTGACACCTTCAAGTGTTCCTAGCGTGACACCTGCAAGTGTTCCTAGCGTTACACCCTCAAGTGTTACTAGCGTTACTCCTTCAAGTGTTCCTAGCGTTACACCTTATTCAGCAAGCACTCCAGGATCTGAAACTGTTACACCCTCAAATTTTCCTAGCGTTACGCCTTCAAGTGTTCCTAGTGTGACACCTTTATCAGCAAGCACACCAGGATCAGAAACTGTTACACCCTCAAGTGTTCCTAGCGTTACACCTTCAAGTTTCCCTAGTGTGACACCTTCAAGTGTTCCTAGTGTGACACCTTCAAGTTTTCCTAGTGTGACACCTTCAAGTGTTCCTAGTGTGACACCTTCATCAGCAAGTACACCAGGATCGGAAACTTTTACACCTTCAAGTGTTCCTAGTGTAACACCTAGCATTACACCTTCTTCAGAAAGCACTCCAGGATCTGAAACTTCCACACCTTCAAGTGTTCCTAGTGTGACACCTTCAAGTGTTCCTAGTGTGACACCTTCAAGTGTTCCTAGCGTGACACCTGCAAGTGTTCCTAGCGTTACACCTCAAGTGTTACTAGCGTTACTCCTTCAAGTGTTCCTAGCGTTACACCTTATTCAGCAAGCACTCCAGGATCTGAAACTGTTACACCCTCAAATTTTCCTAGCGTTACGCCTTCAAGTGTTCCTAGTGTGACACCTTCATCAGCAAGCACACCAGGATCAGAAACTGTTACACCCTCAAGTGTTCCTAGTGTGACACCTTCAAGTATTCCTAGTGTGACACCTTCAAGTGTTCCTAGTGTGACACCTTCAAGTTTTCCTAGTGTGACACCTTCAAGTGTTCCTAGTGTGACACCTTCATCAGCAAGTACACCAGGATCGGAAACTTTTACACCTTCAAGTGTTCCTAGTGTAACACCTAGCATTACACCTTCTTCAGAAAGCACTCCAGGATCTGAAACTTCCACACCTTCAAGTGTTCCTAGTGTGACACCTTCAAGTGTTCCTAGTGTGACACCTTCAAGTGTTCCTAGCGTGACACCTGCAAGTGTTCCTAGCGTTACACCCTCAAGTGTTACTAGCGTTACTCCTTCAAGTGTTCCTAGCGTTACACCTTATTCAGCAAGCACTCCAGGATCTGAAACTGTTACACCCTCAAATTTTCCTAGCGTTACGCCTTCAAGTGTTCCTAGTGTGACACCTTCATCAGCAAGCACACCAGGATCAGAAACTGTTACACCCTCAAGTGTTCCTAGTGTGACACCTTCAAGTATTCCTAGTGTGACACCTTCAAGTGTTCCTAGTGTGACACCTTCAAGTGTTCCTAGTGTGACACCTTCAAGTGTTCCTAATGTGACACCTTCAAGTCTTCCTAGTGCGACACCTTCAAATGTTCCTAGTGTGACACCTTCAAGTGTTTCTAGTGCGACACCTTCAAGTGTTTCTAGTGTGATACCTTCATCAGCAAGCACACCAGGATCTGAAACTGTTACACCCTCAAGTGTTCCTAGCGTTACTCCTTCAAGTGTCCCTAGTGTGACACCTTCATCAGCAAGCACTCCAGGATCAGAAACTTCCACACCTTCAAGTGTTCCTAGTGTGACACCTTCAAGTGTTCCTACTGTGACACCTTCAAGTGTTCCTACTGTGACACCTTCAAGTGTTCCTAGTGTGACACCTTCAAGTGTTCCTAGTGTGACACCTTCAAGTGTTCCTAGTGTGACACCTTCAAGTGTTCCTAGTGTGACACCTTCAAGTGTTTCTAGTTTGACACCTTCAAGTGTTTCTAGTTTGACACCTTCAAGTGTTTCTAGTGTGACACCATCATCAGCAAGCACACCAGGATCTGAAACTGTTACACCCTCAAGTGTTCCTAGCGTTACGCCTTCAAGTGTTCCTAGCGTTACGTCTTCAAGTGTTCCTAGCGTTACACCTTCAAGTGTTCCTATTATAACACCTTCATCGGCAAGCACACCAGGATCAGAAACTGTTACACCCTCAAGTGTTCCTAGTGTAAAACCTAGCGTTACACCTTCTTCAGAAAGCACTCCAGGATCTGAAACTTCCACACCTTCCAGTGTTCCTAGTGTGACACCTTCAAGTGTTCCCAGTGTGACACCTTCAAGTTTTCCTAGTGTGACACCTTCAAGTGTTCCTAGTGCGACACCTTCAAGTGTTTCTAGTGGGACTCCTTCAAGTGTTCCTAGTGTGACACCTTCAAGTGTTCCTAGTTTGACACCTTCAAGTTTTCCTAGTGTGACACCTTCAAGTGTTCCTAGTGTGACACCTTCAAGTTTTCCTAGTGTGACACCTTCAAGTTTTCCTAGTGTGACACCTTCAAGTGTTCCTAGTGCAACACCTTCATCAGCAAGTACACCAGGATCTGAAACTGTCACACCCTCAAGTGTTCCTAGCGTTACGCCTTTAAGTGTTCCAAGCGTTACGCCTTCAAGTGTTCCTAGTATGACACCTTCAACAGCAAGCACACCAGGATCTGAAACTGTTACACCCTCAAGTGTTTCTAGTGTGACACCTTCATCAGCAAGCACTCCAGGATCTGAAACTGTTACACCCTCAAGTGTTCCTAGCGTTACACCTTCAAGTTTTCCTAGTGTGACACCTTCATCAGCAAGCACACCAGGATCTGAAACTGTTACACCCTCAAGTGTTCCTAGCGTTACGCCTTCAAGTGTTCCTAGCGTTACGCCTTCAAGTGTTCCTAGTGTAACACCTAGCGTTACACCTTCTTCAGAAAGCACTCCAGGATCTGAAACTTCCACACCTTCAAGTGTTCCTAGTGTGACACCTTCAAGTGTTCCTAGTGTGACACCTTCATCAGCAAGCACACCAGGATCTGAAACTGTTACACCCTCAAGTGTTCCTAGCGTTACGCCTTCAAGTGTTCCTAGCGTAACGCCTTCAAGTGTTCCTAGCGTTACGCCTTCAAGTGTTCCTAGTATGACACCTTCATCAGCAAGCACACCAGGATCTGAAACTGTTACACCCTCAAGTGTTCCTAGTGTGACACCTTCATCAGCAAGCACACCAGGATCTGAAACTGTTACACCCTCAAGTGTTCCTAGCGTTACACCTTCAAGTGTTCCTAGTGTGACACCTTCATCAGCAAGCACACCAGGATCTGAAACTTTTACACCTTCAAGTGTTCCTAGTGTAACACCTAGCGTTACACCTCCTTCAGAAAGCACTCCAGGATCTGAAACTTCCACACCTTCAAGTGTTCCTGGTCCGACACCTTCAAGTGTTCCTAGTGTGACACCATCAAGTGTTCTTAGTGTGACACCTTCAAGTCTTCCTAGTGTGACACCTTCAAGTGTTTCTAGTGTGACACCTTCAAGTGTTCCTAGTGTGACACCTTCAAGTGTTCCTAGTGTGACACCTTCAAGTGTTCCTAGTGTGACACCTTCAAGTGTTCCTAGTGTGACACCTTCAAGTGTTCCTAGCGTGACACCTGCAAGTGTTCCTAGCGTTACACCCTCAAGTGTTACTAGCGTTACTCCTTCAAGTGTTCCTAGCGTTACACCTTATTCAGCAAGCACTCCAGGATCTGAAACTGTTACACCCTCAAATTTTCCTAGCGTTACGCCTTCAGGTGTTCCTAGTGTGACACCTTCATCAGCAAGCACACCAGGATCAGAAACTGTTACACCCTCAAGTGTTCCTAGCGTTACACCTTCAAGTTTTCCTAGTGTGACACCTTCAAGTGTTCCTAGTGTGACACCTTCAAGTTTTCCTAGTGTGACACCTTCAAGTGTTCCTAGTGTGACACCTTCATCAGCAAGTACACCAGGATCGGAAACTTTTACACCTTCAAGTGTTCCTAGTGTGACACCTTTAAGTGTTCCTAGTGTGACACCTTCAAGTGTTCCTAGTGTGACACCTTCAAGTGTTCCTAGTGTGACACCTTTAAGTGTTCCTAATGTGACACCTTCAAGTCTTCCTAGTGCAACACCTTCAAATGTTCCTAGTGTGACACCTTCAAGTGTTTCTAGTGCGACACCTTCAAGTGTTTCTAGTGTGATACCTTCATCAGCAAGCACACCAGGATCTGAAACTGTTACACCCTCAAGTGTTCCTAGCGTTACTCCTTCAAGTGGTCCTAGTGTGACACCTTCATCAGCAAGCACTCCAGGATCAGAAACTTCCACACCTTCAAGTGTTCCTAGTGTGACACCTTCAAGTGTTCCTAGTGTGACACCTTCAAGTGTTCCTAGTGTGACACCTTCAAGTGTTCCTAGTGTGACACCTTCAAGTGTTCCTAGTGTGACACCTTCAAGTGTTCCTAGTGTGACACCTTCAAGTGTTTCTAGTTTGACACCTTCAAGTGTTTCTAGTTTGACACCTTCAAGTGTTCCTAGTGTGACACCTTCAAGTGTTCCTAGTGTGACACCTTCAAGTGTTCCTAGTGTGACACCTTCAAGTGTTCCTAGTGTGACACCTTCAAGTGTTCCTAGTGTGACACCTTCAAGTTTTCCTAGTGTGACACCTTCAAGTGTTCCTAGTGTGACACCTTCATCAGCAAGCACTCCAGGATCTGAAACTTATACACCTTTAAGTGTTTCTAGTGTGACACCTTCAAGTGTTCCTAGTGTGACACCTTCAAGTGTTCCTAGTGTGACACCTTCAAGTCTTCCTAGTGCGACACCTTCAAGTGTTTCTAGTGTGACACCTTCATCAGCAAGCACTCCAGGATCTGAAACTTATACACCTTTAAGTGTTTCTAGTTTGACACCTTCAAGTGTTCCTAGTGTGACACCTTCAAGTGTTCCTAGTGTGACACCTTCAAGTGTTCCTAGTGTGACACCTTCAAGTGTTCCTAGTGTGACACCTTCAAGTCTTCCTAGTGCGACACCATCAAGTCTTCCTAGTGTGACACCTTCAAGTGTTCCTAGTGCGACACCTTCTAGTGTTTCTAGTGTGATACCTTCATCAGCAATCACACCAGGATCTGAAACTTTTACACCCTCAAGTGTTCCTAGCGTTACTCCTTCAAGTGTTCCTAGTGTGACACCTTCAAGTGTTTCTAGTTTGACACCTTCAAGTGTTTCTAGTTTGACACCTTCAAGTGTTCCTAGTGTGACACCTTCAAGTGTTCCTAGTGTGACACCTTCAATTGTTCCTAGTGTGACACCTTCAAGTCTTCCTAGTGCAACACCTTCAAGTGTTCCTAGTGTGACACCTTCAAGTTTTCCTAGTGCGACACCTTCTAGTGTTTCTAGTGTGATACCTTCATCAGCAATCACACCAGGATCTGAAACTTTTACACCCTCAAGTGTTCCTAGCGTTACTCCTTCAAGTGTTCCTAGTGTGACACCTTCATCAGCAAGCACTCCAGGATCTGAAACTTTCACACCTTCAAGTGTTCCTAGTTTGACACCTTCAAGTGTTCCTAGTGTGATACCTTCAAGTGTTCCTAGTGTGACACCTTCAAGTGTTCCTAGTGCGACACCTTCAAGTGTTCCTAGTGTGACACCTTCAAGTGTTTCTAGTGTGACACCTTCATCAGCAAGCACTCCAGGATCTGAAACTTATACACCTTTAAGTGTTTCTAGTGTGACACCTTCAAGTGTTCCTAGTGTGACACCTTCAAGTGTTCCTAGTGTGACACCTTCAAGTGTTCCTAGTGTGACACCTTCAAGTCTTCCTAGTGCGACACCTTCAAGTGTTCCTAGTGTGACACCTTCATCAGCAAGCACTCCAGGATCAGAAACTGCTACACCCTCAAGTGTTCCTAGTGTCACACCATTATCATTAAGCACTCCAGGATCTGAAACTTCCACACCTTCCACACCTTCAAGTGTTCCCAGTGTAACACCTTCATCAGCAAGCTCTCCAGGTTCTGAAACTGCTACACCTTTAAGTGTTCCTAGTTTGACTCCTTCATCTGCAAGCTCTCCAGTATCTGAAACCGCCACACCTTCAGGAGGTTCTAGCGTCACATCAGCAAGTCCTTCAGGGTCTATATTTACTCCACTTTCTACAACTCCAGGTCCCAATGTTAGTGCACCCACTTGGACTAGTAGGTTTACTCATTTTTTTAACTTAATTGTTTGTTTGTTTTTAACAACTCTGATGTTTGTTTTTTTTTAAAGACTTTATGTTTATCCTTTAAATCTTGTAAACCACTAATGAGACCGTTTTTGTAGTGATGGCTGTCATTTATCAGAAAATTCATCGGTCATGGAAGCACTAGTGCAGACATTGGTAGGTTACTTTGACACTTCAGCAATTTAACCTGCAGCATATAGATTGGACAACAGCTTTCAGAACTGGGTGACTAGTGACTACCAAAGCCCTACCCAGTCTTTTATTCAGACCATTTCCGAGGGTAGTTTTCACCCCCGGAATTTGAAATTTCATCCCCGTCTTTTTTCCCTGAACATGATTACGACCAAACAATACTGTAGTTTTTGTCCCCGGAATTTGAAATTTCACCCCCGGATTTTCCCATCTCACCCCCAGAGGTGCGGGGTGTGGATAAAACACTGGCCCTACCCATCAACCCAATTACTTTTTT
The DNA here is from genome assembly GCA_021962125.1 of Bulinus truncatus. Taxonomy (NCBI): domain Eukaryota; kingdom Metazoa; phylum Mollusca; class Gastropoda; family Planorbidae; genus Bulinus; species Bulinus truncatus. The sequence continues at coordinate 2,398,484 of JAGDYQ010000163.1, read as the reverse complement.
CTCGTGTATCTTTTATTTATTTCTTTAATTTTTCTACCACAGTTTATTTACTTTTTAACTCATTTCAGCTGCTAAACCATGTCTCCTTTTTTGGACTTTGTCAACTCCTGGAAACATTTTTACACCAACGAATTTAAAATTGAATTCAACTTTGACTAACTATTTGTTCAGGGTAACTGAAAATCAAGAGTATATAGGAAATGTTAGTGTTGAAAATTCCAATCCTGATGGAACCATTTACCTTCTTAAACCTGCGGGTATTTATTCTGTAAGTATTATATAATACTGTCATATTTTCAACAATTAAAAGTCTTTTTTATGCTTTTGTTGCAATACTCAAAGGTCTGTTGTGATGCATCAGAAATCATAAATAACTTTTATTTTTAAACAAAATGGACAAAATATTTATAAGCCTCAAAGTCTGCTCCGTCCCCACCCATACAAACCTGTACTAGCTGAAATGAACATAACCTCATGACAACGTTTAAACTAGTTACAAACACTGACTTTAACATATTCTATTGACAACATTTTAAGCTAGTTACAAACACTGACTATAACATAACCTCATGACAACATTTAAGCTAGTTACAAACACTGACTATAACATAACCTCATGACAAAAATTAAAAATGATTATAACATTGACATTTTAAACTATTTACAAACACTGACTATAACATAACCTCATGACAACATTTTAAGCTAGTTACAAACACTGACTATAACTTAACCTCATGACAACATGTTTAAACTAGTTACAAACACTGACTTTAACATAACCTCATGACAACATTTTAAGCTAGTTACAAACACTGACTATAAATTAAAAACAAAAAAATAAATCAATCCAGATCAATATAAATGAACAAGAAAATGTATTTCAGAACAAATGAATCAGCAAATTATTTCTTTTTAAATGATACAGCAAATTAATATTAAAAAAATACGGTGCAAATGTGTTCACTTAGCAAGTGTTATGAGATCACTGAAGACAATCTCTGTTTGAGAATGCCTTTTTTCTTTCTCGACAACATTTTCAATGTGACGCGAAACAGTTGTTGGGCGTGGTAAAATTTCTTTAACGGCGAAATTTCAATACTTAATATCCAGTGTTAATCAACTTTGATGCTTAATTCTGAAAAAAACACTGCTTTGAACTAGAGTGAATGGTCGCAAAACTTTTTTAATTCTGATTTCACCTGTGCCGTTACCTGCTGACCTTTACCCTGCTGACCATCCTTAATCATTTAGAATCCACTAATGGATGTAATTTTTGTATCTGGTGATGGACTTTACAATATTCAAGACGTCCTTGCTAAGAGTGTGGTGCACTGTGTACACATCACAAGACGTCCATGCTAAGAGTGTGGTGCACCGTGTACACATCACAAAACGTCCATGCTAAGAGTGTGGTGCACCGTGTATACATCACAAGACGTCCATGCTAAGAGTGTGGTGCACCGTGTACACATCACGAGACGTCCATGCTAAAAGTGTGGTGCACTGTGTACACATCACAAGACATCCATGTTAAGAGTGTGGTGCACCGTGTACACATCACAAGACATCCATGCTGAGAGTGTGGTGCATCACAAATAAAACGTCGACAACAGCCTTTAATCAAACACACATCACTCATCAAATCAAACCGCTCTGGAGACTCACAAAATAATACGTTTTAATACCTTTGTAAAATCATCAAAATACTACAAATCTGTATATAACACTGTATTATTCCACGATACACAAATCAATGACTCCGGATGTAAAGTTTCACATCATCTCGGTTTATTCATAAATATATCTATATCTGACACATTAATACATACATAGGCTGTTCATTCACAACCAATAGAAATATATACTACGATATTAAAATCTGAAGTGTAATTTAGATGTCTAATGGACTTAATAGTAATACATTTACATTGGGTTAAATAATTCTAATTCTTATCTTACAATAGTATCCTGACCAAACACCTGGGTTAACATCATTCCGTCACAAGGAGTGTCATGTCTCAAGCTCATGTCAATGTCTAATCTCTGGTGCTAATGGACATTTTATCAATCTCTGGTGCTAATGGACATTTATCCAATCTCTGGTGCTAACGGTCACTTATCTCATCTATTTAAGTGACAAAGGATTAAGGATTGGTGTTTGCTTCCCCCCAGGATTACCACTTAGTACAAACCCATTCCCCACGGGATCCTCGCAAGTTTACAACCAACCCTGCGGACTCCCGTGAATGTTGGTCTCATCCCCGCCGGCAACCCGCGGACTCCGCTGGAATGTTGGAAACCCGCAAAACCAGTCCCCGTGCAGCTCTCTACTTTCCAGTAGAATTAATTCATATTTATTTGGGAAAATAAAGATGTTTTAAATGAAAAATGTGCCATTCAATTTTAAAAAATGGCATCTCTTTTTTAGTAATGAAATTTGTTTAATGACTGTAGAATATTGGTACAGAATATATATATAATTTGTGATCCTTCAAAAAAAAAAAATTAGTTTTAATTATTGATAAATTCTACATTTGCTCTTTTTTTTTTGCTATTTATTATAGAATAATGAACTTAGAGAATTCTAAAACAAAAAGTAAATGCTAATGAAAACAATTGATATGGCTGTAATCTTAAATATTGTTAAAAGCTAGTTTACCAGTTCATACATGTAGAAAAATAAGTACATGTAGCCTATTACCATAGCTGTCTTTTACCAAATTATTTTAGGAAGATATGTAAATTTGATACTAGCCAGATTTTAGAAGGGGCTCATGTTCTTTTTACAAAAATCTCTGGTTGTTAAGTCTTTTTGTTATTATAATAATGTAAAATTTAACTCATTTGCTTAAATATTTCAGACATGGTTTTTAGGAGATGAATCATATAAGGGGTGTTATTTACCGGTCAAGTAAGTTTACATAGTCTTTTTTTTTTTTTTAAATTTTTTTTTTTAAATTTGTTAAAAAAAGTTAAATACTGTTACTTAATTTTTAATAAAAATGTTATTGAATCTTTTCTACAGGTGGTGCTGCAGATAATTTTTGAAACGGAGGTCAAAAATTTTTGCCAGTAAGATATAATTCTTTACAAAAAAACAATAGATAATATAAAAAAAAGTTTCAAATTTAAAAATACTGTTGGTTTTTTTTTTTGGATCTAAAAATTCTTATTGTTCTATTAAAATCATTATTATTGTTACATTATAATAAGTATTGTTGATAAATATTGGTCATTTCTACAATTCAATCTATTTGGAACAAACTGAAATTAACAAGCTCTTCATCTTTACAGGCACATTGCAGGCGGAAGTCTACTATTTATTGTCTCAAAATACAGCAGTAGTTGTATTTTGGGCATCAACAAATTATAATTACTCAGTGCAATCATATGTTGACATTCTGGATTTTGTGGTAATTATTTTTTTTAAATACACAGCTTCAAAATATAACAATTTTAATTTCTAATTTTTAGTCTAGATACTATTTGAAAGAACTCATTAAAAAGGGAAGGTAATTTTACATGCTCATAGGGGATAATTGCCAGTATAATGGGAATAAAGTGAAACAACCTTAAGCTACAAGAACTGATATCTCTAACAGGTCAACCACTGACCACATATTTTTTCCCAACAGAATATTCTAGAAAACTGCCAGCAATACCACTACTCTATAGCTATTCCTTTTGTTTAATAAATCATCTACATGGGGGTACATAGAGTTGCATTCACCCACTTGCTTTAAAATAATGGTGGTCAAATGCGGCTTTTTTAAAGCCATTGTATCAGTTGTTTTTATTTCTTTACCAAATCTTGTTAAATTGACTATGGGGCTGCTTCTTTGGTGTTTTATTTTTTTACCATATTATGAAATCATATTGTGGGTGTCATTTTGTTTGACCATTTTCAGCCTTCTATTAAAAAATTGTGACCGAAACCAAGTCATTTAGCCATTTTTGCTATTATTTAATACTTTTCTACTACTCTTTATATTGTTAAACCAATTGTACATATTGCTGCTCTGCTATTTAAATATGCTTTTCCTACATAGAAACATAAATGCAGCTTTCAAGCATGGCAATATCCTTTTTTATTTTCATTTAGTTTTTTTAATTTAGCTTCCCTCAGTATTACCGGTTTCACGGTGAATACGTTTGTTATTGTCTGTGTGGCTGAGTGCATGTACAAAAATTTTAAAACAGCTACACAGATGTTTGTGGGATGGATGGCGGAGTTGTGTAGATTCTGGACTGTATTTGGATGGTAAATGAAATGTGTTTGTATATCTGAAAAAATAAATCATGGAATAAAAGCTTCAACTTTGCTCCCAAAAAAAAAAGTTGCAAAAACAATATGGTACAGGATACTTTCACTACACAAAGAAATCTTATTAATGGCATACAGATGGCATAATTTCAAAGAAAGTGCTAAAAGTATACAAAAACACAGATGTTTGAATTTCAAATCATATTCGTATTCTTAGGCATTCTGGTATATCCAGTTCGGTTTTCTAAGTTATTTGTCTTTAAAGCATTCCTGTTTTGAAGGGGGCGGCTTTTTGAGAGTCCTCCTCCCCCAACCCTCCTCCCCCCCAACCAGTGCAACCTGTGGTGCCTCCATTGTACTCTCGGCTATTATGGGAATGAAAGAATGGCTCTAGAAAAAAAAACTATTCTATTCAGGGATTTTTTTTATTTTCTTTTTTTTTTTTTTTTTTTTTAAATCGCATGACTTTTGACCTGTTACTACCAAGAGATTTTTTCAGGTCATGGGGAAAGTTCCCTCTGTCTCCCATGGTGCATATCTGTAGTACTCTTCCCATTTGTGGTTAAAAAAAAAAGTTCCCCTTAGCCCGAGTTGGCCGTCGGGGCAGATGAAGTGTAGAATTCATCTGTTTCTATAACCTCGGCATATGAAGGGATTGTGTGGTTAGCCTAACGCCCTTTACTTCCCCAACTTAAGTCAGGTACCCATTTAAAGCTGGGTGGACTTGTGGAACGACTTGAAACAAATTTTACCTGGGAAAATTCCCATGGTTCTCACCGTGGATGGAACCCAGGTCGACAGCCGAGTATCTACACCACACGGTCATCCGTCCCACCATTTGTGGTAAATAGGATCTAAAGAAAAAGAACTCCTATAGGATGACTTTTTAAAAAAAAAAAACGAAATGCTAATTTCATCATATTTAGGATGTATCTACGACATTTGCTTAGAAGTCTTACATCTCAATATATTCAATACATATTCAATAAATTCATCAAATATATATGAGGAAATTCGCTTATCTTTGATTTCCATTTATTTTGATGCGTTGCCTTAACGTTTTCTCTGCGATCAATAATGTTATAGAGAGAGACAGTAGAGAGAGACAGTTGTGGATGTGTGTGAGTGGGGGGGAGATGTTTTCTCTGCGATCAATAATGTTATAGAGAGATAGTAGTTGTGGATGAGTATGTGTGAGTGGGGGGGAGATGTTTTTCTCTGCGATCTATAACGTTATTTTTTTATATATAGTTCTTAGAGGCATATTCTATAAATTTAATATGTAAACCCGATGATATTCACAATAAAGACATCATTATTAATCAGTTATAGTACATACAATTTTTTTCTTCTAAGATATGTAGTAAGTGCTACAATAGTTCAGATATGAAATTAGAGGCTACAATATTTTTTCTCTTATTTTACGCCAAACAGCTTTTTTTTATTTTGGTACAGTAGTAGAAATTTTTTTCAGATGGTGAGAGAATTCTTTGGGGTAAGGCTATAACTCCCCCTCCCCATCGCCAAGACATCTTTAAGCATGCATATAATAAAGGAACATTATACTAAATTCTTTGAGCATGCATATAATAAAGAACATTATACTAAACTCTTTGAGCATACATATAATAAAGAACATTATACTAAACTCTTTGAGCATAAATAAAGAACATTATACTAAACTCTTTGTGAGCATGCATATAATAAAGAACATTATACTAAACTCTTTGAGCATGCATATAATAAAGAACATTATACTAAACTCTTTGAGCATGCATATAATAAAGAACATTATACTAAACTCTTTTGAGTTTATTCATA
>JAGDYQ010000163.1:2287900-2391896 GCA_021962125.1 Bulinus truncatus | reverse complement strand
GAGTGTGTTGATGCCTTTAAGGTCATCAATGATGCAGCCGAGCGGTCAGTTGCACTGATGTCATCATTTAATAGGTGAATCACTAAAACGGAATCTGAAATGCAGTGATTGCTGCAAGTTATAGAAGATCACAGACAGAGAATGCCAAATTTGAAGTAAAATTTTACTAAGTTATATAGGAAGAGTTGAAGACTGGCAGTCATTATTAACGTGTATTGTTTATGTTTATAATACAATCTATACATGAATGAACAAGAAGTAACTGTTGCATATCATTATATATTTCATGTTATTTAACATTTCATAATATCTAATTTGCTGTAATTAATGTTTAATAGAATTCATGTCATTAAAAAAACTACTATAAACTTCAGCCTCGATGAGCAACCTCCAAATGTAATTCAATTTCAATCAAACTTGGCATTAAAGTATAGAAATATAAAAGGAAAAAATTGAACAATGCAATATAAAATTGCAAAAAAAATTTTTTTTGAAAAACTGTTTGAAGACTCATTAACTTATTTAACCTACTTCACTTACCTTCCTCCATGTTTATTATAGTACACAACCGTTCCATCCACCAATGTTATTTCACAATAGAGGGGGTGCAAATCTGATTAATGATAAATACAACAGCATAACATTAGCACAACAGTGTTAGACAAGAAAACTAAATTTATTATAAAGGGTGCAGGCGGAAATTTGCAAAAGACAAATATGGGTTTTTCCCTAAAATGTTGGCATTTTATCAAAGGCTTTGAATTGAAAAGAAAAATAATGATTTAAAAAAAAAAACTGCTCAGAAACAAGCCATTAAAACCATGTTGTTAAATAAAATTAGTATTAAATCAGTAATAATTATAGGAACGATTCTGGGGTGTCCTTTCTGCATCCCCACCATAGCAGAGTGTACAATAGCCTTAGAAGCACCATAGATGACAAACATGACCCAAATCAAGCTCACAAACAGACCCCCCCCACCCCCCCCCAAGTCAAAGCCTAGGCAATGACAATACTTTGTTCTACACTAACAGGACAATAAAGTGATTTATCATATGAGGCTTCACTTCATTTTATATTTCATTCATAGCATAGACATATATTCCTGACATTCTTAAGTATAAAAAAAATGCAGACTAAAAGATAAAACCAATCTGTCTGACCCTGAACACTGTTATGCGTTTGTCGCTCCTGTCTCAACATCCAGGCTACACTTTTCTTCTGATAATATCGAAGAGTCGGCTTCAAACAGTCATGGTGTATTTTGCTCACTTCTGCAGTCCAAGTGGGATCTCTGGACAATTTTTCTTCATGTAGTTGCATAATACTTTCATACAGCTTAAAAAAGTCATGGCCAGTTGATCGCTCAATGCCATCATATTCTGAAATATAAAAAGGACAGCAAAAAAACATCAAATTTAAATTAGGAAATAAAAACAGCAAATTTAAATAGGAAAAAAAAAAATTAAATTAGGAGAAAAAAAAAAAATTTAAATTAGAAAAAAAAAGAAATTTAAATTAGAAAAAAAAAAAAATTTAAATAGGAAAAAAAAAGCAAATTTAAATTAGGATAGTCTCAATTAATTATGGAATTGGACCAAAAGATGAAATCATGAGGTTCTAATTATTTTTCATGTATTTTTTTTGTAGTGAATCAGTAATGGGGTTGTGGATTCCCAACTGCTTTAACATTAGGCTCCATAACACCAATTATTTATAACATCCTTGCAGTTCTCATGGAACACATATAATATGGGACTACAACTTCATTTAAGGAGAAAACTGATTTGAGGAATAATACAATATAAAAATTACATTATAAAAAAGTATTTTATAAAAAACAACATTTTTCTTGCGTACTAAAAAGCAGAAAATAATTTCTGAATAAATTGGTCACATGGTAATAGACTTTATAAGAGCTTCTGATTTTTATAAAAATGAAAAACGTTGGGCACATGAACACAAACATCCAGACCTTTCTAACTACCTCTAATTTATATAATTGAATGTAATTTTTATTCTCTACTGTTTAGTTAAAATATTTTTTTATAATGTAATTTTCTTTTCAATTTATACGAAAGTTAAAAAAGTTTAGGTGTAACAACGACTTTTTAACATCACATGAACTTTACTATTTATACTGAAAACACTACTCGAATAAATCATAACCTTATTGAGGCAATGAATGTTTTCAGTTTATAAAGAAGAATTTTCACATAATAGTTACTGCCAGTTTTTTTCGCTGGGCCTGAGTCAGTTATAATTTGTATAGAATGTCTAAAATTCTGGTTTAATAACCCATTTGACTGATAAGTGAAATATAATATAATTCCTAAAAAAAGGATATGACATTAAAACCAAGACTCACTAAATGAGACACCAATGTCATAAAAATGCTCCATCAATTTCTGTACAGCCAGCTGAGGTAATTTCATACGGAGTGATTCACTTGGGTGAGATAACTTGAGAATAATTCCATCAGTCCCAAATATGTCAACTGTCAATTCCTTAAGCGTAGTGTCAAAGCCAATGCTATGGAGCTAATGAAAGTGAATTAAACATATCAGTCTGTGAGATGCATAAGAAATCTAATCAAAATAAATGTTACATTATATCAACAGCAAAGAAATATTTGTTCAGGCAACTTACCATGAAGGTTTTGTGCTTCAAATTATATAAAATTTGAGCAGGGACATTAAGTGAAACAAACCAGTAAATCCCAAACTTTGACTCCCTTGATTTAGTCTTTTTATGCTGCACAACTGACACTCTGTCCCCTTCTGTCTCAAAATATAGCATACTGTTGTCACTGTTATTAACATACAGCCAGCAGGTTGTGAATTCTGGCAGACTGCTTGGAACAGGCAACAAATTAGGACGGGTTATGAGAGTTATTTTAAACTGACCAAATTTGATTAGCTTTGTTGTGCTGTTGATTTTGTTGAAATTCTGTTGATGAATTGAGAGTGTGGAATGACAGACAGCTAGGTTTTGATAAAACGTATCAACAAGCAAGGCATGGAGTGGTGTGCCACTGGATGAGTCGCTATCATCCGGCAGGTTTACTGAAGAGATTTCAGAAGTTGAAGTTACATCAGACTCTTGGCCAACATTTTCTTCTGCTAACTTGTCATCATCACATATAACAGAGCTGGTGCCACTCATCTGATCTGTCATATTCCACTGCAGTTGCTGCCGTTTGGTATCATCTGCAAAATGTGGTTTTTTTTGTTTTCGCTTACCCATTTTACTTCAGTACTTGAAAGGCATCAGATTTTATCATCAATCTCCTTATATTTTAAAAAAAAATGAAATTTTATTCAGAAGCAGAAACTTTATGAAAACACATTTCCTTTAGATTAATAATTGTGAGACTAAGTTTTAGGTTCAGTTTTTGTGGCATTTATTTTATCATTTTAAAAAAAGTTATATAAAAAAATATTATATAAGTCATATTTGGAGTTTTGCCAGAAGTGGTAAAGACTTAAAGAATAATTAATAAACTGATGAGGAAAAAATCAACAAAATGCAATTTTTTACTCAAAAACTATGGATGTTGTTCCACAATAAACAAGAAAAGTGTTTTGCTAAAAATAAGATGGCATAAAAAATTCAGTACAAGAATGTTGCAAAGTTAGTAAATCCCATTGCAAAGTATCTATAAGTGAATAATATTAAGAACACATTACGTTATAGTTTGTTCATCATCTATGATTAAATTAGAGGGGAATCACTATAAAAGAAAATTATAGAAGATGAAAAAAATAAAATACAAGTAATGACTTCTTCTAAAATAAGAATCAGTGTTTACTGTTATGAAATGATGACAAATTAAATAAACACCAAAAAATACAAATGAAAAAGTAAGAAATGTATAATAGCAAAGTACTTTTAGTCTGGTATTAAAAGATTTAAGAGCCACCTGAGGCCATCACTGCTAAAGGAACCCCCCCTTTAGGACTTTGCCAGCCACAAGGATAATCTGAGCCATTGTCAGATCTTAATGCTAAAATTACTTATCAGTTGGCAACTCCAGTTTTCAATGATTATTAGACAACAATGTTTACAAGCCATGTCTTTATAGCATTTTTCCCTAAGGCACCCAAATTAACCTTGCCTCCTGAAATGGAGAATAATCTATTAACGAGGCCCCCACAACATTTTGCTGGTTCCTGAAATCATTAATAAAATTAAAAGAGTGGGTGATTACAATATACAGAAATAAATATTGAATACAGGTTGACTGATGCGTGATGGATACAGTGAAAGTTTGTGTCAGAAGTCGCTGAAGACAAGGCTCTTAACAACCCTACTTAATCAATAAGAAACATTAAAAATATTAAATTTATTTAATAAAAAATGATTTTAAAGCTTAGTACTTTACCATAACATTTAGCATATATTTTATCAACACATAGAGTTTTAGTCAGAAGGATTGTATTTATTTGCCTAAAACAAAGCTTACAGTGATCTTTTTCAGTTGGAGGAACTAATGTTACTTACTGCAGGGGCTATAGCCACGGAAACATACAAATTGAGATATGGATTGTATCTACTTAGTCAGGAACGTATTACCCGCCCCCTGCTATTGCATGGCCCATGCTGTAGAATGCCTGCCCCCTTCCCCCCCCGTAGAATTTTCACGCTACGGGGCTGTTGATCAGAGAATGACATTTGCCCTTAAGTATCTTTTATAAATGTCACGATGAATGCTCTTGTAAGAGACGTGTTAAAATAAGACTGTTAACTAAATATCTTTCAACGTTATTATCTTCATTTGAACAAATAAACTAAAAGAATATTTTTTTACTTTCCCAGACGTTTTAATTCATTTGTGTTTACATGTTCTACTTAGGCTAACAAAAACTAAAAAAAAATGGTATTGCATATTTACCTAGGTTATTCAGTAAATCTATTGACGACTATTGATACTGTTTTTCCCTGGAATTGTTACAATCGGGGTCGTTCCTACGATGTTTTTTTTTTTAGAAGGGACATGTGCCAAAGTACCTTTAATATTAAGCCTTAAGAAAAGAGGGAATGGCAAATAGTCTGTTAATGCCACCGCATACAGAAGGTGGACGTTCAAACAATCTTGTAACACTGAATAGTGAATACCACTCTGACAACCAGCAAATCATTTAACCCCGGGGGCCCTGACAAGTTCTCAAATTGCATTTCCTTGTGACGGGCAAAGTACTGACAGTGCTCCCCCTTTTTCTTTTGTGTGTGTGGGACCCAAGGCACCAGCCCCGTAGCCGAGGGGGGGGGGTCACTGGGGGGCCGTGCCCCCCCCCCTAAAAAGAAGAAAAAGAGGAAAAAATAAAGAAAAAGTAAAGGTGCCCCCTTGCTGGGAATTGGTGCCTCCCTGCTTACTTTGACCTGGCTACTGGCCTGCTAGGCACCCACCTAGCTTGCATAAACATATAAACGGGTCCGTCTACAATAAAAATAAAAAGATGTATTTATCACTATGTGTTGTGATTTTTGTTAGAAAAAAACATGTTGATCTTAGCCTAATATTACAGGAGGGGGGCTAAAATTCCCAAAATATATTTTTTTCATGCCAATTAAGTCTCGACCATTCTTTATGTAAACAACTTTTGAGGGAAGAGTGTCTGAAAAAGTTGGACAGTTATTTGAATGGAGGAGGGACGGGAGGGGAATTTACGGCGTCAACAATGTCATTCTTTTGGAAAATTAACTATAAGTTGTGTGAATGTATAACTAGCTATCAATTCGTGACATTTATAAAAGATACTTAAGGGCAAATGTCATTATCTGATCAACAGCCCCGTAGCGTGAAAATTCTACGGGGGGGGGGAGGCATTCTACAGCATGGGCCATGCAATAGCAGGGGGGGGGGCATGTAATACATTTTACTAAGTAGAACAAATAAGCAGGGGGGCAGACAAAACGCAGGGGGGCGGTCCCCCCTGCCCCCCCCCCGCACGCTACGGGCCTGCTGATCAATTAGATAAATTTGTTGTGTCTAAGGTGTTTGAAAGGCGTATTATATATTAATTTTAGTATGAATATAGCATATATATATATATATATATATATATATATATATATGTGTGTGTGTGTGTGTGTGTGGGTGGGTGTGTGTGTGTGTGTGTGTGTTAGTTGGTTTTTTTTTAAACCATAACAATTTTGAAACAAACAAATTATAATTTAAAATTGTGTAATATGTGTATCAGTGTGTGTATTCTGTCATAGACTCGCTGAGCTAACTATGAAGGGTACAACTAAAATTGGTACAATATGTTTTAAGATGTGAAGATTCTCAATTTTATTGTGCACGGTAGCTAAACAATTTCAGAGGCTTTGGCTCACATAGATATACGAATGCGATATGGAACCTTACCTTCTACGGGCATCGTTATCATGACAGTCCAGGCTATAAGAGGGGAAGGTGAATGGCCCGAGTGGTTGGAGGCCATGGTGGAGGCTATCCAGGATCTAATGACCCGGTATTGTGTATTGGTGACTCTTCGTCTTCAGTGAATTACTGGGTAATGGGTATATGGACCAGAGATGAGGGGACAGCGGACGCGCCCGCTTGCGAACGCAGATCCGCAGACTTTTCCGAATCCACGGACTGACAGCGGACGCTTCGTATGGTTAAGTTGCGGACTCGCGGACTGACGCGGATCCTCGCGCCCTTGAATATAATAGTTTAGTTTTAATAGATACTTTACTTATTCGTAAACTTTTGCCACTGACTCTGAAAATAAATCAATAAATAAAAGTGGCTTTTTGAAGTATAAAAAACAAAGAGGGATGTTAAACAGGGATGATAAAATTAACGCACTGGCTCCACGACCGTCATTTGATAGAGACATACATTTTTTTGTTCAGATTTTTTTTTTCAGGATCAGGGTTAGGGATAGGGGGTTAGGGATAGGGTTAGGGTGTGGAGCAATATCTATTGATGGTCATTTTTTAATAAATCATAAATTTTTTTTCCAGATTTTTTTTTCAGGATTAGGGTTAGGGATAGGGTTAGGGATAGGATTAGGGTTAGGGTTAGGGTTAGGGTTAGGGTTAGGGTTAGGGTTAGGGATAGGGATAGGGATAGGATTAGGGTTAGGGTTAGGGATAGGGTTAGGGATAGGGATAGGGATAGGGTTAGGGTTAGGGTTAGGGTTAGGGTTAGGGATAGGGTTAGGGATAGGGATAGGGATAGGGATAGGGTTAGGGTTAGGGATAGGGATAGGGATAGGGTTAGGGTTAGGGATAGGGATAGGGATAGGGATAGGGATAGGGATAGGGTTAGGGATAGGGATAGGGATAGGGATAGGGATAGGGATAGGGATAGGGATAGGGATAGGGATAGGGATAGGGATAGGGATAGGGATAGGGATAGGGTTAGGGATAGGGTTAGGGATAGGGTTAGGGTTAGGGATAGGGTTAGGGATAGGGATAGGGTTAGGGATAGGGTTAGGGATAGGGTTAGGGTTAGGGTTAGGGATAGGGTTAGGGATAGGGTTAGGGATAGGGTTAGGGATAGGGTTAGGGATAGGGTTAGGGATAGGGTTAGGGATAGGCTTATGGATAGGCTTAGGGATAGGGTTAGGGTGTGCAGCAATATCTATTTATGGTCCCCGAAAAAAAAAATATCTCCGATTTTTAACAGTAAATGACGTCATCAACGTCTGCAGTAAATAAGAGTTCTAATTCATTCTGTTTACTCTTTAATTGTGTTAAAACGATCGCCGATTTTGAGCACCATCATTGTGTAAGTAATAATATCATGATATAAACTGCATTTATAACTTTACATCATAAGAGTTCATTCTGTTGACGGAAGCGGTAAAAAAAAAATACATCGTCCGTCATATGACGGTCGTGGAGCCAGTGCGTAAAATTAATGTTAAAAAATCTATAAAAAAAAACTTTAAACAGCTACATTTCAGCAATGCGGACGCGCGGATTGACTGCAAACCAATGTTGTAAGATTCTGCGGACGCGGATCATTGATAGAAATCCATGGATGGACGCGGACGCTAAATTTCAAGATCCGCACACCTCTGATATGGACGTGCCTGGAATGACCGGGTCGACTTACTGGCGCTATCGATCAATGCCCAGACGCAATGTGTGATGAAAGTAGCTTACTGAAGAATACATGTTTGTATGAAATCAGTGGTTGTCGAGTTGGGACAATGGGATGGCAGGCAGACATGTCTGGATTCATATTAGGACTGTACCGGAATCCAATTCCGGTTCCTGTTAAGCCGGATTCCGGCAGTTTTAATAAATCCGGTTCCGATTCCGGTTCCGATGTGTCAGATTTAAGTCGGATTTCTTTGTTGTTTGAAATTTTGGTGTAAGAAATTTTTCTGGCGCAACATAATTTTGAAATATTTAGCGCTATACAATTAAATTAAAACAATAACAATTAAATACAATAACGTCGATCGCTTTTAGTTCTACATGTAAGTAAAAATATATTAAAAAGAAAGATTTGAATCGTATTTAGTCTAGTAATACGACACCTTACCTTCTAATACTTTTGATTCCGTGTTTTCTATACACTATATTTAGCTTTAAAAGTTTAACTTCTTTAAAGAGCAGACAAAATCTATTTTTTTGGGTGTTTACAGTTAAAAAATAGTTCAATAATTTATTTTTCTGCAAATTTTTTAATTTAGTGGATTTTGTCACGATTTGGATAAAATTCCTCGCATATTTAGATAAATAACTTGAAGATACATTTTTAATTGAACAATAAAGTGATATTCATTTAGATTTGAAATGCATTTTAATTTGCGTTCTATGATTTAAAGGAAAGTATAAATGAAATAACAAGGTTTTTGTGACGTCACGATGGAAAACTAAAGAAAAATAAGCTATCGGGTGGTGCCACAGTATATATATATATATATATATATATATATATATATATATATATATATATATATTGTTACGACCCTCTCTGTGCGCACCGTACAGTCTACAGAGTGAACGCGATGACGCAGTAGAGACAGTGACGTAGGAAGCCGGCAGGAGAGTGGCCATGCTGCCGTTGTTGTTTTTATAGATATTAGTAAATACTCTTGGAACCCACGCCGGCCTGTGTTATGTTTTGATTTTATAAACGGAATTTTAAGAGTTGTAACAATATATATATATATATATATATATATATATATATATATATATATATATTGGAATTCATTTATTAATAAACATGTTTATTATACTTTCTAAGATATGTTACCCATTTCTTTGTTTGATTGTAATAGACATCAAGTTAAATTAGGTAGGCTACAGCTTTATTAAAATAAAATTTTAAAACAATGAACCTGTTATTTTGACAGTTATCTTTCTTAACTCAAGATTGGGGAAGGGGGTTTAGTCACATTCTTCAAGATCTAAATGGTTAATACTGTTTTTTTGCTATCTAGAACTTAAAACTAAATTTTTATTCTATTTTTTTTATTTTTATATCTTTTTTATGTTAGAGGAGAAATTACTACTTCGTTCGGAAGAGTTACTATTTAATTCGGTTAAATCCGGTTTCTGTTCCGGTTCCGGCAGGATTCAAATATTACATCCGATTCCTGCAGGATCTAAAAATTGCAATCCGGTACAGCCCTAATTCATATGGAATGGCAAAGACCGACCCTTGGAGGAAAGTTGTGGATAGTTTGACAGGCACTAACTGTCCAGTTCAGCATTAGGCACTGCCCGATCGGTGAGTACTTTGAGAGGTTGTGGCCCAATGTCGACTCTCAGTGCCGCCGCTGTAGGGAAGTTAAGGACACCTTGGAACATGTCCTTTTTGAGTGCCCCGAGCTGGACCAGAGGGTAGACCGAATCTCTTAGAGCCCTGAGAGTCTGATACTAAACTAGATTCATTCCTTAGCACAGAGGTTTTCAACCTGTGGTCCGCGGACCCCCAGGGGTCCGCGAGGAGCTTTAAAGGGGTCCGTGGGCAAGTCAATGAAATTAGCGATTTTCTCGTATAAAGTATTGCTTGATTTGGTTGACTGGTTAGCTTTTAGCTAAATAAAAAAAAATACCAGCTATGCCAATGTTTCCGGTACAGAAAACAATGTGCAGAATTTAAAACTCCGCTAGTATTTGCTTATGCTACGTCTGAAATATAAACGAGAGTGCATACTACATGTACTTTTGTAGTGAGTTTTTTGAGTCATGTCTTCTTGGCAATGTTTCTTACTTACTGAGCTCTGGCGACACTGTTAAAACATCCGCAAAGTGCGACAGCGTATGTATTGTTGATAAATAGGTCTGGTTGATCATTCTGTAATGTTTTTATAACATACATTGGAAGGGCGAAAATTCGCCATAGATACTATGAGATTACAATGTCAGTTATGTTTAGAGAGAGTTTGTATTTTAAGGTGACACATACCTGGGAATAAGATGACCTGGTTAGGCTGGAATTAATAGCAAAGCTTAGCGCCCATGTGTTTTCAAGAGATAACTGTTGTGATAAGTTATTTATCAACTGTCTGGTATCGTATGTATGGCGCCGAACATCCACAGAAGCTTAATTAGGATCTTATAAAAGAAGTTAGCAGATCTTTTGATAGGTATAGAGATTGGAAGAGAGAAAGAGAGGGGAGGAGGAGAACAGAGTGGTACAGACATACAGTTCGACAAAAATAGGCTGCCCACATGATAGAGTAGTGATGTTTCAGTGAATATGTATCTTGGAATGTTTAGTTTCATGCTACTTATATTTTGAAATTATATTTTGTGTAATCGTCACATAAAGTACATGCATTGGACTTGTCAGTTTAAATCATTTATTTGTGATGTCTGTGAATAAGTACACGCTTAGATAAAGTGTCGGTCTCTACCAGAGAAGTGAAGACATACACTTATCATCACAATAACGCATAATGTATAACTAATAATACGAATAGTTATGACACCTAGTAGCATGGATACATTTCTGAAGAGGAAAACTGACCAGAACCTTGAAGATTCTGATGATCAAGCAGCCAAAGATGAACGATGAACGAAAACGAAAACAGCGCAAGTATAATCCATAATGTATATCATTCGGCTTCACCGCAGTGGGGACCGATGCTGACCAACCTCTTTGCGTCGAGTGCTTGCAAACATTATCGAACGATGCAATGAAGCCAGCCAAATTGAGGCACCATTTGACCACAATGCATCCGGAACTTGCCAGTAAACCGAAGGAATACTATGAGAGGAGTACTCGCTGCTGTCAGACAAAGCCATCAATGTCCTGCTACCATTTTTTCTACGACGTACTTGTGCGAAACTGCATTCTCTGCTGTACTGCGATGAAGACCAAGTACAGGTCCAGACTGGACATTGAACTTGAAATACGCATATGTTTATCACGCATACCACCATGTTTGAACAAACTCTGTTGTTCAAAACAGGCACAGCCTTCTAACTGAACATGCAACTGTGTTTCATTATTTGGATATATAGCTTTTCCCGTATGTGAAATGACTTTTACATTATGTGCGCGTAACTCAGGCTAGGCCTACCGTTTATCAGAATTTAAGTAGATTGCATCCGTAAACTTAATAAGACATATTAGGGTCCAACCTTAGGTATGAAAAATTAAGGCCAGGGCGCCTTGGGCTCTGGGGGTCCGCCACCCGAGCTTGGAATGTCTGTGGGGTCCGCAGGGTAAAAAAGGTTGAAAACCTCTGCCTTAGCATGAGTGAACTGCCACAGTCAAATTAGATTTCAATTAAATAATGGACGAGTAATTATTGCAACCATAATGATTTATTTTTGTAATATTTTAATTAATTAACTTTCTGTGGCTGGTTTTGGCCTTGGGGGTGGTTTGTTCGTAAATCACATAACTCATTTTATGACTTGTTTTTTCTAAGTGAAAAAGCTTAATATGAAATAAAAATAGATTTTTTTTTATTTTGATCTTTTAAATAACTAATTGATTAATAAAAAAAATTTGGCACATGAAAATTTTGAAAAAAAAATCACACACACAAACACACTTAATTATGAATTTTTTTTAATCTATTCAATGCCAATGCCATAGTTTGTACCATAGATATATAAGCCTCATGCATCTATGGTTTGTACATAATTTGTGAAATCTCTTGTGATGGTCCAAGCTAATTTTTGGCGGCTCACCTCTGAAATCATTAAGCATATCATATTGAATCTAGTTCTAGTCGTATCTAATGGCTTTCTTTATATTAAGATGATCATAACCAATAACTTTGTGGAATGCCACATATTATAATAATTACACTGTGGTGGAATGTCGATTTCCAACCTTCGTACAAATTGCCTTAAGTAAAAAAAAAATCAAAAAAGTAAAGTTTCCTAAACCCTAACGGGCCATCCGGGCAGATGAATTGTAGAATTCATCTGTTAATTCATCTGTTTCTATAACCTCGGCATATGAAGGGGTTGTGGGGTTAGCACAACGCCCAGCCGCCTTTAGTGCCCAAACTTAAAGTCAGGTACCCATTTAAAGCTGTGTGGACTTGTGGACTATTACCAGGACCTGAAAAAATACCAAGGTTCTCACTGAACCCGGGACCCTCCGGTCGACAGTCGAGCGCTCTACACCACACGACCACCCGTCCCCTGTGGCCTTAAGCACAACATCACAAATGCCGTGGATATAAAGCAGGAAAATGATGGAGTCAGACAGGGCCGCTTTATCATCTAGGGCCTACGGACTTTTCAAGGGCCTACGAACTTTTCAAGGGCCTACGAAAGCCAGAACAAGTTCAGAAGGCCAATAAAATTTGATAATGTTTGTATTAAAGTAAGAATATATGTTACCGGCAAAGTGTGAAATAGAATGCCTGGTGGTTTTAGGCAAAGTATAAAATTTTTAAATTGTAAATACTTTTCCTAGGCATTCTATACAATGCTAGAAGGGCGGCATTAATACCCTTTGTCCGATCGAATAGAGTTCATCTCAACACTACAGTGACTTTTTAATATTTTTTCTCTCCCTTTTTTTAACGTCTTGATTACTTGTTGTTATTGTTGTTGCTGTTGTTGCTGCTGCTGCTGCTGTTTTCGATGCTGTTTTTGCTGCTGTTAATGTTGCTATTGCTGCTGTTGTTGTTGTTGATGATGATGCTGCTGCTGTTGTTGCTGCTGTTAATGTTGCTATTGCTGCTGTTGTTGTTGTTGATGCTGTTGCTGATGCTGTTGCTGTTGTTGCTGCTGTTAATGTTGCTGTTGCTGCAGTTGTTGTTGCTGCTGTTGTTTATGATGTTGCTGCTATTGTTTTTGTTGCTGTTGCTGTTGTTGATGATGTTGCTGCTATTGTTGTTGTTGCTGTTGTTGTTGATGATGTTGCTGCTATTGTTATTGTTGCTGTTGTTGTTGTTGATGTTGTTGATGATGTTGCTGCTATTGTTATTGTTGTTGTTTAAGATGTTGCTGCTATTGTTGTTGTTGTTGATGATGTTGCTGCTATTGTTGTTGTTGCTGTTGTTGATGATGTTGCATTACTCCTACTTCTGATATATCTTCTTATCTTACAACGTCGAAGGGGATTTTCTGTCTGTAAATCTACTCTAGTTCCTAACAAGGCGAGTTACATACTTTGCTTGAAAAATTCAGGCATTCTATACATTGCCTAGGCATTCTATAGAATGCCGGATTTCACACTTTGCCGGTAACATATATAACCGTGTGAGAAGAGCACGTCAAGCTGCATCTCTCCCTGTAAATACAGAATGTTAACTTTTCGGCTCTTTGTCTTAGCAAAGTCACATATGACGTCATCAAAAGTTTATTTAGATTTCAAATAGAAAAGAAGTGCGAGTGCATTCTTGAAAAAAAATATTTTAAAAATGAAGATGGGGAGGGCTTACGACTTTGAAAGTGCCTATGGCCTACGATGACCTTAAAACGACCCTGGAGTCAGATGGAGCTTTCTTTCTCATTACGTCAAGCATTTTCGTTCGATTGCTTGAAACAAAGATTAAGATCGAATTTAAGCAAATATTATTGATACTCTTTGATCATCTTGACAGTGGGTTAAGCGATACGTCTGTCAATATGAGAGATCATGTCTGTCAACACTTCTCCCGGGGCATTCGGGATAGGGGTATAGTTTCGTTCTTATGATTAATTGTACACCCATTAATTTTTCTGCCCCTTTATTTTTATGTCAAAGATAATTACAATTCCAAAGACATTCAAAATTTACATGATAGAATGAAAAAAAAAATTAATATGTAGTGTTTGATTAGTCGGTCATTTCCGTTTCGAAATTTGAATTTTTAAATTACAATATTCTTTCTTTGTATATTTTTTAGAACTTATCTTAAATTGAATACATTATATATGCATATATACATATATCTAAATTTTAATACAATATTTTTAAAATTAATTTTTTTTACTGCATTCAGATGTATTTGAATAAAAGTATTCTAACGCTCCCATTCAAGTTTTGAATGTTGACAGTATTTAGCCGAAGACGAGGCTAGTATTCAATGTCGGCCATTGTCAACGGCAGTGAAAGTACAAGAGGGTGTAGTTAAAGCGAGTGCCATCCTGGATTATATTTTCTATTTTTTGTGATATTTATCTCGCATTTTACGTCAGAAAGGTTTTACTCACGGATTTCATATATATTTTAAATAGTATTTACTGTTCAAGTTGGATATTCTTGACGATAAAAACACAAACAAAGCCGGTCTACTAAAATGGCTTGTGGAGCAACATTGAAACGGTCTTTAGAGTTTGATCCACTTCATAGTCCTAGTCAGTCGACACCAATAAAAAGGAGACGATGCATGCCTTTAACCATGGCTCAGACTCCTCCTCCAACAAAATTACACCAAATCTCCCCATCACCTTTTGCAGATATATCTCCAAAGTTATCTAAAGGTTAGCTGAAAATATATTTTAAAAATTAACATACTAACTTTGAAAACTATGATGACAATATTTTATTGAGACTCGGTACAATTGAGGCACAGTTATTTTTGTTTTAATTATTTTGCAAAGAGTACAGACCAATGATAGTTTTGTATTGACACATATATTTGTTTATTCCACCAGTTCTATGATCACTACCTATTAATTGTGTAATGTGGAAATCTAACTTTTCTTATTAAGCCATTACTAATAGTAAATTACATTTTGTAATGCCACTGTTCAGCATTTTTATCTCATCTATGTCAGCCTACGATCTTTCATCGCTGAAATTGGCTGTGACGTGCAGTATTGAAAATTAGATTCGTATTTTCCAGTAGATTGGCAGAATTATTTCTTTAAACTTATAAACAACAACTTAAACACTCATGTCTCATGTACTTTTTCAGGCTCATGGCCATCTTTGCCCACCCTCTCAATCTATTCATATAATTATTAGAAATAACCAATATAGGCCTAACCTTCAAATCCTTGTCTAACATAACTTTAATTTTCTAGTGTAAAACTTAGCATCACATACACATCTGCAAAGTTAACCATCACTATACATCTGAATGTCATTTATTTTATCTAATATATTGACAATATTGTGCAGTACTAGTTTAATGGGGACTAATGACAAAGATTTGTTTATTTCTAGAGGGTTTTAATAATGCTCTTACTATGAATGAAGGTATTAGTATTGTTTTCTTTTTTTCAAAACATTTTGTTGAAATTTACTTAATATGGTAGAGTTTGTTATCAAATAACTGCAATTATCTTGGGTTGACTTTATTAACAATCATGTGCTAGTATATCAATCTGAAAAAAAATTATCAGTCTGGAACTCAATTTATCTAAGATTTCTCATTGTTATTTCAGAAACTTTGAGCATTGTAAAAACACAATGACAGTTTACAGTAAACTTGTTTCCAATCATATATTCTACATTTCTGTAGAAATCAAGACTGTTGTTTTTTTAACTCATTTGAAGTTATTTAGTTTGGGTTAAAAACAAGTCTATTTTTTTTAAATAACATGAACATTCATTATTGTTTAGGTAAGTTCATTAAAAGTCACGCGGAAAAATGTTACAAAGTTTAATGTACACATTAAATTTTCTAATGGTGTATTGCTGGTCTAAAACTAATACTGTTTACAATAGTATTTTTTTTTAAGTTATCTTTCCCAATATTTTCACTGATAACAAGTCATAATAAAATAAACTATTTGTCTTTAGGCTAAGAAATTTCAAAATATTTCATTAGAATATTTTTTTCTAAATGTATTTATTGGAAGTATGCAAATTCAGAAAATTAAAGGACATCTTTCTTTTAACAATTTTCATAATGTGGCATTTCTCCAGGATGTATCTCCTATATGATAATACCTTACATTGGGGTTTTATCCCATTTTAAACCTGGTGCAATATTGAGATTACTGTGGTGAGCAAAGAGCTGGATTATAAAATATTGCTTGCTTGATTCCTTGGATTCCTTGCAGATTACTCTCCAGTACACTCTGTTTGGGATGCCTTTTACAGTTCTGCCCATGTTAGGTTTCTGTTTACAAGACCTTCTCCAACTGGTCTTAGGATGACCAAACTTTTTCAGACCTTGAAATGTCTTCTTACGCCTTTCATTCTTGAGATTTGTAGGTCACTGTGGTCTTGGTTTGCCACTTGCTAGAGATCGTTGTTCCTAACTTTATCAAGTCAACCATTTACTAACATCTGAAGTTAGTCAATCGTTGTATTGGTGACCAGGCTTGAGGAGCTGGGAGCTGCTACTTTTTGCTGGAGCCGGAGCCGAAAAAATCTGGCGGCTCCACGGCTCCCAAAGGTTTTTTTTTTACAGCAGAATTTTTTTTTAGCTTTAAAATTGCAAATTTGTTTGATTGTTTGCCTCCTACAATTTGAAATGTTGTCATGTTTTACGAACGCCACAACAGTAACACGCATATTACCACAAGAAATCTTTAACGGGAATCGTTTTGTGTTCGTTTTAAATCTTGTTTACCCTCCGAAATTTTTTTAATGGCATGTTTTTTTGTTATATATAAAGGTTAAACAGTTTTATTTCTTAGAATAATTGTATCAATCATTTAAAAATAACTTTTTACTACGACGACAAATAGAACGTGTCATTTCGTGTATTATTTGACCGCGAATTTGTAATAGACTAAAACAAAATGGTCGCTTTCTGTATTTAACAATTTTATTATAAACAGAATATCTGAAATAGAGCAGATAAATTTATAAGGCTGTGATATTCGGACCCGGGTCCCAATAAAATCTGATTGTTATTCGGACCCCTGGCAAATATGCACTAAGCTTAGCTATATTTAAACTTTATTAGACGGAACCCGAAAAAATAATAGAGTCTGCTTAGTGGAACCCTAGACACTGAGTAACGATTAAATCATACAATTCAAACAATTATAAAAAAAATAAACAAAAAACAATAATAAAGTTTATGTATAGTTAAGCTAAGTGCATATTTGCCACTGGTCCGAATAACAATCAGACTTTATTGGGACGGGGTCCGAATAAAAATCTGAGTTTATTGGTACCCGGGTCAGGCCCGTAGCCAGAGAAGGGCTGAGCCCCCCCCCCCCCACCGTGCATGATTTGGGCATTTTGACAAAAATTTTAATAATAACGGCTATAAAACATCAATCATTTTGTTCAATTTAGTTTTAGGGGCCTGGACTGAGCTGGCCAATCAACTTTTTAAAATATTAATATCAGCATGGGGGCCCGTGTCACCCTAGCCCAGGGACCCGAAATTTCTGTTGGTGGGCCTGTTCGCAACCTTTTAATAGTTTTATATATTGATATCTTCTGAGGACAACTCGCAACTTAAATAAGTTAATACAATGATATTGACTTCTGACTTCACTTTTATACATATGTATAATAAAATAATAAATTACAAACTCCGTGATTTCTGAGTGATGTTATTTAATTTGCAAATTTACTTTTTAGTAGAATTAGTTTTATTTTAAAGTGAATAATTGCGACTGGTCAATTTGTTGTTGATAGAACTGTTCTTTGTTTTCTTTGTAATTGCGCCACGCAAACATGCCGCTGATAAAATTTTTGTCGCGTTCACCCCCATAGCAGGCCCGTAGCGTGCATGGGGGCAGGGCATGCGGGGGCAGGGCGTGCGGAGGGGGGCCAGGGCGTGCGGGGGAGGGTGCAAGGGCCGGGGCCCCTCTGCGTTTTGTCTGGCCCCCTCTGCTTATTTGTTCTACTTAGTAAATGTATTACCTGCCCCCTGCTATTGCTTGGCCCCTGCTGTAAATTTTCACGCTACGGGGCTGCCCCATAGTCTGGTACTTGAAAATATAAGCATGTCGGTTTTTACTAAAAACAAAACCATTTCAGTGCATCCAGAATCATATCATTATTTTCGACCGAGGTTTCACTAGTCACCATTTTCATAAGTGATAAAGGTTATTTATTTCAATGATCAAATTAGCAAATAGTAAAATGATACATTATTTAAAATATTTTAAAGACTTCAGTATTTATATTATTATTTATAAATTTGAAGTGACTATTCGGACCTGGGTACCAATAAACTCCGATTTTTATTCGGACCCCGTCCCAATCAAGTCTGATTGTTATTCGGGACCCGTGGCAAATATGCACTTAGCTTAGCTACATAAACTTTATTATTGTTTTTTTATAATTGTTTGAATTGTATGATTTAATCGTTCCTCAGTGTCTAGGGTTCCACTAAGCGGACTGTGTATTATTATTTTTCAGGATCCGTCTAATAAAGTTTAAATATTGCTAAGCTTAGTGCATATTGCCACGGGTCCGAATAACAGTCGGATTTTGGGACCCGGGTCATATAGCCACATCCTTATAAATTTATCTACTCTATTTAAGATATTCTGTTTATAATAAAATTGTTAAATACAGAAAGCGACCATTTTGTTTATAGTCTATTACAAATTCGCGGCAGCCCCGTAGCGTGAAAATTCTACAGCAGGGGCTGGGCATTTCTACAACAGGGGCCAGGCAATAGCTAAGCCCCCCTGGCCCCCACACACGCTATGGGCCTGATTCGCGGTCAAATAATAAAACGAAATGACGGGTTCTATTTGTCGTCTTAGTAAAAATTTATTTTAAATGATTGATACAATTATTCTGTGAAATAAAACTGTTTTAACTTTATATATAACAAAATAACATGCCATTAAAAAAATTTCGGAGGGTAAACAAGATTTAAAACGAACACAAAACGATTCCCCGTTAAAGAATTCTTGTGGTGACGTGCGTGCACGCTATCATTTTTAACGCTGTTACTGTTGTGGCTTTAAAAAAACATTTCAAATTGTAGGAGGCAAACAATCAAACAAATTTGGAATTTTAAAGCTAAAAAAAAATTCTGCTGTAAAAAAAAACATTTGGGAGCCGTGGAGCCGCCAGATTTTTCGGCTCCGGCTCTGGCTCCAGTAAAAAGTGGCGGCTCCCAGCTCCTCAGATCCGGCTCCGCAAGCCTGGTTTCGAGGTATCTTCACCATGCTCTAAATCAGGTTAAAGAACTTCATAATCATGTCATTCAGAAGAAGCAAACTCAACAGCCGAGCCATCCAGCCTTTATTTTCAAAACTACAATCATTTTAAGCTTTGGGCAAATTTTGTTTGCAGAGTTCAGACAATATGAGGTAATGGAAGTCAAAATCATCTTCCACTTAAATCGTTATGCTCTCATATTACACTTTATTCCAATTTTAACACTATCAATAGTTCAGGTACTTTTTGTTGCCTTAAACGAAATAGAATGATTATGTATTTCAATTACCATCTGTGTACCACTAAATCATGAGAAATTCAGTCTAAGGATAAAACTGTGTGCCTAAAAGGCAAATGGAAAGTACTTGTTTTCAATTAGCCATAAAGAAATGTTCCATCACCTAACTCTTGCTCTTATTCTGAAATATTTTTTGATTTCACAGATTCTGTTCTAATTTTGTCAAAGTAAACCACATGCTTTGATTGCATGTTTTGATAACGCAGATTTCAGTTTCTGAGAAAATAATGTGCTGTTCTTTGATGGCACTTATCAACACTAGATTCTGAAGGCATCTAACAAGTACTCTTACTAAAGTTGTACTGTAGTTGTTAATGATTTTATAGTGTGGAGACCTCTCTCAAGTGTGTTATTCATGTGTTATCAAGTGAATTTACCCTCTATGTGCATAACCAACAAACATGAGGTAACCATATTGAGGATAAAAATATGAAAATCTTAAAGTGTAATTTGATTTATTTCACTTCACTGTCACTATTTTTTTTTTTTTTTTGCAGTATATATTTTTCTTAACATGTTATTTATAGTGTGGAAACTCCAATTAAAACTATGAGTTATAGTACAGCACTATGATTAAAAAAAAGTGTTTCACCATCCATATGTTAATATTCTGACCATAATAAATGGAGCTAACCTATCTAGTGAAGGGGGGCTAAGTTTGTATTATAAATTAAGAAGTAATTTGCAACCCATACAACCTTGATAATCACATCTTGGTAGCTTCTGTTTGAGGAGAGATAAATATTGTGAAGGACATATATAAAAAAATATTTCAAGTATTTTAATAACCTGTAAAAAAATGGCATCCCGATCACTACAATGGTTTGAGAAATAATATTTTAAAATACCATTTCTTGTACATTTTTTACTCACAATCTTTTGATATTTGAATTGTTGTCAAATACATGTTCAGGAAACTTGCTCAATTTATTGTTATGTAGTGAACTGTTGAAATAAGACACATATTTACATAAAAATAAAGAAACTTTACAAGTTGATAATTATTTCCATTTAAGTAACTGGCTAACCTAACATATTATTCAGTGTTCTATTTTATCGAGCTATCCATCATTTTTTTGTTAGCAAGTTAATCAGTAGTCATGTTTTTGTGTTTTGTTTTAATACTCCAGCATAATAAATTAATCTTACATTTTTTGGAACTTCCAAAAGAAATGTGTTTTATAACTTAATGAGACATGTCGTTCTCCAATAAGTGTTAAAATATTTTAAGTATATGGCTTTCCTTCTCTGGGAATTCTGTTATCCACTTTTAATGTGACATTTGCTGTTATTCAATTGAGTTATTCCTATACATTTTTTGGTAAAGACAACTGATTCAAATTTGTTTTGCAATCAAGATTTTTTAAAAGAAAGAACTAACTTTTAATCTTAAAGAAAGGTACAACATTAAATAACATATTGCCTTCATGTATATATATATATATATATATATATATATATATATATATATATATATATATATATATATGTGCGTGGGTGGGTGTGGGTGTGTGTTAGTTTTTTTTTATAACCATAACAATTTTGAAACAAACAAATTATAATTTAAAATTTTGTAATATGTGTATCAGTGTGTGTATTCTGTCATAGACTCCAGCCGGCAGAGCGCTCACTGAGCTAACAATGAAGGGTACAACTAAAATTGGTACAATATGTTTTAAGATGTGAAGTTTTATTGTGCACGGTAGCTAAACAATTTCAGAGGCTTTGGCTCACATAGATATACGAATGCGATATGGAACGTTACCTTCTACGGGCATCGTTATCATGACTGTCCAGGCTATAAGAGGGGAAGGTGAATGGCCCGAGTGGTTGGAGGCCATGGTGGAGGCTATCCAGGATCAAATGACCCGGTATTGTTTATTGGTGACTCTTCGTCTTCAGTGAATTACTGGGTAATGGGTATATGGACCAGAGATGAGCGGACAGCGGACGCGCCCGCTTGCGAACGCAGATCCGCAGACTTTTCCGAATCCACGGACTGACAGCGGACGCTTCGTATGGTTAAGTTGCGGACTCGCGGACTGACGCGGATCCTCGCGCCCTTGAATATAATAATTTAGTTTTAATAGATACTTTACTTATTCGTAAAATTTTGCCACTGACTCTGAAAAAAAAAGTGGCTTTTTGAAGTATAAAAAACAAAGAGGGATGTTAAACAGGGATGATAAAATTAATGTTAAAAAATCTAAAAAAAAAAACTTTAAACAGCTAAATTTCAGCAATGCGTACGCGCGGACTGACTGCAAACCAATGTTGTAAGATTATGCGGACGCGGATCATTGATAGAAATCCATGGATGGACGCGGACGCTAAATTTCAAGATCCGCACACCTCTGATATGGACGTGCCTGGAATGACCGGGTCGACTTACTGGTGCTATCGATCAATGCCCAGACGCAATGTGTGATGAAAGTAGCTCACTGAAGGATACATGTTTGTATGAAATCAGTGGTTATCGAGTTGGGACAATGGGATGGCAGGCAGACATGTCTGGATTCATATTAGGGCTGTACCGGAATCAGATTCCGGTTCCTGTTAAGCCGGATTCCGGCAGTTTTAATAAATCCGGTTCCGATTCCGGTTCCGATGTGTTGTTTGACATTTTGGTGTAAGAAATTTTTCTGGCGCAACATAATTTTGAAATATTTAGCGCTATACAATTAAATTAAAACAATAACAATTAAATACAATAACGTCGATCGCTTTTAGTTCTACATGTAAGTAAAAATATATTAAAAAGGAAGATTTGAATCGTATTTAGTCTAGTAATACGACACCTTACCTTCTGATACTTTTGATTCCGTGTTTTCTATACACTATATTTAGCTCTAAAAGTTTAACTTCTTTAAAGAGCAGACAAAATCTATTTTTTGGGTGTTTACAGTTAAAAAATAGTTCAATTATTTTTCTGCAAATTTTTTAATTTAGTGGATTTTGTCACGATTTGGATAAAATTCCTCGCATATTTAGATAAATAACTTGAAGATACATTTTTAATTGAACAATAAAGTGATATTCATTTAGATTTGAAGTGCATTTTAATTTGCGTTTTTATGGAAAATAGTCAGATAATGATTTAAAGGAAAGTATGAATGAAATAACAAGGTTTTTGTGACGTCACGATGGAAAACTAAAGAAAAATAAGCTATCGGGTGGTGCCACTGTATATATATATATATATATATATATATATATATATATATATATGTATGTATATATATATGTATATATATATATATAAATATCTATAGGAATTAATTTATTAATAAACATGTTTATTATACTTTCTAAGATATGTTACCCAATTCTTTGTTTGATTGTAATAGACATCAAGTTAAATTAGGTAGGCTACAGCTTTATTAAAATAAAATTTTAAAACAAAGAACCTGTTATTTTGACAGAGTTATCTTTCTTAACTCAAGATTGGGGAAGGGGGTTTAGTCACATTCTTCAAGATCTAAATGGTTAATACTGTTTTTTTTTGCTATCTAGAACTTGAAACTAAATTTTTATTCTATTTTTTTATTTTTATATCTTTTTTATGTTAGAAGAGAAATTGCTACTTCGTTCGGAAGAGTTACTATTTAATTCGGTTAAATCCGGTTTCTGTTCCGATTCCGGCAGGATTCAAATATTAAATCCGATTCCTGCAGGATCTAAAAATTGCAATCCGGTACAGCCCTAATTCATATGGAATGGAAAAGACCGACCCTTGGAGGAAAATTGTGGATAGTTTGACAGGCACTAACTGTCCAGTTCAGCATTAGGCATTGCCCGATCGGTGAGTATTTTGAGAGGTTGTGGCCCAATGTCGACTCTCAGTGCCGCCGCTGTAGGGAAATTAAGGACAACTTGGAACATGTCCTTTTTGAGTGCCCCGAGCTGGACCAGAGGGTAGACCGAATCTCTTAGAGCCCTGAGAGTCTGATACTAAACTAGATGCATTCCCTAGCATGAGTGAACTGCCATAGTCAAATTAGATTTCAATTAAATAATGGACGAGCCATTATTGCAACCATAATGATTTATTTTTGTAATATTTTAATTAATTAACTTTCTGTGGCTGGTTTTGGCCTTGGGGGTGGTTTGTTCGTAAATCACATAACTCATTTTATGACTTGTTTTTTCTAAGTGAAAAGGCTTAATATGAAATAAAAATAGATTTTTTTTTTATTTTGATCTTTTAAATAACTAATTGATTAATAAAAAAAATTTGGCACATGAAAATTTTGAAAAAAAAAATCACACACAAACACACTTAATTATGAATTTTTTTAAAATCTATTCAATGCCAATGTCAATCAAAATTTCACTCCGTGATATTTTTATCTCTACATAGTTTGTACCATATATATATAAGCCTCATGCATCTATGGTTTGTACATAATTTGTGAAATCTCTTGTGATGGTCCAAGCTAATTTTTGGCGGCTCACCTCTGAAATCATTAAGCATATCATATTGAATCTAGTTCTAGTCGTATCTAATGGCTTTCCTTATATTAAGATGATCATAACCAATAACTTTGTGGAATGCCACATATCATAATAATTACACTGTGGTGGAATGTCGATTTCAACTTTCGTACAAATTGCCTTAAGTAAAAAAAAATCAAAAAAGTAAAGTTTCCTAAACCCTAACGGGCCATCCGGGCAGATGAATTGTAGAATTCATCTGTTAATTCATCTGTTTCTATAACCTCGGCATATGAAGGGGTTGTGGGGTTAGCACAACGCCCAGCCGCCTTTAGTGCCCAAACTTAAAGTCAGGTACCCATTTAAAGCTGTGTGGACTTGTGGACTATTACCAGGACCTAAAAAAATACCAAGGTTCTCACTGAACCCAGGACCCTCCGGTCGACAATCGAGCGCTCGACACCACACGACCACCCGTCCCCCGTGGCCTTAAGCACATCACAAATGCCGTGGATATAAAGCAGGAAAATGATGGAGTCAGACAGGGCCGCTTTATCAACTAGGGCCTACGGACTTTTCAAGGGCCTACGAACTTTTCAAGGGCCTACGAAAGCCAGAACATAAAGTGGAAACAAGTTCAGAATGCCAATAAAATTTGATAATGTTTGTATTAAAGTAAGTATATATGTTACCGGCAAAGTGTGAAATTCCGGCATTCTGTAGAATGCATAGGCAATGTATAGAATGCCTGGTGGTTTTAGGCAAAGTATAAAATTTTTAAATTGTACATACTTTTCCTAGGCATTCTAT
The DNA here is from genome assembly GCA_021962125.1 of Bulinus truncatus. NCBI lineage: Eukaryota > Metazoa > Mollusca > Gastropoda > Planorbidae > Bulinus > Bulinus truncatus. Next base: position 2,366,937 of record JAGDYQ010000163.1, on the reverse strand, counting down.
ACAATGCCTAGGCATTGTATAGAATGACTAGTGTCGTTTTGGCAAAGTATGAAATTTTTAAATTGTGCTTACTTTTCCTAGGCATTCTATACAATGCTAGAAGGGCGGCATTAATAGCCTTTGTCCGATCGAATAGAGTTCATCTCAACACTACAGTGACTTTTTAATATTTTTTCTCTCCCTTTTTTTAACGTCATGTTTACTTGTTGTTGCTGTTGTTGCTGCTGCTGTTGTTGTTGTTGCTGTTGTTGCTGCTGCTGTTGTTGTTGCTGTTTTTGCTGCTGTTTTTGCTGCTGTTAATGTTGCTATTGCTGTTGTTGTTGTTGTTGATGATGCTGCTGTTGTTGTTGCTGTTGTTGCTGCTGTTAATGTTGCTATTGCTGCTGTTGTTGTTGCTGCTGTTGTTGGTGATGTTGCTGCTATTGTTTTTGTTGCTGTTGCTGTTGTTGATGATGTTGCTGCTGTTGTTGTTGCTGTTGTTGCTGCTGTTAATGTTGCTGTTGCTGCTGTTGTTTTTGCTGCTGTTGTTGGTGATGTTGCTGCTATTGTTTTTGTTGCTGTTGCTGTTGTTGATGATGTTGCTGCTATTGTTGTTGTTGCTGTTGTTGTTGATGATGTTGCTACTATTGTTGTTGTTGCTGTTGTTGTTGTTGCTGTTGTGGATGATTTTGCTGCTATTGTTGTTGTTGTTGTTGATGTTGCTGCTATTGTTGTTGTTGCTGCTGTTGTTGTTGTTGCTGTTGTTGGTGATGTTGCTGCTATTGTTTTTGTTGCTGTTGCTGTTGTTGATGATGTTGCTGCTATTGTTGTTGTTGCTGTTGTTGTTGATGATGTTGCTACTATTGTTGTTGTTGCTGTTGTTGCTGTTGTGGATGATGTTGCTGCTATTGTTGTTGTTGATGTTGCTGCTATTGTTGTTGTTGCTGCTGTTGTTGGTGATGTTGCTGCTATTGTTTTTGTTGCTGTTGCTGTTGTTGATGATGTTGCTGCTGTTGATGTTGCTGTTGTTGCTGCTGTTAATGTTGCTATTGCTGCTGTTGTTGTTGTTGATGGTGTTGCTGCTGCTGTTGTTGTTGCTGTTGTTGCTGCTGTTAATGTTGCTGTTGCTGCTGTTGTTTTTGCTGCTGTTGTTGGTGATGTTGCTGCTATTGTTTTTGTTGCTGTTGCTGTTGTTGATGATGTTGCTGCTATTGTTGTTGTTACTGTTGTTGTTGATGATGTTGCTACTATTGTTGTTGTTGCTGTTGTTGTTGTTGCTGTTGTGGATGATGTTGCTGCTATTGTTGTTGTTGTTGTTGTTGTTGCTGCTATTGTTGTTGTTGCTGTTGTTGATGATGTTGCTGCTATTGTTGTTGTTGCTGTTGTTGATGATGTTGCATTACTCCTACTTCTGAAGGGGATTTTCTGTCTGTAAATCTACTCTAGTTCCTAACAAGGCGAGTTACATACTTTGCCTGAAAAATTCAGGCATTCTATACATTGCCTAGGCATTCTATAGAATGCCGGATTTCACACTTTGCCGGTAACATATATAACCGTGTGAGATGAGCACGTCAAGATGCATTTCTGTAAATTACAGAATGTTAACTTTTCGGCTCTTTGTCTTAGCAAAGTCACAAATGACGTCATCAAAAGTTTATTTAGATTTCAAATAGAAAAGAAGTGCGAGTGCATTCTTGAAAAAAAATATATTAAAAATGAAGATGGGGAGGGCTTACGACTTTGAAAGTGCCTATGGCCTACGATGACCTTAAAACGACCATGGAGTCAGATGGAGCTTTCTTTCTCATTACGTCAAGTATTTTCGTTCGATTGCTTGAAACAAAGATTAAGATCGAATTTAAGCAAATATTATTGATACTCTTTGATCATCTTGACCGTGGGTTAAGCGATACGTCTGTCAATATGAGAGATCGTGTCTGTCAACACTTCTCCCGGGGCATTCGGGATAGGGGTATGGTTTCGTTCTTATGATTAATTGTACACCCATTAATTTTTCTACCCCTTTATTTTTATGTCAAAGATAATTACAATGCCAAAGACATTCAAAATTTACATGATAGAATGAAAGAAAAATTATTATGTAGTGTTTGATTAGTCGACCATTTCCGTTTCGAAATTTGAATTTTTAAATTACAATATTCTTTCTTTGTATATTTTTTAGAACTTATCTTAAATTGAATACATTATATATGCATATATACATATATCTAAATTTTAATACAATATTTTTAAAATTAATTTTTTTTACTGCATTCAGATGTATTTTAATAAAAGTATTCTAACGCTCCCATTCAAGTTTTGAATGTTGACAGTATTTAGCCGAAGACGAGGCTAGTATTCAATGTCGGCCATTGTCAACGGCAGTGAAAGTACAAGAGGGTGTAGTTAAAGCGAGTGCCATCCTGGATTATATTTTCTATTTTTCGTGATATTTATCTCGCATTTTACGTCAGAAAGGTTTTACTCACGGATTTCATATATATTTTAAATAGTATTTACTGTTCAAGTTGGATATTCTTGACGATAAAAACACAAAGCCGGTCTACTAAAATGGCTTGTGGAGCAACATTGAAACGGTCTTTGGAGTTTGATCCACTTCATAGTCCTAGTCAGTCGACACCAATGAAAAGGAGACGATGCATGCCTTTAACCATGGCTCAGACTCCTCCTCCAACAAAATTACACCAAATCTCCCCATCACCTTTTGCAGATATATCTCCAAAGTTATCTAAAGGTTAGCTGAAAATATATTTTAAAAATTAACATACTAACTTAGAAAACTATGATGACAATATTTTATTGAGACTCGGTACAATTGAGGCACAGTTATTCTTGTTTTAATTATTTTGCACATATATTTGTTTATTCCACCAGTTCTATAATCACTACCTATTAATTGGGTAATGTGGAAATCTAACTTTTCTTATTAAGCCATTACTAATACTAAAGGCTGCGGCTATTCGGACCCGGGTCCCAATAAAGTCCGATTGTTATTCGGACCCGTGGCTAATATGCACTTAGCTATATTATATTTAGCATATAAACTTTATTATTGTTTTTATTTTATAATAATTGTTGGTATTGTATTATTTAATTAAGTTAAAAACACAAAACACTCTTTAAAAATTAGTAACCAAATTGATAACATGATAAGATTAATTTCCGTGAGATTTCCATTTTATGACATTGTTTTGTCACGAAAATTTTTGACCAGGTTTCTTGAAAACATTTTGGGAATTCATTATGTGCATATTTTTTTATTTTGATTTATTTTCTGTAGTACAATAATGAACAAAATATTTATTATTTTCATTAAAAACTTAGCTTGTGAAAAATGAGTTTCCATAGTATATATGACCAACATCGTAATAGTATTATATACTTGTTGTCATTTATTGATGCATTAAAAAGAAACTTCCATAACCATTCTTACAAATAAATTAATAAAATAAATAAATCATAATACACATGAGATATAAATCAATACAGATTGTTAAAACTTTTTGTCTTTATATAAAAAAAAAATAATTTTTTTTTAGATTATGTTGAGATACAGAGGCTTTTTTTAAAAATTTGGCAATTAATTAAATTTTGTTCGCTGCCCCCCATGACTAAAATTATTCTAATTAATAATAGTATAGTGATTTCATCTACTTCTCTTTAAGTATAACAGAATATTTTTTAGTCTCAATGTCAATAATGAATGTATTTAAAATGTTAAAGTTGTCTTTGTTATTAAATGGTATCTGTAGAGATATTACTAATGTATTTATCTGGATTTAAAAAAAAAAAAAGAATGATCTGTAATTTTTTAATACAAAACAGAGCTTATGAAGGATTGTTAAGTTTTACGCATCAATGCAAATCTCATTTTATGCTCTTTATAATGGTGTATGTTTATAAAGGTTACATAAATCTTACACTTTTGTCACATCTGTACTATTAAACTGAAAGTTTATGTGCGAGTTGTCACAAGAACTCCGAAATGGCCATCAGTAGGGATTTGAAATTCACAGGGGCCATTGTGTGGGTGACAAAAAGTATATTTATTTTCTAGTTCATGAACTCTTTGGGTATAATGATACTTCCCCTTTATTTAGGGTACTATCTTACAGAGCGAAGCTGTGAAATTGATAGCACCTTATAAAATGTTAAATAACATTTTTTTTCCAATTCAGCAACAGTTATGATGAAAATAAATTCAAAAACTTTGTTCATTAGTTGCAGAAAATTTTTTTATTCAATTTAAATAAATATTCTAAGTACATAATTTCAGGATATATAATGACCCTTTGCTATGTCAGATGACCTTTTAGTAAATAAGACATTGTTTTCTTTGCAAAAGATGTCAAGGGCGCATACATATCAAACACGTTGGGTTATCGGGATCAAGATACTAATGACGAAGTGGCATGGTTTTTCGATTACTAAGACTAGGTTTTTTTAGGTTTTTCGATTACTAAGAATCTATAAATAGATTTTCGGGTTTGAATAGCGATCGAACTTTATTGGGACCCGGGTCCGAATAGCCACTTCGAATACTAAATTACATTTTGTAATGCCACTGTTCAGCATTTTTATCTCATGTCAGCCTACGATCTTTCATCACTGAAATTGGCTGTGACGTGCAGTATTGAAAATTAGATTCGTATTTTCCAGTAGATTGGTAGAATTATTTCTTTAAACTTATTAACAACTTATACACTCATGTCTCATGTACTTTTTCAGGCTCATGGCCATCTTTGCCCACCCTCTCAATCTATTAATTTATTTATGTACCCTTTATTAGAAATAACCAATATAGGCCTAACCTTCAAATCCTTGTCTAACATAACTTTAATTTTCTAGTGTAAAACTTAGCATCACATACATATCTGCAAAGTCAACCATCACTATACATCTGAATGTCATTTATTTTTCTAATATATTGACAATATTGTGCAGTACTAGTTTAATGGGGACTAATGACAAAGATTTGTTTATTTCTAGAGGGTTTTAATAATGCTCTTTACTATGAATGAAGGTAGCATCACATACATATCTGCAAAGTCAACCATCACTATACATCTGAATGTCATTTATTTTTCTAATATATTGACAATATTGTGCAGTACTAGTTTAATGGGGACTAATGACAAAGATTTGTTTATTTCTAGAGGGTTTTAATAATGCTCTTTACTATGAATGAAGGTATTAGTATTGTTTTCTTTTTTTCAAAACATTTTGTTGAAATTTACTTAATGTGGTAGAGTTTGTTATAAATAACTGCAATTATCTTGGGTTGACTTTATTAACAATCATGTGCTAGTATATCAATCTGAAAAAAAATTATCAGTCTGGAACTCAATTTATCTAAGATTTCTCATTGTTATTTCAGAAACTTTTAGCATTGTAAAAACACAATGACAGTTTACAGTAAACTTGTTTCCAATCATATATTCTACATTTCTCTAGAAATCAAGACTTGTTTTTTTAACTCATTTGAAGTTATTTAGTTTGGGTTAAAAACAAGTCTATTTTTTTAAAATAACATGAACATTCATTATTGTTTAGGTGAGTTCATTAAAAGTCACGCGAAAAAATGTTACGAAGTTTAATGTACACATTAAATTTTCTAATGGTGTATTGCTGGTCTAAAACTAATACTGTTTACAATAGTATTTTTTTAAAGTTATCTTTCCCAATATTTTTACTGATAACAAGTCATAATAAAATAAACTATTTGTCTTTAGGCTAAGAAATTTCAAAATATTTCATTAGAATATTTTTTTCTAAATGTGTTTATTGGAAGTATGCAAATTCAGAAAATTAAAGGACATCTTTCTTTTAACAATTTTCATAATGTGGCATTTCTTCAGGATGTATCTCCTTTATGATAATACCTTACATTGGGGTGTTATCCCATTTTAAACCTGGTGCAATATTGAGATTACTGTGGTGAGCAAAGAGCTGGATTATAAACTAATGCTTGCTTGATTCCTTGGATTCCTTGCAGATTACTCTCCAGTACACTCTGTTTGGAATGCCTTTTACAGTTCTGCCCATGTTCGGTTTCTGTTTACAAGACCTTCTCCAACTGGTCTTAGGATGACCAAACTTTTTCAGACCTTGAAATGTCTTCTTATGCCTTTCATTCTTGAGATTTGTAGGTCAATGTGGTCTTGGTTTGCCACTTGCCAGAGATCGTCGTTCCTAACTTTATCAAGTCAACCATTTACTAACGTCTGAAGTTAGTCAATCGTTGTATTGGTGACCAGGCTTGAGGAGCTGGGAGCCGCTACTTTTTGCTGGAGCCAGAGCCGAAAACATCTGGCGGCTCCACGGCTCCCAAAGGTTTTTTGTTTTTTACAGCAGAATTTTTTTTTAGCTTTAAAATTGCAAATTTGTTTGATTGTTTGCCTCCTACAATTTGAAATGTTGTCATGTTTTATGAACGCCACAACAGTAACACGCACATTACCACAAGAAATCTTTAACGGGGAATCGTTTTGTGCTTGTTTTAAATCTTGTTTACCCTCCGAAATTTTTTTGATGGCATGTTTTTTTGTTATATATAAAGGTAAAACAGTTTTATTTTATAGAATAATTGTATCAATCATTTAAAAATAACTTTTTACTACGACGACAAATAGAACGCGTCATTTCGTGTATTATTTGACCGCGAATTTGTAATAGACTAAAAACAAAATGGTCGCTTTCTGTATTTAACAATTTTATTATAAACAGAATATCTGAAATAGAGTAGATAAATTTATAAGGCTGTGCTATTCGGACCCGGGTCCCAATAAAATGTGATTGTTATTCGGACCCGTGGCAAATATGCACTAAGCTTAGCTATATTTGAACTTTATTAGACGGAACCCGAAAAAATAATACTGAGTCCGCTTAGTGGAACCCTAGACACTGAGTAACGATTAAATCATACAATTCAAACAATTATAAAAAAATAAACAAAAAACAATAATAAAGTTTATGTATAGTTAAGCTAAGTGCATATTTGCCACGGGTCCGAATAACAATCAGACTTTATTGGGACGGGTCCAGGCCCGTAGCCAGAGAAGGGCTAGGGGGGCTAAGCCTCTCCGCTCATGAGCTGAGCCCCCCCCCCCCCCCGTGCATGATTTGAGCATTTTGACAAAATTTTAATAATAACGGCAATAAAACATCAATCATTTTGTTCAATTTAGTTTTAGGGGCCTGGACTGAGCTGGCCAATCAACTTTTTTAAAAATATTAATATCAGCACGGGGGCCCGTGTCACCCCAGCCCAGGGACCCGAAATTTCTGTTGGTGGGCCCGTTCGCAACCTTTTAATAGTTTTATATATTGATATCTTCTGAGGACATTTAGCAACTTAAATAAGTTAATACAATGATATTGACTTCTGACTTCACTTTTATACATATGTATAATAAAATAATAAAGTACAAACTCCGTGATTTCTGAGTGATGTTATTTAATTTGCAAATTTACTTTTTAGTAGAATTAATTTTATTTTAAAGTGAATAATTGCGACTGGTCAATTTGTTGTTGATAGAACTGTTCTTTGTTTTCAATATTTTATAAGAATTATCACACAAATAGTTAAGCTATATTTGTGCATCTTTGTTCGTTCTTCCCGGGTTGTACGTTAAACAAACAGTATAATAATATAAATCAGGTATCTATTATGTAACAATTGTGTAGCAGAACAAATGGTCAATATATTTATAACAGGAATCAGAAATTGCTCAGCCTCAATAAATTTTTATCATTAAAACTCTTTACTATTTAAATTATTTTTAACAAAACTGCAACATGCCATGCATTATTGAAACGTAGTTAAAATTATATATTTCTAATTAATAGCTAAACAAACAGTCGGTACTAAAATTCACCATTCATGATATGGAAATGCAAAAAATTTCTTGTGGTGGGGACTCACTGAGGTCCACTCCCCAAACCCCTTCTCTCCGTTCGCAAGCTTTTTGTGCTACGCGCCTCCATCTTCGCCCCCCCCCCCTTCCGAACATTTCTTCTACCCCACCAGAATTAGGGGAAGGGGCCGGGGGTGGCATTTACCACACACACACACACCCCGAAATATTTTTTGTTCAAAGACCAATTTTCAACAATGTAAACAGTTTCACCCCCTCCCCCGGGTCAAAGTTTTCTAGGTCCCCCCCTGTACCCCAGGATCAGTTCTTCCCCCTCCCCCCTGCAATATTCCTGGCTACGGGTCTGCCGGGGTCCGAATAGTCACTTCAAAATATTTTAAATAATGTATCATTTTACTATTGGCTAATTTGATCATTAATATAACTTTTTAGTACTTATGAAAATGGCGACTAGTGAAACCTCAATAAAAAATAATATGTTTCTGGATACACTGAAATGGTTTGTTTTTAGTAAAACCGACAATGCGTATATTTTTCAAGTTCCTGATTATGGGGGTGAACGCTGCAAAATTTGCATAACTTTTTATCAGCGGCATGTTAGCGTTGAGCAATTACAACAATTTTTGTCTTTGTGATACTATCTTAATTGGGAGCCGGAGTCGTCAAATTTGTGGGAGCCGGAGCCGAAAAAAATATGGCGGCTCCGCAAGCCTGTTGGTGACTCCATATTTCTGCACCATACAACAGGACGGAGTTAATATTGTCACTGAATATCCGGAGTTTATATTTTGGTGAGAGGAAAGCTGTTTTCCCACTTAGGCCTTAAGGAGACATAGGAGTCTTGCCTTGCATATTCTGGCCTTACCATCTTCGTCTGCTTCATCACCAAAGGTCCTTCAGCCTTGGGCATGTCTTCTGTATTTATCTGTAGCCCAGTTTTGGCAGCTTCTTGTGCTTGTTTTTAAACCGCCACAAGCCACGATCATGGCTTTGTGTGTTTTCGGTTTAAATTTTTCGTTTATTGTCGTTAATTTGCCGATGGAATGTTTACATTCGGTGAGCTTATCCATTCCGGTCGGTAGTTATTTTATTGATTCGCCATTTTGTCGAAAGGATTTTAATTTTTTTAAAATGAGTGGTAGTGATTTTGGTGGGATTTTTTTTATAAGCCGACATAGCTTTTCTTGGATATAAATGATTTAATTATTGATAGATTCTTTTCGGAAAAGTTTGTATATTTAATTTGATCGTTTTTTAAATAGATAATAACAAGTGAACATTCGTCTTTTATATATTTTTTTATTAATTTTACCGTCATTGAAATTTATTTTTACTGGGGGCCTTGAAGCGGAACATTTAAATACCCACAAATATTAATATTAAAAATAAAATAAAAATTCAAAAAGCTTACATAATAATAGTAATATAAACAGTTATCATTTAGCTGTACAATTATACCAAACATAAATATGATAACTATTATATTTATGCTTAAATTTATAAAAATTATAGGTGGTGGTAGTCATTGCTTATACGGGGCAATTTTACGACACATTCTAGATACATTTTTGTTAATATTAGTGGGCGCTTTAGGAGTTAACTGCATATGCTGTTGCTTCTGTGTTAATGTCAAAAAACCAACTCCCATAATGATAATGTTTGGGTTCTGTGATATTCTGTGGTAATCATTAATTTTCATATTTATTTTGGACTATTTTTTTTTTAGTAAAACTTTTTTTTCTCCAGAAGAAATTGCTGAAAGGATTGGATCAGAACTTAAACGAATGCAAAGACGGAAACAGTTGTTTATGCCTCATTCTCTTAGTCCACCACCATCTACCTGTTCTTCTCTTGGTCGTCAGAGTCCTTCTCTAACATATGATATGTTGGCATCAATAAATTCATCAAATGACTTTCCTTCTGCATCTATACAATCAAACTCAGAAACATGTTCACCTAAACAGAAAGATGTTCCTTTGTTTACATTCAAACAAGTGACAATGATTTGTGAAAGGATGATAAAAGAGCATGAAGAGAAAATCAGAGAAAACTATGACAAAGTTCTAAGTAACAAGTTGTCAGGTATGTTTGTTTTTTTTTGAGGTTTTGTTTTTTTAGGCAACAATGTTTTGTAAATTAATTTACCATAAAGCGAAGAACACCCTCAACAATTTTTTTTTTTTTTTTGCAGAACAATATGAGGCTTTTCTAAAGTTCAACCATGATCAGCTACAGAAACGTTTTGGGAATGCACCTATGAGCTGTAAGTTTTTTCTCCCTTTCATTTTTTTCTAAAATTTATCTTGCAGCCAGTTGTTTTAAGCAAATGATTCTGTTTAGATATTTCACTACAGCTTTAAATAAATTGAGATTTCTCTTTGTTTTTTTTTCATAATTGTATAAATTCTGTTCATAATTATAAAATGCTTAGTTTTATTTGCTCTTATATTTACAAAAAAATGTTTTTACAATGTTTTTCTATTAAGAATTACCTGACATTTTCCAAAATAATTAAGGAAAATAGTTACACATTCTAAAATGGCTTAACTTTACACTACTAAATTGTGTACTAATCGGCAAGTTTTTCTGAATACTAAATCAGAAAAGCACCAAAAAAAAATGTGTGAAGCTTGTTATTTTATTATAATACTTGTATCAAACTGAATAAACCGAAAGAGCAAACAGCTCATTTTACAATTAATTTTTTATTTTACTTTAAAGATTTCTGTCAGACTTTTCAATTTGTAGGGCAAAATCAGAAGTATTGTCAAATAATATGATGTACATTATAAAGCAAACAGATACTAACACCTTTTTATTATTCAAAATAAAATGTTGTACATCAACACAGTGAAAGAAATTTTAGGTTATTGTTTCTCAGCTGTTTTAAATTACATAAATATCCTAAACATAGTCTATTTGTGTAATTCTTTCATAATTGAGTTGAATTTTTTTCTTTCTTTGTTTTTGTATTTAAAAAATAATCGGAAACCTGAACAGCTGAGCTTAAAATAAGCTTGCTACAACACTGTCCTTGAAGTGTACAAATATAACATGCAAATAAAAACCTTGGATGTCTCATGCGACTTTTATGTAACAAAATTTAATAATGCCAAGGTTGAGTTTTTGGCCCCAATCACATTTGGGGTTTGACTTGATTTATCCTTTGATAGGCTTATGTTTTCTATTAATGTTGTTTTTTTCCGTTTCAGATGTCTCTTAATGAAGGATGAGAAAAGTAAATTCCCAAGTCATTCAAATTGGACATTTTTTTATAATTTGCAAATTATCATTTTTTGCTGCATTTGTTACATTTTTCCATGCCAGCAGTTTAAATGCATGTTTCTGACATGGCATTATTTGGACTATTAATGATCTTTCAGTGCTCCATGTTTGAACTTTTAAACTATTAAACCATATATGATTCATGAAAGTAATAATATATGGTGTAATTTGTACATGACGGGTAATTTTAGTTACACTTTTAAAAACTTTTGGTGCCACAACCTGAATTCAAAGCCTTAATTTGATTTATTTCTGATACTAATCTGGACTCTAAAGACTGATTTGAATAACATTAAACACTACAAAGTTTGGAATGGCATTGTCATTTTGGTTGTTTACTTTTACTTACCTTTTTTTTTAAAGTTTATATTAATTTACATGCAAGTGATCTTTCACAAAGTGTGTGTCAACATGTTTATCAAAAGAAGGATTTCACTACCAATATTTAATGTGATGTCCATTTAAAAAAAAAATCATTTGATTGTTGACTAACATAACCCTTCATGGCACTTGTTGACTACAAGGTTGTATGCTTTTGTCTGATGATTTTTTTTTTAATGTTTTAACTGGTTTTTACATTTCCATTATTTGAAAAAAAAAAATACTGAGTTAAAACATCGTTAAAGATGTGTTTAGTAGTCCGTAAGATGTTTTATAAATATTTTATACTGTATTGAATCACATAATTTTACTAGCTGAATAAAATGAATATCATATTCTTTTAGACCTTTAATTTCTGACTTCTCTTTTTCCTTTATTTAATTGCAATAAATTAATTTTAAAATGCCTTTTTGTCTTTCGAGAATTCACAATATTTCTTAATAGAAATGTAACCCAGTTTAAATATTTTATGATATAATTCATTTTGAAATATCTCCATAAAAAAAAATATTTTTTAATGTAAATAATTCATTGATTGAACTTAAATTATCTGTCAGTTTTGTATAATGTTGTGAAACCTTCATAGATTGGCTTCTTTTGATTTATCAGTGTACTTGAGAAAATGATAAATTACTTGGTGATAGTTTAAATATTGCTTCTATGTTCACTTGACGAGCTGAATAGGTCAAAAACTGTCCACTTTTTGGACCATTAAAAGCAGTCATTATATCTATAGTACATGTTGAATAGTTATTTATTAAATACAGTTACATTTATTAAGGTGTTAACAAAGTGGTTACAGGGCAATTTTAACTTGAATAACTCATTGACTGGCAAAATAGCTTTTGTTGGTGTCCATTTAATATTGCTGTATTTTCCTACTACATGAACACTAGTTTCTTTAATTGTTTCAGTGTACCAAATCTTGACTAATTTACCCTTTAAAGTAAAATTAGTCATCAGGTCACCCACAATATTAAGATATTAATGAACCATATCATCACTGTAAAATGATCACTTGTATCCCTGATTTAATTCATTATTTATGTGCCGAAAATTGTCATAGGGTTGGTTGTATTCTCATGTTAGTGTTTTCACATTTAGGATTATATTTATTTCCCAGAAAACATAAGTTGAAAGGGCATATTAAAATCGAAAGTGTTTTTGGTGTTCTGAAGGCATTCAGTTGTTTCATTATCCCCTGGTTACATTGCAGCCCTTGGCTTATTTCACTGATCAGAATTGAAGAAAACTATGTTGGACTTTATTTGTGAAAACAAATTTTGTATGCAGTATGTAACTGTGTTTTACTCATGTACATAAAATAAAACCATTGAAATGTTGATTTTTATTTTAAAATGCTCTTTGAATAAAAATAAAATTTCATAAGTAAATTATCAAGTTGTCTAAATTTTGTGTGTACTGGTAATGATAGTTGTAAGTCATTTGTTGTCAAAGTTGGGGTTATCCATGTTTCAAAAAAAAAATACTCAGTTGGAAATAAGTACATATTACAACTGTAGTCAGTCCTCAATGATGAAAGGGAACAAAATTTTGGTAGAAATTAAAAAGTTATGTAGATTTACATTCTGTGATTCTGCGCTTATGCCCCAACTGAATTAATTCTGCTTCTATGAGTACAAGACATTTTCGGAGAATAATGTTATGGCCCTTTAATTGAACACCATGTGCTGTGACATTGCCTGACCGGCCTAACCTACGGGTAGACCCGATATGTGTCGCTTGGTCATCGTGGCTTAGCAATACAGTGGTGCTTTAAGTTTCGGCTGGCTGACATAATTTTTCGGTTGATATCCGGGTTAGCCGGATTTCTCATTAAAGTGAGTAAATTGGCATTTTCGGCTGATTACGAAATATTAGGCAAAAAATTGACTGATAAAACTTCAGAAATAAAACACTCCCTCTCCTTCCCTCTCCCTCCCTGCCCCCATCTCTCCTTTCTCTCCCTCCCTCCCTTTCTCTATCCCTCCCTCTTCCATCACCCTCTCTCTCTCACTCCCTGCCCCCTCTCTCTTTATCTCTTTCCATTCATTCCTTTCTCTCTCTATACAATTTCTGGATCTTGATTTTACTTACCGCTTTTGTTTAGTAAAGTTTTCTCTTAAATGTAGTGTTCCGTGTACCAAAAGTAAAAAAAAAAGTACTTTATTATGCACAAAGGCAAGTTGGTGTGGCATGATACAGCACCAAATAAAAAAAAAATGTATCATCGGGAAATGACGTCACAGGGGATTTTTATTTATAGCGATGGCGTTCCCATACCGTGATTACTTTAATATAGTAAAATACTAAAGTAATTAATTACAATTAAACTACCCATTGAGATGGAACGAAACCTGTTTCATGACCTTCCCCATGTAATTATGTGCACGTGTTCCAATTTTCACGTTATTAGGTTGTCTGGATCTATCTTGAGTTTTAAGGGAACAGACAGACAGCAGACACACAGCAAATGCGTCTTATATCTTATAAGTATATACGAGTAATTTTGTGGTGAGGCAAAAATGATTATTGAATTTTATTCCTTATTGATGCAGGCTTTTCTTCATTAAACGTTGAGCAGCGGTCATGCGACTGTCTTATTGGTGATTGTTTTGTTTTTTTTTTGCTAATTATTAAAACACATGCACATACAAATAAAAGGGGTAGGATAGATGTGTAAACTTTGTGGTCACTGGCATGTAACATTAATTTAGTGGTCCGTGGGAATAAAGGTCACGAATGAAATAGTCCGTGAGCAGGGCCGGATTAAGACTAGATAAGGCTGTAACCTATTTAAGGTATGGGGCCCCTTTTTTTAAAGTCCAGACCAAGAAGGTTGAATTACTGGAGGCGGCATGACGTCACTAGGCTGAAACCAGTGGGCGTTGCCTATCACTGCTATGTTCGACTCAAAACATTGGTAGCTGTGTAGTGTGTATGTTATATTATTGTACTATTTTGAACGTTATAAAACACTGTGTTATAATTTTTAAAAAAAGTAATAAATGCCCTCTTGTTTGGCGTACGACAAGAAAACGGGATATTGCTTCATCAGTTAGTCACTATAATAATAATGCTAATTAGTTAATTTGTTTGTGCTTAATACTGTTGCTGTAAAGCAGTGCTGTTGTGATATGCGATAAACATCTAGATGATGACACAATGCCGTTGGCAAAAAGAGAGCCTAACGTTTATGATGGTTGCCGTCAATGGTTCATTTAAGTTGCCTGTTGGCTATGCTTTAATCGATGGATTAGGTGGCATTGAGAGAATGAAACAGAATGTCCCACAATGAAACGGAATGTACCAGAATGTCCCACAGTGTACCACAATGAAACAGAATTACTAGAATGTACCACAATGAAACGTAATGTACCAGAATGTACCACAATGAAACAGAATGTTCCACAATGTACCACATTGTAACAGAATATCCCACAATGTCTCACATAATCCACAATATACTACAATGTAACACAATATCCCCACGATTTCAACGACGTTTCACAATGTACATAAATATTGATACGGTGCAATGCGAAGACATACATAGCTGGTTTACGTGAATCGCCAAATGGCAGGCTCATGTTTGATTCTTGTCGTAAAACAGGTTTTATTGGCTTTTTAAATGTGCATCCAGGCCCACCGACAGAAATTTAGGGCCCCTGGGCAGGGCTGTCACGCCCCCATCGTGCTGATAATAATATTTTCAAAAGTTGATTGGCCAGCTCTGTCTGGGCCCCTAAAACTCGCCGGGCCCCTGGGCATTTCCCCCAATGCCCCTCTCTCAGCGGGGCTTTGTGTATCGATAGTTTATTGCTATCGTTTGATTTACTGATTCCTTCGAAACGCTTCGAAAGGCAATATTGACAGGATTGTTTTTAGTCTAGTTTACACTGCTTAGTGCTAGCCATTTTCATTGTTTGTTCAAATGCTTTGCAATATACATCAAAGTATAAATACTACATATTATGTATTATGTAAGTATACATTTTTTACCCTGGCTTAATTTCGATATAGCGTATAATATAAGCTTTATAGGCCTCTATCAACTGATCGTATAAATAGCTTTACATAGACTACAGCGCTTTGTAATTGACACATTAGAATAACTAGTTCACTAGAAATTAACTAGGGCCTTAGCAGTTAGAAAAAAAGTAATGACTAAATTGAAAGCTCATTGGAGTCGTTTCTAGAATAAGAAAACTGGTATCGTAATGAAAGCTGGTGGAATGTTTTGAGTCGAACATGGCGGCGATAGGCTGCGCCCACTGGTTTCAGCCGCTTGGTAACATCTGATAGCAGACGCCGTCTCCATGTATTCAACCTCCTTGGTCCAGACAGTGGCGTAACTATGGTTGGTGTCACCCGTTGCGGAAAATTCAGAGTGACCCCCCCCCCCCTCAAGACTAGTGTTGTTTTAGTCCCAGGTCATATTTTAGTTTCAGTTTTTATTTCGTTTTTTCTGCAATAATTTTAGTTTTCGTCTAGTTTTAGTCTTGCTGCTAATTTTAGTTTTAGTTTTAGTTCTCGTTGACGAAAAGTCAACATTTTCGTCATCGAAGGTTTTAGTTTTCGTCAACGAAAACAACACTACTAAAGACTTCCACATATGGTACATATGTCGAATTTTCCTGCACTAGACCATAGAGAATTTATTTTAAAATACTTTGGCGATTAAATCGATATTGTTACTGACTGTATTTCAGAAAGATATATATAACTTTCAGTAAACTGAGTTTGTAAACTACGTCTCCAATTTCATTAAACCACGTGACTACATGCGTCATTTTTTTAGAACGTTAGCAAAAAAAAAAACAAAAAACAAAACAACAACATTAACTCTAGATTGATTCTAGCAGCTTTGAACTTTGTTAATTTTCCTAAGTTACTGTCGCTTTGAGTGGTGGCACCCTGTGCGATTGCTCTGCATGGTGGCACCCTGTGATTCTACTCTGCATGTTGGCATGTTTTAACTATGATCGGTTACAAAACCGACCAGACCGATTTTTTTCTGCTATGAAATTTTGATCTGTTAATTTTGGTGTCACTCCTAAAATGGTGTCGCCCGGTGAGACCTGTACCCAGGGCCGGCTCTGGGCATAGGCGACATAGTCAGCTGCCTAGGGCGCCAAATTGCTAGGGGCGCCAAATTTTTAGAATTTCTCACTCTTTACTGTTCATGCAGAAGGGGCGGGCGTCCTAATAGAATTGCCTGAGGACGGCTCTGCCTGTACCAATGCCTCCTATTTCAGCGGGCACTGCCTGTACCCCCCCCCCCATTAACGCCAGTGAGTCCAGATATAATATGTCAGTGTCAAATACTGAAGTATAGCCTATATGACTATTGCTCACTTGGGACAATTTTTGGGGTCCTCCCCCCAAAAGGGGGGGGGGGGCTGAGCTATAGCTTGTGAGGTGCGAATTTGCGAAAGGTTGAAGACCGCTGACATTGTGCATCCTCAACATCAGTAGACTTATGGCTAGTTTTAATGATGGAAATACAAATGAAACAAGCTTTTGACCCAGGTCCATCTAACACATGGGCCCAGCTGAGCACTAGCACAGGAGCCCCACGAGTTAAGAGTTTCATGCTAATCTATTTTCTGTTCTTATGAAGGAGAGATATAAAGCTCTGTTTTGACTTCTACCAAAGCCACATTATATCTCTAAATATAACGAGTGTATATTACTATTACGAGAAGACTATAGAGTAGTGTACTATAGTCTTTTTTTGGGTGTGGTAATTCTGTTCACACGATTCATTGCAGCAAAGTGGGAACAAATGGCAGTTAGAACCTTGTCCAGCTATTATGATTATATTATCAATTTTAAAAATAATATAGGTCAACCGACGATAAAACGATTTTCGGATTTTCATATAAATATATAGAAGGGCCTTAGTATGCCTATATTGGATGATCTGTGATCTCGGCATTTCTTTCAAAACTGCACGCATTACTCCGAAATAGCATCTGCATTGTCAGTAGATTAAAAACTTAAAGGAAAAGGACCGAGAAAAGGCTAATTTTCTTTTGAAAAGCGTCATGTATCCATGGCTTCTCGCGTTAGGTACATGCTGTATAATCGTTTTAATATATTTCACCGCCAGCAAAATCATACCAAAACTTACTAGCAGAAGAAAACGGCCTCCTTGTTACAGTGGATGGATTCCATGGCTAGGATGTGCTTTAGAATTCGGACAAAATCCCCTCAAATTTATAGACTTAATGGGTCACAAAGTATGTTTTCCTATTTTCTATTTGTTTTTAAACACTTAATGGTTTTTTTTCAAACTGTATTATACAGTATAAATGTATTATATGCCGGTAAAGTTTTGTAAGAATTTTTTTATTTTTAAAACCTAATGAAGTTAATGATTATACACAAATATCAGACTATAATATCTTTCCAGTCATCAACAATTTACTTACACTAAATTACAGTATTGAATAAAATATTCATGATTCACTTGTGGCAATTGGGACAAATTTGGCATTTCTATGCTATAGTTGGATAACCACTGACTATTTTCGAATATATGTTGATTTAAGAAATAAATATCTTTTGTTTTATTTTTTTCCTAAAATAAGCTTGGACCTGTTTATACTTTGAAAGTTGCTGGGGAACGTATGACATTCCTAACTGATGCTGAAGATTTTCATCATTTCTTTCAGTCATCTAATGTAGACTTTCAAAGAGCTGTGCAAAATTCTGTTCAGAAAGTTGGTGAGTTTTTTTTTCATTAGGTCTGATATGAATAGAAGTGGAGTTAAACTTATTTACCATGAAAAGATTAACTATTAAAGTTAAAGAGAATATTTGATTGAAATATTAATTTGTTAAAATGTTGTATAATTGAATTAAATTTTTTTAGCCAACACCTACGCCATTACTCTTATATTAACTGATAGTAAAGCTTATAGCTAATCCTAATATATATAGTTAATCCTCTTCAATATTTTAAAAAATATTTTAAAATTTAAATGTATGTAATTAACTATTAAACAAGGTATAAATTACAGCTAAAGCAATTTTTACATTCATAAGTTGGAATTCATAATTAATCATTTCCTAAAACTTATTCAAATTCCAAGTGGTTTGAGTTTTGAGACTGTTCCTATTAAACTAATAAATCTGGATTAAATCATCCCTGCGTGTGACAAACAAAAATATTATAAACGCACATAAAAGAATATTAAGATATTATATTTAATTAGGTAAAAATAAAATGTAGGGCTATCTGGTCTGAATAAAAATATTCCTTTAAATTTCCAAGCAAGTGTAAATATAAATATTTATTATATCATTGCCAGTTTTTTCTTTAGTTTGATGGTTAGCAGATTACTGTATTGTAAACTTGATTATTGTTTTTAGTGTTATTATTTTCTTCATCAGCTTCAGTAACAGAAGAAGCTTTTTTTAAAAATCATACCAAAATCCATGATACAGTGAAAGGTCGACTTTCAGTCCCTAAACTCTCACCTTATTATCAGACTTTACACTCAAAATTCCAGGAGTATTTGATGATTTTCAAGAATCAAAGTAAGTAATGTCCTTGTGGACTTGGATTTAAGATGTGGCATCCTATTTTTCTTGGCAAAACAGTGTATTTAAATAATTAGCTGCCTTTTATACTCTGTTAAATTTAGGGAGTCAGATTTTATTATTACATTTGTTTTAACTTTTATTAGTCATTCAATCCACAAAAAACTGTAGGACTAAGAATGATTTTTTTTTTTCATTGTAGAGCTCTATATGAGAAGTCCCTGCAAAAATGACATGATCCTCTTAGATCCTATAAACCATTAATGGGATGGTCTTACAGTGCTCTTCTTTCATCCCCACCATAATCAATAGTGCAATGGCCATGTAGGCCATGTAGGCACCATGCAAGACATAGCAGGGATTCAGCCATGACCTGTAATATCCATTGGCCCTGACCAAAGTTCGAACCAGTGAATCTCAGGTTGACAATCGAGCGCTTTAGCATACAACCATCCGTCCCCCTGTAGAGCTCTATAGTAATTTTGGTTTTATTTTTGTGTTACCATGAGTAAAGTACCTTTCTTCTTTGCAATAGTGGATAGTGGATGGAAAAAAATATAACCAAGTCTACTCGTTTAGATCATTAGTTTTCTGACACTTGTTACTCAGCTTTTTTTATACAATGTGTCTTGATGGATATTTTAATAACATTCACTTTGGATTTGTAAATTAATGAAATTGTTATCAGGTGTTTTTTTTTCTTTTCTTTTATAAATTTGACAGGACCGGTAAATTGTGGCAGTGAAATTGAACTGTATGAATTAGTTAGGAGCACTATGTACAAGTCTGTTATGGAAAATCTTTTTGGTGCAGGAACCCTTCCCACTGACAATGAGGTAGATTTAAGGACTATGCAATTTTTGTAATCATTATTTCTTTTTCTGTACTTTTTGAAAAGTTTCTTTGTGAATTTTGTAATTTTGGAAATAAAAAAATAATTTTTGTTTTTTGAATCCATTTTAACACATGTGAAATTGAAATACAAAACTAAAATTATATTATTAAAAAATAAAATAGCATTGCAATATTTTAAAACTAAAAAATTCATCTTGTTACAGGCTGCTTTTAAAGAATTGGAAAAAAAATTTGTTATATTTGATGAACAGTTTGAATATGGGGCTAAATTGCCTGCATTATTTTTGAAGTAAGTTGTAAGTTTAGGAAAAAAAATCTAAATAGGTTAGTAGTTAGCTATTATCAAGAAACACTTGAGTATAAAAGTTTTTGGCCTATATTTAGTTGGAAACTGTATATTCATTGATAATATTGAATTATGAGATGTTCTCTGTCTTCTTATACAGAGCACTTGATATTTTGTAATCCAATTGTATAGAAGCCTTTAGGTAGATGAAGGATCTTATTCATATTCTACAAATTTTCACTTGTAATGATAACTTGAAATGGACCAAATTATTAGTCTATTTTATCATTTTCATACAGTTTCATGTTGTTTTTTTTTAAATTTGAAAACATGTTTTTTAACTTCTCAGTTAAGAGGCACCTCTTATTTAAAAAAAAGTAACTCCAGTCTTTAATTCAGAATTATAAACATAATACTCTGTAACGTAAATAAAATATAATTTAAAAAAAAAGCCTTATTTAAATCTATTTTTAAAATTATTATTTAAAAATACTACTTTGATTTGAAACTTATTAATCAATGGAAAAACAAATTACCACGTGTCATTTTTAGGGAGTGGACTAAATCTAAAAATTGGCTGCTGGATTTATTTACTAAAATCACACAAAGCTGTATGCAGAAAATTCCAGAGGATGCTGAGCAGAAGGTAAGACAGTTTTAAAGAGAGGTAAGAGAAACTCAATGTTATAAAAAAATTTAATAATCTAATAATTTTAGCTATATTGTGATACTTAAGATGTAAAATTTTTAGTTAAGTATTTTATTTTAGTCATTTGTGATTTAGATCTGATATTGGTCACATTTATTGAGCCATCAGTTCTGTTCTTCATTTTATCTAATACATCTTGGTCACAGCACACCTTATTGGTATCTTGCAAAATAAAAAAATCTAACATTTTATTTCAAGGTTAATCCCATGAATGTGTTCAAAATATAGGCAGAAAAAAAAAATTAAATTATATTAAATACAATATAGCAATAGTTTATTTTAATTAAGTTATACTCTAAAGAAAAATAAGGCAATGAATTTGAATCTAAAATGAATTTGGCAAAATATATTTTTATGTAGAAAGAAATGGAAGGAATTAAATCTTATACAGTCGATTCCGCTTAATTCGGACACATCGGGACCGAATTTTGTCCCAATTAGGCGGGTGTCCCAATTAAACATACAAATTTACTATTGGCTTCTTGGTTTGGTTTCTTTTAGATTTGTCCCAAATAAGCGGCTGTCCCAATTAAGTGGTGTTCCAATTAAGTGGAATCCACTGTACTTCATAATCAGGTGATTTTAACAAGTATCTAATTTTTTTTTTTTCATGTAACCTTTTCAAGATGAAACAGTTGAAATTTTTTTGTACTATTGAATAATGAATTTTTTAATTTTTTTTACAGACCCTTTTGCAGTCTTTGTTAACTGTATGTAATGACAAATTCTCTCCTAACTGGTCTCTTATGCTGCTTTGGGCTTCATTAGCTAATGCAATACCAGTACGTTTTGTGTTTCTTTACTTTATTACATAGAGCAGCATGTCTAGGGAAGTGCTTTGGGATGTTTCATTATGTTTTATTATCTATATAAAGCTAATATTCATTATCTATATAAAGCTAATATCTATTATCGATATAAAGCTAATATCATATTAGCAATATCTATTTACTGTGTCATATTTTATCCACAGATTACATTTTGGACATTGTGTATGATATACAGTCATCCAAAAATCCTAGCTAAAGTGAAAGCTGAAGTGAAGCGGGTATTAAAAGATCATGAAAAATGTAAGCTCCTATGAGAAGTAAAGTTCTAAAATTAAAAAATGTTTTTTAAATGTTTGAAAACTATTTAGTGCTATAATTTTTTTTTAACAGACAGTGAGTCTACTTTAGCCTTGATGCCCTATACTAAGCAGTGTATCCTAGAAGCAGTTAGATTACGCTCTCCAGGTATCATAACACGTCGAGTAATAAAAGAATTCTCAGTGAAAGGCTACACCATCCCTGTTGGTGATTTATTGATGGTGTCTCCTTACTGGGCTCACAGAAACAGTCAGTATTTTCCTGATCCAAATGAATTTATACCAGTAAGATATTTAATTGATAAACAGAACATATTATTAACAAAACTTAGTTTTTTTATTTTTTGATGGTATTTTGAGCATGTTATATAGCAAAATCAGACTTTCAAAATGTATTAAAGTTTCTGTAAAAAATTTAGCAGAATTAAAAAAAACCATTATAATTGTAATTCCATTTTTTTTTTAAATTTTGTTTTCGGTACCCCGGTACTCAATTGATGATAGAGAGGGATGGATTCAGTTATTTAATAAAATCTAAACAATACATTTTATTACAAAAATTCAGTTGTTTCATAAAGATTGTCAGATTTCCTACATGGAAACATGATTTTAATAGTTATAATTAAAAAAATTTTTTTCTAATTTTTTTCTGAAATTACTAGTTTTTATTATAATGTGTAAGTTGCGTTTTTCACAGATCAAAATGGCATCGTTAACCAAGTGTAAAAATTAGGGGAGCTCAATGGGCCATGGCATGTTTTTTTCAAATTAAGGCATTTTATTGTGATAAAAATGCCAGTACAGAATTGAACAAAACTTTTAATAAAAGATACATTTTTGCTTAAAGTTTGGTGTATAAATACACCCATACCTCGCTTTACGGCCTAGATACGTTCCATGAAATTTGGCCGCTAAGTGAAAAGCCGTATAGGGAATCAATTGTTCTAGTACAAATCCATACAAATTCAATGAGATCGGTTCCAAGTTGTTTAAATATGTAACATGGTTTATCATTCAAAATATATTTTCTCTTTTTATTTCATTTAAATTAAAGCTTCATACATTTGTACATAAAATAAAACTCCAACAATCAACAATAGTCTATAAACAGAAATGAAACAATTTCATGTTACATAAAATATGAATATGTATAATTTTTTTTAAAATGAAGACAATGACGAAATGGCAACCTGCAGTTCAATGACTTCATCATTTTTTGCCTGGCTTACAGCAATTGTCCAACGTTGTTTGGCTTGCCTTCTTGTCTAGTTCATTCTTCAATGAGTTATAACTGCTAATGGCTGAGTTAATTCCTTGAGAAATTGAGCACTACATCTGACGTCAGGATCGTTTTCAAGGAGGAAGTTCCCTATCAGCTTCAAGTAGAGCAAGCACATCGCGTTCGTTCAAACTTTCCAAGCCGAAATCTTCTACTAGATCCAAAATATTTTGCCTAATTTCAGGAAGAAAATTAATTTCTGTATCCAGTGCCGAACATAGGGATTATAGGGCCCTCATTGGAGGTCCCTGCATTTTGACATTCGACAACATGACATGAGATAATGTTCTTTATATTTAATGTAAAAAAATATTTGGGGGCCCCACAAGCTAAGGCCTGGAGGGACTTTTGAATTTGGACCCCCTCCCTAGGCATGCTTCTGTCTGCATCACTATTTTTTTACACATTCTGGCAATATTTTTTTCCATATATGGTTCATTGTTGTCAATTTTAATTCCTTCCATCATTCACTGATGCTGTCAACAGTATCCTTAATGTTATAGTTTTTCCAAAATGTTTTAATTGAAGATTCACCATCGGTTTCCCATATGCTGAGTTGTCGGAAAGTACGGTGTAGGTAATGTGCCTTAAAGTGCCTATTGCACCCTTATCCATTGGTTGGATTAGTGGTGTTGTATTTTTCGGAAGGTACTCAATCATGACATCTTCATATAGTTCGGATAAAATAGGTAGGATGTCCTGGTGCATTATACAAAATAATCAATATTTTTTCACTTTTGTACAAAAGTGTTTTTTTTTTGGCCGTTATAGCGAAACATTTTAGGCCGTAAATCGAAAACGTGCCATAAATAATGAAGGCCGTTATAGCGAAATGCCGTATAAAGAGCGGCCGTATAGCGAGGTAGGTATGAGTGTATATATTTGTAATTTCTCAATCCTTACTTTGCTTATCTATATATTTATTATCTATCAAATGTCAGAAAATAAATAAGATAAAGGTAAATAATGTTAACAATTGTTGTGATCATTATTTCAGGTAGCATCCTGGATCATTGAGAGATCTCAGCCAAATTATGGCAGTAGAACATATACATTTTTTTTGGCTAGTTAGGGCCCTCCATTCTCTAATGAAAAGTAAAGTTCCCTTAGCCCCAAAGGGCTATCGGTGCAGATGAAGTGTAGAATTCATCTGTATTTTTGAAGGGGTTCTGTGGGCTAGCAGATTGTCATGCCACCTTTACTTCGCCAACTAAATTCAGGTACCCATTTATATATGGGTTAATTTGAGGGACTTACAACCAACTTTTACCAAAACATGAACAAAATTCCAGTGGTTCTCATAAAGGATCAAACCTGAGTCCCTCAGGTTGAGTCAAGCGCTCTTCTCCACTCAGCCACATGCCTCTCATGCCCATATGTAATCAATAATTATAAATATTTATACTTCAGTGCTGTATTATAAATAATAATAAAAAAACAACTCTCCGTTAAAAAAATGTGTCACATGCAGTGCTCGATTATAAGCAAAATAAACAATTGCTTGGGGCATCAAGGAAAGAGGGGACACCACTGAAAAATATTTCACGGTTGAATTCAAATTTATATTTTTTTAATTTATTGACTTTATTGCCGCTTTTGTAATACTAATCTAATGAAAAATTAATAACTTCAGTATATTATGTTCTCATATAGGAATGTATTTAAAATTAAGGTGGAGTGGGGGCCCAAAATTATTTGTTGCTTAGTGTGTCATAGAAACTTGATACTGCACTATTTTACACAAATAGAAGCAATTAGTGGTATAGCATATTTATTTATCTGAAATTTCTCTTACATTTAAGATTGTCTAATGGTATTTTTGTTTTATTAATTTCAGGAAAGGTGGGATAATGTGGACAAAATATCTTTCCCTGAAAGCTTCATAGCCTTTGGTGGAGGCAGATATCAGTGTCCTGGAAGGTACATTCCTTTTCAATGGTATCTTTGTTTTAAGTTATATGGGATAAGAATCAGAAATGAACATATCATATTAATACTGGAGTTGGTATATTTTTTGATAGACGCTTAAGAATATCTTGTGTTCTCATTGCTTTTTAGATGGTTTGCACTATTGGAAATACACATCTATGTAAGTCTTTTTGTCAACCTGTTTGACTGCGACCTGCTGAAAGGAGTTCCTGATATAGTAAGACAAACTTAAGTTTCATTATTCTCATTTTATTTATAAATTCCTTTTTTTTTAAACCAACATGTTTTTAATTATCTAGATTTGATTAGGCATTCAACCTATTGAAGTTCTTTTTTTTTCGTTTTTTCTTTGGATAAATTTTTTATGCTGTTTATCCGCTCTCATTGGTTTAGCTTAATGTCATATTCAATAATAAATGTGTAGTTAGTTACCGTAAGAGAATACCATACAACAGTGTAGGTGGCGGGTTGCGCAGAATCAAAATTTATAATTTAAGCATTGATAGACCAATGAATTCTTAAAGACAACACTAGAATTGTAAATTTGCAAAGTATTAGGGGAAATCTTTTATATAAATCATAAGGCTTTTATCATCATTTTTATTTCTAGCTTTTCTTTGCAGATGGATAGCAGAAAAAAAAAATTTCTTGATTGTTGGTTGCGATACCAGAAATTGTTCATACAATTTGAGGATTGCTGCCTTTGAATATTTATTGAACAGAATATGCATCCTCGACTAGTCTATACATAATAAAAATTACTTATTTGTTGTTACATAACTGGACCATGGTTTATCACATATCCTGTCAAACTTCCAGTCAGTGAAAAGGATCTATATGTTGTATAGTTTTACCAAGGCCAGACTGACATTTTGTTAGTTATCAACCATCCATTTTCAGTACAGAATTTTTTCAGTAGACATAGCTGTTTCACAAATCAATGTTTATTTTATTTAGAAGGCTGCAGTAGGAAACGCAAGTGTTTTGTTTTTCATTAGGTTGCTGTTTTAAACAGTGTCAATATTTGTTGTATACAGTTACCATTAAAAGTCAGTAATATGTTAAGATAATACCAATACCTGTGAATTTGAAAATATTTCAAGTCTTTTTAATACTTTTAAAGCAAATTGATAACTTTTTCATTGCAATTTTGTCGTTCAAAAACACCTCTTACTATTGTTGTAATGGAAAAGGTACTTTGATATAAGAAAGGGCATACAGCATTAAATGACTGATTTTCAAAGTATTATTACATGTATATGGCAAATGGGCATTATGTTCAATAAGTTCTAAGAATACCCTTAGTATGACTAAAACAGCCTTATTGCATGCAGTCTGTAGATGAATCTTACGTAAACTATTTAAATTGTATAAAGACTAGTCATAATTAAAAAGTTGATTTTTATTTCAGTGTGAACTCCATCTGGTAGGCACTCAGCAACCAGTTCAAAAATGTCCAGTTGTACTAAGGACTTCCAAATAATTTGTATTGCAGCTAAATTTGATACCAGTATATTCATATTACTATTTACATATCATAAACTCAACATATATAAAGAGACATTTTAGCTATCATTATAATTTATAACATAACAAATATTATGAATAAGTTACTTCATTTGGCCTTTTGCTGAAACACAATATTTTTTTCACATTAAATTTTGTGTACATTGGGGAATTTTAGTGTGTCGAAAAAGTTTTTTTTTGATAATATGAATGATAATAAAATTCAAATCTACTTGATATAATTAAATATATATATATAAATATATATACATGTGTTAAGTTTATTTAGTAGTTTTTTTATCTTGGTTTTAACATGCATATTGTCTAAAGTAATTTACTTGAAAACAACTTCTAATAAATATTTCTCAACTAATTTTGTGTAATCCACATTGATAAATTCATTAAAAAAAATTTGAGATTAGTAGAATTATGTATTTAAATTTTGTAGATATTTTTTTCCATGAAACATGCAATCTCAAATTAAATTTCTGAACCTAAAGAGGAAAAATGTCCACACTATTTCACCTGGAACAAATATCAAAAGCTTCATACTGTTTTATAAATTATTAGTAACTAGGGACCAGTTTTTTTCAACCTTGCCTTAAAAACTCCTTACACAGCTTACAAAAATTACTTTGTGGTAAACTGGACTAATACAACAATATCCACTGAATCAGAAAGTATATGAACTAAAAAAGTTACAACTGAAATGTTTTAACTCCTGCATATTATGATACTTTTTCCTAATTATTTGCCCTAAGAGACCAGGATGTACAAACTTTCCTTTGATTTTATATTTGAAAATTAATTCTTATTTCCACAAAATTAACACATACATGTTAGTTAGCTGTCAATTCTCTTTTAAAAATAGTTACATCCTGAGAAGTTAAAAGAAAACTAATTAGCTTAGTACATTCTACAAATATTAATTACCTTTCATGTCAAGTTTTGTGATGCCTGTTTAAGAAATCAGATTTTGATAGACCACTAAGAATTATGCCATATACAAAGAAACATAGTTTCATTTTTATATATACATTTATAATATAAATTTTAAACTGTTATTTATCATTGCAGAAATTAATTTTCTAGTAATGTTTCATTGCTAATTCTTTTTATCTTTAAAAGTTTATTCTTTTTTTTCCAACTCAATAAGACTAGATCCTAATATCAATATTGTGCTGGCCAAGTTCACAAACCTCATTGCAATTATTCCATATGAATGACCATAATGAGGGAATGCAATAGCAAGTCATGCACATGTTTATAATACACACTATACAAAAATATAAATCAATTACACTCTAAGTTTATCTCATTTTAAAAATATTTTTACTTTCAATACGTTGAAAACACAAAGAAAATAGACAAAAAAAGAGCATGAATACCAGATATAACTTTACGTAATCAAACTGTCATATATTAAATTAAATTCACACTCACATATTTTCCAAAAAAAAAACCTCTTCTGTATGTATTCAAAATTCTTTAATAAAAACATCAATTTGAAAAACATCAAAAACATTTCATATCAAATGATTCAACAATATAACTCAAAATAATTTAAGTAAATCTTTCATTCTAAAACCATGCACATATCCATTCAATTTTTCATTTGCAGAATATAACACAGTAACCGACCACCAAAATGGAAATTTAGAAAAAGATGTAGGTTATATTTAGTGTATGAAATGACACAACTAATCAGCTGCTTCAAAAGAAAATATCAAGGCTGAAATTGGACATGAATTTATTTTTTGTTTTGTTTCAAATAATGAATATTTACTAACATGATCAAAGAAGAATACACAAATTTTTATCTTTGATTCTATATTAACCAAAGAGAATAAAATTATGTTATTTAACTCTAATAACATAAGACATGATATGGCAAGTTTCAGTAACCCAGTTAACATACTAGGATTGCTTTCAAACTACATGTACATTCATAAACAAGGCAAGATAAATCTTTATGTAACAATGCCTGGATGATTAAAAAATGGACATTCATTTTGGCTGCTTTGGTTTATCAGAAAACAAAGACTATTTTCAGCACCAAAAGTGAAACATGACACGTAAAATACAAAAAATGTGTCCATGATAACATCCATCTGGCAAACCTATGACAAAGATGGCAATATCTTACATCTTATAAGACATCACTCTGCAGCATTGGTAATGCTTTCTTCAAAAATGCATACATATTTTGCTGCTGTCCATCAATACTTTTTCAATGTCTTTCTTATCAATGCCATTCTCTGAAAAAAATAAAATAGTTTATGAATTAAGGATCACTTTGAAAAGGAAAAAAAAAAAAAAACTATCGGGGAAACAAAAATATTTACAATAAAGCAGCCTTAGGCAATTAGTGCGTGTATGGCACCCACACAGAAAAGTGAACAGCTCATTTTCTCTTTGAATTTATATACATGTACTAAGTTAAAAACAATCTGGCAGTAACATGATGGAGGTGGGGCAGTTCTCAATATTGTTTCTTCCTAAGCGGCTCTTAGGATAGCCTGCTGGCCCAGCAATAAAGTCATAGATCAAATATTCCACAAAGAAAGTTAAAGAAAACCAACCTGTTTATGAGCTTCAGTTGTTATAGATTTTTTATATGGACGTAATTCTTCTGAACCAAATCCAGGAACCTGCATATTCCAGCTACGCTCTGTTTAAAAAAATCGTAAAAGCTAGTTGATTAAATGATAATTGACAATGCTTAAAAAACCATTATTGTAATATAAAGACTAAGACATGAAGTTGTTAATGAGATCTTACCTAAATAAAGTTGTACGTCTTTTGCCTCTAATGTGTTAGATCTTCTGTGTTTTGCAAGCTGGCATGATGCAGCAACAACATTTTCAATAAAATCATCAGCTACTTGTAAAAGTACCTAAGATAAGCAGCAAAATAAAACTATGAAATGTTTCACCTTGAAATATAACACTTCTGTTGTGGTCAAATACTTGTGGGCTACTTTTTAAAAATGAAAATCTGGATGGTGATAGAGAGCAATTGTGTGAGCTTCTTAATTAAATTGTACATTGATAAATCAATATGTGTTAATCTAAATCAAACAACCATTATAATTCATGATGAGATGGTGTGAATTGAAATTATTTTAAACAGTATTATAAATATGAAGTAATAAATAAAATAATTTGCATAACTCTCAATAAATTTTAGGTGTCAAACCATAACAAGGTAAGATTTTTTTTTAAGCTGCTTGCAAAAAACAATTTCTTTAAAGATGAAACGTGGCTTACATCTTCAACATCATCATCCATCTGCTCCAGAGGATCTACCTCTTTAACCAGATCCCTGAGTCTTGCTTTATCCAACACTCCAGATCCCGTAGCTCCTTGGCTTGAATTTGATGAAGTGGCTGTCTGAGGATTGACAGATGGTTGCCTTGTGCTAGAGTCTAAAGTTTTGCCTGCACTCATCACCTTGAAAAGTTATTTGAAATATAAAATTGTATGTGGTGTGTAGATTTATAAACTGCTCAAAAAGCATGCAAGTTACTAATATTATTGGTGTCATTTTACATAGAAAAAAGTATAAATGATATTAGTTCAAATGGAAAGTAGATATATATAGCTTCACGCATAATTGCTAACAATACCTACATTTCCAACAGGAACAATTATTTGTTCAGGCTGAGAAGAGACAGGCAGCTGGTTTCTGACCACAATCGGGCTACTGTTTGCAGCCATGAGTATAGGAGAGCCTAATGGGCCATTGTTCATGATAGAGTTAGCACTGTTGACGTTATTGAGAGATTGATTTGGACTTGCTGCTCCTGGAAGGCCACCGGGTGTTGTCAGTGAGTTTTGAAAGTTACTCATTATTTAGATTCAAACTGTGGGAGAAAAGCAAGTTATAATAAGTCTACAACAGTGATTATTATGATTATTTTTAAAGAAATTAATTTAAGCCTCATCTTCAGATGATTTCTCAAATAAAAAAAGCTAATGGAGGCCCTAAGCACTTAATGATCCATCACATAAACTCTACTCAGAGTGATGTACATTCTTAGATGCCATACATTACTGGACCATTGTTGGTAAACAATGGCAATTGTATCACTTCAAACAAATAATTAAGCTGATATTTCAAAGTTATATTTTTAAGTTCTGACTTGAACTAAAGGACACATTTAAAAGGTAATGATTTGAAAATATGAAAAAAATGATGATATATATACTTGAATATATTAATAAACACACACATATCTACCCTGTATTTATAAATTAAAAAAAATCCATTAAAAATAGTTTTGAGTTAGGTTATGTTTAATTGTAATATAAGACACATGTACAATGTTTCTAAACAATTAAAAGCAGCTTACATTTTATGATTGGGAACACAATTTTTAGTTCCATAATTGTAAGAGATAACATCACAGAAAAATACCAGCAAATTTAATTTCTTTAAAAAATACATATAGAAATATATCACGATAAAATTATAATATATCTGAATGGATAAATTATGCTCTGAGCAAATGCAATTAAAACTCCCCCAAGGTTATGTTACTAAGCCTGTAGAAAATTATAATAGTAAGAGAGTAAAAGTATTTGCTTTTTTAAAATAATGAATGCAGGTAATGTTGATGATTAGCTGTACAGTAGGGTGAAAATGGCCCCTGGGCATTTGCCCCCCTGCCCCACCCCCAATCGTCGGCACTGGTTGCGAACTTATATTATTATACGCTTCAAATTTGCAAACGTCGTGGTTTAGCGCTGAATTTACCTAAAAATGCGTCAGCATTCAGATTTTCTGTTATTTTTTTTTCAAATGCAAGCAGGACAAGGTTGCTTAGACGCTTTTGTAACATTGATCTGCGATATGCGGTGAGCATTCGTGTGAGGGTTGAGAAACTGTTTCGCACACGGCTGTTGAAGCCCCAAATGCCAATGCTGCCCAAAATACCCAGAAGTGAACTTCAATAAGATTCAATCTTTTATGCCCATAATTTAGATAAGCTATATATGTAAGTAAAATAGCCTGAATGATTGCCAAAATATAAACTATTAAATTTTTTTACTATTGATTTATTGAACAAAATGATTGATATTTTATAGCCGTTATTATTAAAATTTTGTCAAAAAGCTCAAATCATGCACGGGGGGCCTCAGGTCATGAACAGGGGGCTGAGCCCCCTCTGGCTACGGGCCTGTTGAAAGGTCGTATGTCAAAACATACCTTCCAGTATCCAATTTAGGAAATAAAGAAGTGACAGCG
Source organism: Bulinus truncatus (assembly GCA_021962125.1). Classification (NCBI taxonomy): domain Eukaryota; kingdom Metazoa; phylum Mollusca; class Gastropoda; family Planorbidae; genus Bulinus; species Bulinus truncatus. Next base: position 2,334,939 of record JAGDYQ010000163.1, on the reverse strand, counting down.
ACAATCAAATCAGAAATAATTGCTTCAGTCGTGTCTGGCTGTTGAACTTGTACTGTAGTCCCCACCCAATGCATATGATAATTCAGATGGTGCAGACGCCCTGAAATCTTCTAATAACGGCTTTTCGGAATCGTAAATAATTTTTCTGATATCCATCTTTTCATATTAATTTTATTTTTTGAATTTAGGATAAATTAAAAAATTCACCCAGTTGCAGGCGATCATAAACTAACAAGAGTTGCCAGATTAAAAACTGAATGCCAAAACACTATTGAATGCCAAATCAAGCTATAGACGGCCAAATTAAACAAAAAGAAATTAAAATCGGAACATGCTTATGCTTGTAGTCAAAATGTTTGAATTTTCAAATGTATTTATTTATGTCAATATAAATAATTAATGTTAAACTTAACTTGGATTTAATTGAGAAATTGTGGCATTGTCAGTTACATTTTGTGCCCTCCCCCCGGAAAAATTCCTAGTGACGCCCATGCTTGTATGATATATGGAAATGTAAAACTAGTAAAGGGGAAAAAATAACTGAAATTTTAGATGAAACAAATTTTTTCCCATGATTAAGATGGCTTTTTTTGACAGCATTGGCTCTTCCAGTAACAACATGCACAATCGTGAGATCAATTAGCACTCTAAGACGAGTAAAAACGTTGCTACGCTCAACAACTGGTGATGATCGTTTATCTGGTCTTTGTATGATGAGTATCCACAGAAAAAGAATATCTTAAAACAAGGAAAAATTTAAAGAAAATTCTTTTAAAAATGACAATATTGTAATCAGTTATACTTGCAGATAGAATTCTTTTTTATGTTTGATATATGTACATTGCCATCAATGTAATAAACTTTCAGGAAATTTAGTTCTGTTTTATTGTAACAACTTTGACATTTTCCCTTGAATACGCCCTTGCATGTACGTACAGCTGATAATACTTTTTATATCATAATGGAAATGCTACAAAATGGTTCACAATTGACTGAACAGTCCATTTTTTTCTTTATTTTACAGAAGTATTTAAAACAAAATTAAAGTTCATTTGTGTAAGCAGCTCTTAGTACTTTATGCACTTATCTAGCACTATGATTTGAAACTGTTATGTGTGGCTGTACACTCCCCAATATGTGTTCACGAAAGATCACTGATGTAGATTTATAACCTCGGAAGGGCCACAGTGGGTTCTTAAATTTGATTGAAGCTCGGACCAAGAGTAGTTGAATGGAGTGTTTATAATATTTTATATGAGTCGTTTACATATTAATTGTCAGAGTTTAGTGTTTTAAAAGATTTTGTTATATTGTATTATTATTGATTTGCACTCTTAATTTAGTTTCTACACATGCACAGTAGGCTGGTGTGATATGGGGGGGATAAATATTTTTTTGTTAATTGAACTTTTAATAGTCATGGATAGTTATTAATATACAAAATAAGCTTCAGCAAAAAATATTATGCCTATGGCGCCATGTTTTGAGGTGCTTCAGCCTTGGGCATGTCTTCTGTATTTATCTGTAGCCCAGTTTTGGCAGCTTCTTGTGCTTGTTTTTAAAAACCGCCACAAGCCACGATCATGGCTTTGTGCGTTTTCGGTTAAAATTTTTCTTTGCTTATTGTCGTTAATTTGCCAATGTGAATGTTTACATTCGGTGAGCTTATCCATTCCGGCTCAGGTAGTTATTTTTATTGATTCTCCACTTTGTCGAAAGGATTTTAATTTTTTTAAAATGAGTGGTAGTGATTTTGGTGGGATTTTTTTTATAAGCCGACATAGCTTTTCTTGGATATAAATGATTTAATTATTGATAGATTCTTTTCGGAAAAGTTTGTATATTTAATTTGATCGTTTTTTAAATAGATAATAACAAGTGAACATTCGTCTTTTATATATTTTTTATTAATTTTACCGTCATCTGAAATTTATTTTTACCGGGGGCCTTGAAGCGGAACATTTAAATACCCACAAATATTAATATTAAAAATAAAATAAAAATTCAAAAAGCTTACATAATAATAGTAATATAAACAGTTATCATTTAGCTGTACAATTATACCAAACATAAATATGATAACTATTATATTTATGCTTAAATTTATAAAAATTATAGGTGGTGGTAGTCATTGCTTATACGGGGCAATTTTACGACACATTCTAGATACATTTTTGTTAATATTAGTGGGCGCTTTAGGAGTTAACTGCATATGCTGTTGCTTCTGTGTTAATGTCAAAAAACCAACTCCCATAATGATAATGTTTGGGTTCTGTGATATTCTGTGGTAATCATTAATTTTCATATTTATTTTGGACTATTTTTTTTTTAGTAAAACTTTTTTTTCTCCAGAAGAAATTGCTGAAAGGATTGGATCAGAACTTAAACGAATGCAAAGACGGAAACAGTTGTTTATGCCTCATTCTCTTAGTCCACCACCATCTACCTGTTCTTCTCTTGGTCGTCAGAGTCCTTCTCTAACATATGATATGTTGGCATCACTAAATTCATCAAATGACCCTCTTCCCTTCTGCATCTATACAATCAAACTCAGGTGAAACATGTTCACCTAAACAGAAAGATGTTCCTTTGTTTACATCTCAAAATAAGTGACAATGACTAGTGAAAGGATGATAAAAGAGGCATGAAGAGAAAATCAGAGAAAACTATGACAAAGTTCTTAAGTAACAAGTTGTCCGGTATTTTTTTTTTTTTTTTTTTTTTTTGAGGTTTTGTTTTTTTAGGCAACAATGTTTTGTAAATTAATTTACTATAAAGCGAAGAACACCCTCAAAATTTTTTTATTTTTTTTTTTGCAGAACAATATGAGGCTTTTCTAAAGTTCAACCATGATCAGCTACAGAAACGTTTTGGGAATGCACCTATGAGCTGTAAGTTTTTTCTCCCTTTCATTTTTTTCTTTAATTTATCTTGCAGCCAGTTGTTTTAAGCAAATGATTCTGTTTAGATATTTCACTACAGCTTTAAATAAATTGAGATTTCTCTTTGTTTTTTTTTCATAATTGTATAAATTCTGTTCATAATTATAAAATGCTTAGTTTTATTTGCTCTTATATTTACAAAAAAATGTTTTTACAATGTTTTCTCTATTAAGAATTACCTGACATTTTCCAAAATAATTAAGGAAAATAGTTACACATTCTAAAAATGGCTTCACTTTACACTACTAAATTGTGTACTAATCGGCAAGTTTTTCTGAATACTAAATCAGAAAAGCACCAAAAAAAAATGTGTGAAGCTTGTTATTTTATTATAATACTTGTATCAAACTGAATAAACCGAAAGAGCAAACAGCTCATTTTACAATTAATTTTTTATTTTTATTTCTGTCAGACTTTTCAATTTGTAGGACAAAATCAGAAGTATTGTCAAATAATATATACATTATAAAGCAAACAAATACTAACACCTTTTTATTATTCAAAATAAAATGTTGTACATCAACACAGTGAAAGAAATTTTAGGTTATTGTTTCTCAGCTGTTTTAAATTACATAAATATCCTAAACATAGTCTATTTGTGTAATTCTTTCATAATTGAGTTGAATTTTTTATTGAAAATGAAAAAAAAAAAAAAAAAAAAAAAATTTCTTTGTTTTTGGTATTTAAAAAAATAATCGGAAACCTGAACAGCTGAGCTTAAAATAAGCTTGCTACAACACTGTCCTTGAAGTGTACAAATATAACATGCAAATAAAAACCTTGGATGTCTCATGCGACTTTTTTTATGTAACAAAATTTAATAATGCCAAGGTTGAGTTTTTGGCCCCAATCACATTTGGGGTTTGACTGGATTTATCCTTTGATAGGCTTATGTTTTCTATTAATGTTGTTTTTTTCCGTTTCAGATGTCTCTTAATGAAGGATGAGAAAAGTAAATTCCCAAGTCATTCAAATTGGACATTTTTTTATAATTTGCAAATTATCATTTTTTGCTGCATTTGTTACATTTTTCCATGCCAGCAGTTTAAATGCATGTTTCTGACATGGCATTATTTGGACTATTAATGATCTTTCAGTGCTCCATGTTTTGAACTTTTAAACTATTAAACCATATATGATTCATGAAAGTAATAATATATGGTGTAATTTGTACATGACGGGTAATTTTAGTTACACTTTTAAAAACTTTGGTGCCACAACCTGAATTCAAAGCCTTAATTTGATTTATTTCTGATACTAATCTGGACTCTAAAGACTGATTTGAATAACATTAAACACTACAAAGTTTGGAATGGCATTGTCATTTTGGTTGTTTACTTTTACTTACCTTTTTTTTTTTTTTTTTAAGTTTATATTAATTTACATGCAAGTGATCTTTCACAAAGTGTGTGTCAACATGATTATCAAAAGAAGGATTTCACTACCAATATTTAATGTGATGTCCATTTAAAAAAAAAAATCATTTGATTGTTGACTAACATAACCCTTCATGGCACTTGTTGACTACAAGGTTGTATGCTTTTGTCTGATGATTTTTTTTTAATGTTTTAACTGGTTTTTTACATTTCCATTATTTGAAAAAAAAAACTGAGTTAAAACATCGTTAAAGATGTGTTTAGTAGTCCGTAAGATGTTTTATAAATATTTTATACTGTATTGAATCACATAATTTTACTAGCTGAATAAAATGAATATCATATTCTTTTAGACCTTTAATTTCTGACTTCTCTTTGCCTTTATTTAATTGCAATAAATTAATTTTAAAATGCCTTTTTGTCTTTCGAGAATTCACAATATTTCTTAATAGAAATGTAACCCAGTTTAAATATTTTATGATATAATTCATTTTGAAATATCTCCATAAAAAAAAATTTTTTTAATGTAAATAATTCATTGATTGAACTTAAATTATCTGTCAGTTTTGTATAATGTTGTGAAACCTTCATAGATTGGCTTCTTTTGATTTATCAGTGTACTTGAGAAAATGATAAATTACTTGGTGATAGTTTAAATATTGCTTCTATGTTCACTTGATCTAGTTGAATAGGTCAAAAACTGTCCACTTTTTGGACCATTAAAAGCAGTCATTATATCTATAGTACATGTTGAATAGTTATTTATTAAATACAGTTACATTTATTAAGGTGTTAACAAAGTGGTTACAGGGCAATTTTAACTTGAATAACTCATTGACTGGCAAAATAGCTTTTGCTGGTGTCCATTTAATATTGCTGTATTTTCCTACTACATGAACACTTGTTTCTTTAGTTGTTTCAGTGTACCAAATCTTGACTAATTTACCCTTTAAAATAAAATTAAAGTCATCAGTTCACCCACAATATTAAGATATTAATGAACCATATCATCACTGTAAAATGATCACTTGTATCCCTGATTTAATTCATTATTTATGTGCCGAAATTGTCATAGGGTTGGTTGTATTCTCATGTTAGTATTTTCACATTTAGGATTATATTTATTTCCCAGAAAACATAAGTTGAAAGGGCATATTAAAATCGAAAGTGTTTTTGGTGTTCTGAAGGCATTCAGTTGTTTCATTATCCCCTGGTTACATTGCAGCCCTTGACTTATTTCACTGATCAGAATTAAAGAAAACGATGTTGGACTTTATTTGTGAAAACAAATTTTGTATGCAGTATGTAACTGTGTTTTACTCATGATGTATGCAGGTCTAAAACATGTACATAAAATAAAACCATTGAAATGTTGATTTTTATTTTAAAATGCTCTTTGAATAAAAATAAAATTTCATAAGTAAATTATCAAGTTGTCTAAATTTTGTGTGTACTGGTAATGATTGTTGTAAGTCATTTGTTGTCAAAGTTGGGGTCATCCATGTTTCAAAAAAAAAAATACTCAGTTTGAAATGTGTACATATTACAACTGTAGTCAGTCCTCAATGATGAAACGGAACAAAATTTTGGTCGGAACAATGAATCAGTTTGGTAGAAATTATAAAGTTACGTAGATTTACATTCTGTGATTCTGCGCTTATGCCCCAACTGAATTAATTCTGCTTCTGTGAGTACAACACATTTTCGGAGAATAATGTTAAGGCCCTTTAATTGAACACCACCATGTGCTGTGACTGCCTGACCGGCCTAACCTACGGGTAGACCCGACATGTGTCGCTTGGTCATCGTGGCTTAGCAATACAGTGGTGCTTTAAGTTCGGCTGGCTGACATAATTTTTCAGTTGATATCCGGGTTGAGTAAATTGGCATTTTCGGCTGATTACGAAATATTAGGCAAAAATTGACTGATAAAACTTCAGAAATAAAACACTCCCCTCTCCTTCCCTCTCCCCTCCCTGCCCCCATCTCTCCTTTCTCTCCCTCCCTCCCTATCTCTCTATCCCTCCTCCTCTTCCATCACCCTCTCTCTCTCACTCCCTGCCCCCTCTCTCTCTATCTCTTTCTATCCCTTTCTCTATACAATTTCTGGATCTTGATTTTACTTAAAGCTTTTGTTTAGTAAAGTTTTCTGTAAAATGTTGTGTTCCGTGTACCAAAAGTAAAAAAAAAAAGTACTTTATTATGCACAAAGGCAAGTTGGTGTGGCATGATACAGCACCAAATAAAAAAAAAATGTATCATCGGGAAATGACGTCACAGAGGATTTTTATTTATAGCGATGGCGTTCCCATACCGTGATTACTTTAATATAGTAAAATACTAAAATAATTAATTACAATTAAACTACCCATTGATATGGAACGAAACCTGTTTCATGACCTTCCCCATGTAATTATGTATATTCATTTTCACGTTATTTGGTTGTCTGGATCTATCTTGAGTTTTAAGGGAACAGACAGTAGACACACAGCAAATGCGTCTTATATCTTATAAGTATATAAGAGTCATTTTGTGGTGAGGCAAAAATGATTATTGAATTTTATTCCTTATTGATGCAGGCTTTTCTTCATTAAACGTTGAGCAGCGGTCATGCGACTGTCTTATTGGTGATTGTTTTTTTTTTTTTTTGCTAATTACTAAAATACATGCACATACAAATAAAAGGGGTAGGATAGATGTGTAAACTTTGTGGTCACTGGCATGTAACATTAATTTAGTGGTCCGTGGGAATAAAGGTCACGAATGAAATAGTCCGTGAGCAGGGCCGGATTAAGACTTGATAAGGCTGTAACCTATTTAAGGTATGGGGCCCCTTTTTTTAAAGTCCAGACCAAGAAGGTTGAATTACTGGAGGCGGCATGACGTCACTAGGCTGAAACCAGTGGGCGTTGCCTATCACTGCTATGTTCGACTCAAAACATTGGTAGCTGTGTAGTGTGTATGTTATATTATTGTACTATTTTGAACGTTATAAAACACTGTGTTATAATTTTTTAAAAAAGTAATAAATACCCTCTTGTTTTGCGTACGGTTGTACACAACGACGACAAGAAAACGGGATATTGCTTCATCAGTTAGTCACTATAATAATAATGCTAATTAGTTAATTTGTTTGTGCTTAATACTGTTGCTGTAAAGCAGTGCTGTTGTGATATGCGATAAACATCTAGATGATGACACAATGCCGTTGGCAAAAAGAGAGCCTAACGTTTATGATGGTTGCCGTCAATGGTTCATTTAAGTTGCCTGTTGGCTATGCTTTAATCGATGGATTAGGTGGCATTGAGAGAATGAAACAGAATGTCCCACAATGAAACGGAATGTACCAGAATGTCCCACAGTGTACCACAATGAAACAGAATTACTAGAATGTACCACAATGAAACGTAATGTACCAGAATGTACCACAATGAAACAGAATGTTCCACAATGTACCACATTGTAACAGAATATCCCACAATGTCTCACATAATCCACAATATACTACAATGTAACACAATATCCCCACGATTTCAACGACGTTTCACAATGTACATAAATATTGATACGGTGCAATGCGAAGACATACATAGCTGGTTTACGTGAATCGCCAAATGGCAGGCTCATGTTTGATTCTTGTCGTAAAACAGGTTTTATTGGCTTTTTAAATGTGCATCCAGGCCCACCGACAGAAATTTAGGGCCCCTGGGCAGGGCTGTCACGCCCCCATCGTGCTGATAATAATATTTTCAAAAGTTGATTGGCCAGCTCTGTCTGGGCCCCTAAAACTCGCCGGGCCCCTGGGCATTTCCCCCAATGCCCCTCTCAGCGGGGCTTTGTGTATCGATAGTTTATTGCTATCGTTTGATTTACTGATTCCTTCGAAACGCTTCGAGAAAGGCAATATTGACAGGATTGTTTTTAGTCTAGTTTACACTGCTTAGTGCTAGCCATTTTCATTGTTTGTTCAAATGCTTTGCAATATACATCAAAGTATAAATACTACATATTATGTATTATGTAAGTATACATTTTTACCCCGGCTTAATTTCGATATAGCGTATAATATAAGCTTTATAGGCCTCTATCAAACTGATCGTATAAATAGCTTTACATAGACTACAGCGCTTTGTAATTGACACATTAGAATAACTAGTTCACTAGAAATTAACTAGGGCCTTAGCAGTTAGAAAAAAGTAATGACTAAATTGAAAGCTCATTGGAGTCGTTTCTAGAATAAGAAAACTGGTATCGTAATGAAAGCTGGTGGAATATTTTGAGTCGAACTTGGCGGCGATAGGCTGCGCCCGCTGGATTCAGCCGCTTGGTACCATCTGATAGCCGACGCCGTCTCCATGTATTCAACCTCCTTGGTCCAGACAGTTTGGCGTAACTATGGTTGGTGTCACCCGTTGCGGAAAATTCAGAGTGACCCCCCCCCCTCGCCAAGACTAGTGTTGGTTTTAGTCCCAGGTCATATTTTAGTTTCAGTTTTTATTTCGTTTTTTCTGCAATAATTTTAGTTTTCGTCTAGTTTTAGTCTTGCTGCTAATTTTAGTTTTAGTTTTAGTTCTCGTTGACGAAAAGTCAACATTTTCGTCAACGAAGATTTTAGTTTTCGTCAACGAAAACAACACTACTCAAGACTTCCACCATTGAAGAGCAATGGTACATATGTCGAATTTTCTTGCACTAGACCATAGAGAATTTATTTTAAAATACTTTAGCGATTAAATCGATATTATTACTGACTGTATTTCAGAAAGACATATATAACTTTCAGTAAACTGAGTTTGTAAACTACGTCTCCAATTTCTTTAAACCACGTGACTACATGCGTCATTTTTTTTTTAGAACGTTAGCAAAAAAAAAAAACAACAACATTAACTCTAGATTGATCCTAGCAGCTTTGAACTTTGTTCATTTTCCTAAGTTACTGTCGCTTTGAGTGGTGGCACCCTGTGCGATTGCTCTGCATGGTGGCACCCTGTGATTCTACTCTGCATGTTGGCATGTTTTAACTATGATCGGTTACAAAACCGACCAGACCGATTTTTTTCTGCTATGAAATTTTGATCTGTTAATTTTGGTGTCACTCCTAAAATGGTGTCGCCCGGTGAGACCTGTACCCAGGGCCGGCTCTGGGCATAGGCGACATAGTCAGCTGCCTAGGGCGCCAAATTGCTAGGGGCGCCAAATTTTTAGAATTTCTCACTCTTTACTGTTCATGCAGAAGGGGCGGGCGTCCTAATAGAATTGCCTGAGGACGGCTCTGCCTGTACCAATGCCTCCTATTTCAGCGGGCACTGCCTGTACCCCCCCCCCCCATTAACGCCACTGAGTCCAGATATAATATGTCAGTGTCAAATACTGAAGTATAGCCTATATGACTATTGCTCACTTGGGACAATTTTTGGGGTCCTCCCCCCCCCCCCAAAAAGGGGGGGGGGGCTGAGCTATAGCTTGTGAAGTGCGAATTTGCGAAAGGTTGAAGACCGCTGACATTGTGCATCCTCAACATCAGTAGACTTATGGCTAGTTTTAATGATGGAAATACAAATGAAACAAGCTTTTGACCCAGGTCCATCTAACACATGGGCCCAGCTGAGCACTAGCACAGGAGCCCCACGAGTTAAGAGTTTCATGCTAATCTATTTTCTGTTCTTATGAAGGAGAGATATAAAGCTGTTAACACAGCTCTGTTTTGACCTCCACCGAAGCCACATTATATCTCTAAATATAACAGTGTATATTACTATTACGAGAAGACTATAGAGTAGTGTACTATAGTCTTTTTTTGGGTGTGGTAATTCTGTTCACACGATTCATTGCAGCAAAGTGGGAACAAATGGCAGTTAGAACCTTGTCCAGCTATTATGATTATATTATCAATTTTAAAAATAATATAGGTCAACCGACGATAAAACGATTTTCGGATTTTCATATAAATATATAGAAGGGCCTTAGTATGCCTATATTGGATGATCTGTGATCTCGGCATTTCTTTCAAAACTGCACGCATTACTCCGAAATAGCATCTGCATTGTCAGTAGATTAAAAACTTAACGGGAAAGGACCGAGAAAAGGCTAATTTTCTTTTGAAAAGCGTCATGTATCCATGGCTTCTCGCGTTAGGTACATGCTGTATAATCGTTTTAATATATTTCACCGCCAGCAAAATCATACCAAAACTTAATAGCAGAAGAAAACGGCCTCCTTCTTACAGTGGATGGATTCCATGGCTAGGATGTGCTTTAGAATTCGGACAAAATCCCCTCAAATTTATAGACTTAATGGGTCACAAAGTATGTTTTCCTATTTTCTATTTGTTTTTAAACACTTAATGGTTTTTCAAACTGTATTATACAGTATAAATGTATTATATGCCGGTAAAGTTTTGTAAGAATTTTTTTATTTATTTAAAACCTAATGAAGTTAATGATTATACACAAATATCAGACTATAATATCTTTCCAGTCATCAACAATTTACTTACACTAAATTACAGTATTGAATAAAATATTCATGATTCACTTGTGGCAAGTGGGACAAATTTGGCATTTCTATACTATAGTTGGATAACCACTGACTATTTTCAAATATATATTGATTTAAGAAATAAATATCTTTTATTTTATTTTTTTCCTAAAATAAGCTTGGACCTGTTTATACTTTGAAAGTTGCTGGGGAACATATGACATTCCTAACTGATGCTGAAGATTTTCATCATTTCTTTCAGTCATCTAATGTAGACTTTCAAAGAGCCGTGCAAAATTCTGTTCAGAAAGTTGGTGAGTTTTTTTTTCATTAGGTCTGATATGAATAGAAGTGGAGTTAAACTTATTTACCATGAAAAGATTAACTATTAAAGTTAAAGAGAATATTTGATTGAAATATTAATTTGTTAAAATGTTGTATAATTGAATTAAATTTTTTTAGCCAACACCTACGCCATTACTCTTGTATTAACTGATAGTAAAGCTTATAGCTAATCCTAATATATATAGTTAATCCTCTTCAATATTTTAAAAAATATTTTAAAATTAAAATGTATGTAATTAACTATTAAACAAGGTATAAATTACAGCTAAAGCAATTTTTACATTCATAAGTTGGAATTCATAATTAATCATTTCCTAAAACTTATTCAAATTCCAAGTGGTTTGAGTTTTGAGACTGTTCCTATTAAACTAATAAATCTGGATTAAATCATCCCTGCGTATGACAAACAAAAATATTATAAACGCACATAAAAGAATATTAAGAGATTATATTTAATTAGGTAAAAATAAAATGTAGGGCTATCTGGTCTGAATAAAAATGTTCCTTTAAATTTCAAAGCAAGTGAAAATATAAATATTTATTATATCATTGCCAGTTTTTTCTTTAGTTTGATGGTGAGCAGATTACTGTATTGTAAACTTGATTATTGTTTTTAGTGTTATTGTTTTCTTCATCAGCTTCAGTAACAGAAGAAGCTTTTTTTAAAAATCATACCAAAATCCATGATACAGTGAAAGGTCGACTTTCAGTCCCTAAACTCTCACCTTATTATCCGACTTTACACTCAAAATTCCAGGAGTATTTGATGATTTTCAAGAATCAAAGTAAGTAATGTCCTTGTGGACTTGGATTTAAGATATGGCATCCTATTTTTCTTGGCAAAACAGTGTATTTAAATAATTAGCTGCCTTTTATACTCTGTTAAATTTAGGGAGTCAGATTTTATTATTACACTTGTTTTAACTTTTATTAGTCATTCAATCCACAAAAACTGTAGGACTAAGAATGATTTTTTTTTCATTGTAGAGCTCTATATGAGAAATCCCTGCAAGAATGACATGATCCTTTTAGATCCTATAAACCATTAATGGGATGGTCTTACAGTGCTCTTCTTTCATCCCCACCATAGTCAAAAGTGCAATGGCCATGTAGGCACCACGCAAGACATAGCAGGGATTCAGCCATGACCTGTAATATTCATTGGCCCTGACCAAAGTTCGAACCAGTGAATCTCAGGTTGACAATTGAGCGCTTTAGCATACAACCACCCGCCCCCCTGTAGAGCTCTATAGCAATTTTGGTTTTATTTTTGCTGTTACCATGAGTAAAGTACCTTTCTTCTTTGCAATAGTGGATAGTGGATGGAAAAATATAACCAAGTCTACTCGTTAAGATCATTAGTTTTCTGACACTTGTTACTCAGCTTTTTTTTTATACAATGTGTCTTGATGGATATTTTAATAACATTCACTTTGGATTTGTAAATTAATGAAATTGTTATCAGGTGTTTTTTTTTCTTTTCTTTTATAAATTTGACAGGACCGGTAAATTGTGGCAGTGAAATTGAACTGTATGAATTGGTTAGGAGCACTATGTACAAGTCTGTTATGGAAAATCTTTTTGGTGCAGGAACCCTTCCCACTGACAATGAGGTAGATTTAAGGACTATGCAATTTTTGTAATCATTATTTCTATTTCTGTACTTTTTGAAAAGTTTCTTTGTGAATTTTGTAATTTTGGAAATAAAAAAATAATTTTTGTTTTTTGAATCCATTTTAACACGTGAAATTGAAATACAAAACTAAAATTATATTATTAAAAAATAAAATAGCATTGCAATATTTTAAAACTAAAAAATTCATCTTGTTACAGGCAGCTTTTAAAGAATTGGAAAAAAACTTTGTTATATTTGATGAACAGTTTGAATATGGGGCTAAATTGCCCGCATTATTTTTGAAGTAAGTTGTAAGTTAAGGAAAAAAAATCTTCTAAATAGGTTAGTAGTTAGCTATTATCAAGAAACACTTGAGTATAAAAGTTTTTGGCCTATATTTAGTTGGAAACTGTATATTCATTGATAATATTGAATTATAAGATGTTCTCTGTCTTCTTATACAGAGCACTTGATATTTTGTAATCCAATTGTATAGAAGCCTTTAGGTAGATGAAGGATCTTATTCATATTCTACAAATTTTCACTTGTAATGATAACTTGAAATGGACCAAACTATTAGTCTATTTTATCATTTTCATACAGTTTCATGTTGTTGTTTTTTTAAATTTGAAAACATGTTTTTTAACTTCTCAGTTAAGAGGCACCTCTTTTTTAAAAAAAGTAACTCCAGTCTTTAATTCAGAATTATAAACATAATACTCTGTAACGTAAATAAAATATAATTTAAAAAAAAAGCCTTATTTAACTCTATTTTTAAAATTATTATTTAAAAATACTACTTTGATTTGAAACTTATTAATCAATGGAAAAACAAATTACCACGTGTCATTTTAGGAGTGGACTAAATCTAAAATTGGCTGCTGGATTTATTTACTAAAATCACACAAAGCTGTATGCAGAAAATTCCAGAGGATGCTGAGCAGAAGGTAAGACAGTTTTAAAGAGAGGTAAGAGAAACTCAATGTTATAAAAATATTTAATAATCTAATAATTTTAGCTATATTGTGATACTTAAGATGTAAAATTTTTAGTTAAGTATTTTATTTTAGTCATTTGTGATTTAGATCTGATGATTGGTCACATTTAGTTGAACCTATCAGTTCTGTTCTTCATTTTATCTCAATACATCTTGGTCACAGCACACCTTATTGGTATCTTACAAAATAAAAAATCTAACGAAATTTTCATTTTCAAGGTTAGTCCCATGGATGCGTTCAAAATATGAGACGAAAGAAAGATTAAATTATATTAACATACAATATAGACAATAGTTTATTTGGATGGAGTCATACTCTAGAAAGAAAAAAAATAAGAGCAAATGAATTTTGAATCTAAGGTAGATTTTTTAAAAATATATTTTTATGTATAAAGAATGGAGGAATTAAATCTTATGCAGTCGATTCCGCCATTAGTTAGGACATTATCGGGACCCCGAACTTTTATTCCCCGATTAGGCGGGTGTCCCAATTAAACATACAAATTTACTATTGGCTTCTTGGTTTTGGTTTCTTTTAGATTTGTCCCAAAATAAGCGTTGTCCCAATTAAGTGTGTTCCACTATGAACCGTAGCTTCATAAATCAGGTGATTTTAACAAGTATCTAATTTTTTTTTTTTCATGTAACCTTTTCAAGATGAAACAGTTGAAATTTTTTTGTACTATTGAATAATGAATTTTTTAATTTTTTTTACAGACCCTTTTGCAGTCTTTGTTAACTGTATGTAATGACAAATTCTCTCTAACTGGTCTCTTATGCTGCTTTGGGCTTCATTAGCTAATGCAATACCAGTAGCGTTTTGTGTTTCTTTACTTTATTACATAGAGCAGCATGTCTAGGGAAGTGCTTTAGGATGTTTCATTATGTTTTATTATCTATATAAAGCTAATATTCATTATCTATATAAAGCTAATATCTATTATCTATATAAAGCTAATATCATATTAGCAATATCTATTTACTGTATCATATTTTATCCACAGATTACATTTTGGACATTGTGTATGATATACAGTCATCCAAAAATCCTAGCTAAAGTGAAAGCTGAAGTGAAGCGGGTATTAAAAGATCATGAAAAATGTAAGCTCCTATGGAGAAGTAAAAGTTCTAAAATTAAAAAATGTTTTTTAAATGTTTGAAAACTATTTAGTGCTATAATTTTTTTTTAACAGACAGTGAGTCTACTTTAGCCTTGATGCCCTATACTAAGCAGTGTATCCTAGAAGCAGTTAGATTACGCTCTCCAGGTATCATAACACGTCGAGTAATAAAAGAATTCTCAGTGAAAGGCTACACCATCCCTGTTGGTGATTTATTGATGGTGTCTCCTTACTGGGCTCCCACAGAAACAGTCAGTATTTTCCTGATCCAAATGAATTTATACCAGTAAGATATTTAATTGATAAACAGAACATATTATTATCA
Source organism: Bulinus truncatus (assembly GCA_021962125.1). Lineage (NCBI taxonomy): Eukaryota > Metazoa > Mollusca > Gastropoda > Planorbidae > Bulinus > Bulinus truncatus. The sequence goes on along the minus strand of JAGDYQ010000163.1, from coordinate 2,319,741 downwards.
AAACTTAGTTTTTTTATATTTTGATGGTATTTTGAGCATGTTATATAGCAAAATCAGACTTTCAAAATGTATTAAAGTTTCTGTAAAAAATTTAGCAGAATAAAAAAAAAACCATTATAATTGTAATTCATTATTTTTTAAAATTTTGTTTTGGGTACCCCGGTACTCAATTGATGATAGAGAGGGATGGATTCAGTAATTTAATAAAATCTAAACAATACATTTTATTACAAAAATTCAGTTGTTTCATAAAGATTGTCAGATTTCCTACATGGAAACATGATTTTAATAGTTATAATTAAAAAAAATTTTTTCTAATTTTTTCTGAAATTACTTAGTTTTTATTATAATGTGTAAGTTGCGTTTTTCACAGATCAAAATGGCATCGTCAACCAAGTGTAAAAATTAGGGGAGCTCAATGGGCCATGGCATGTTTTTTTCAAATTAAGGCATTTTATTGTGATAAAAATGCCAGTACAGAATTGAACAAAACTTTTAAAAAAAGATACATGTTTGCTTAAAGTTTGGTGTATAAATACACCCATACCTCCTTACGGCCTAGATACGTTCCATGAAATTTGGCCGCTAAGTGAAAAGCCGTATAGGGAATCAATTGTTCTAGTACAAATCCATACAAATTCAATGAGATCGGTTCCAAGTTGTTTAAATATGTAACATGGTTTATCATTCAAAATATATTTTCTCTTTTTATTTCATTTAAATTAAAGCTTCATACATTTGTACATAAAATAAAACTCCAACAATCAACAATAGTCTATAAACAGAAATGAAACAATTTCATGTTACATAAAATATGAATATGTATAATTTTTTAAAAAATGAAGACAATGGCAAAATGGCAACCTGCAGTTCAATGACCATCATTTTTTGCCTGGCTTACGCAATTGTCCAACGTTGTTTGGCTTGCCTTCTTGTCTAGTTCATTCTTCAATGAGTTATAACTGCTAATGGCTGAGTTAATTCCTTGAGAAATTGAGCACTACATCTGACGTCAGGATCGTTTTCAAGGAGGAAGTTCCCTATCAGCTTCACTGAAACCCAAGCACACTCAGCGTCGTTCAAACTTTCCAAGCCGAAATCTTCTACTAGGTCCAAAATATTTTGCCTAATTTCCAGGAAGAAAATTAATTTCTGTATCCAGTGCCGAACATAGGGATTATAGGGCCCTCATTGGAGGTCCCTGCATTTGACATTCGACAACATGACATGAGATAATGTTCTTTATATTTTAATGCTCAAAAAAATATTTGGGGGCCCCACAGCCTCACGGCCTGGAGGGACTTTTGAATTTGGACCCCCTCCCTAGGCATGCTTCTGTCTGCATCACTATTTTTTACACATTCTGGCAATATTTTTCCATATATGGTTCATTGTCAATTTTAATTCCTTCCATCTTCACTGATGCTGTCAACTAGTCAACTCCTTAATGTTATAGTTTTTCCAAAATGTTTTAATTGAAGATTCACCATCGGTTTCCCTTGCTGAGTTGTGGGAAGGAGTACGGTGTAGGTAATGTGCCTTAAAGTGCCTGTGCACCCTTATCCATTGGTTGGATTAGTGGTGTTGTATTTTCCGGAGGTACTCAATCTCTCTTCATATGTTCGGATAAAATGGGTAGGATGTCCCTGGTGCATTATCAAATAGTCAATATTTTTTCACTTTTGTACCAAAGTGTTTTTTCCATTTAACGTTATATCGAAACATTTTAGGCCGTAAATCGAAAAACGTGCCATAAACTAACTGCAGGCCGTTATAAGCGAAATGCCGTATAAAGAGCGGCCGTATAGCGAGACGATGAGTGTATATATTTGTAATTTCTTAATCCTTACTTTGCTTATCTATATATTTATTATCTATCAAATGTCAGAAAATAAATAAGATAAAGGTAAATAATGTTAACAATTGTTGTGATCATTATTTCAGGCAGCATCCTGGATCATTGAGAGATCTCAGCCAAATTATGGCAGTAGAACATATACATTTTTTTTTTGGCTAGTTAAGGCCCTCCATTCTCTAATGAAAAGTAAAGTTCCCTTAGCCCCAAAGGGCCATCGGTGCAGATGAAGTGTAGAATTCATCTGTATTTTTGAAAGGGTTCTGTGGGCTAGCAGATTGTCATGCCACATTTACTTCGCAACTAAATTCAGGTACCCATTTATAAATGGGTTAATTTGAGGGACTTACAACCAACTTTTACCAAAACATGAAAAAAATTCCAGTGGTTCTCATAAAGGATCAAACCCAAGTCCCTCAGGTTGAGTCAAGCGCTCTTCTCCACTCGGCCACATGCCTCTCATGCCCATATGTAATCAATAATTATAAATATTTATACTTCAGTGCTGTATTATAAATAATAATAAAAAAACAACTCTCCGTTAAAAAAATGTGTCACATGCAGTGCTCGATTATAAGCAAAATAAACAACTGCTTGGGGCATCAAGGAAAGAGGGGACACCACTGAAAAATATTTCACGGTTGAATTCAAATTTATATTTTTTTAATTTATTGACTTCATTGCCGCTTTTGTAATACTAATCTAATGAAAAATTAATAACTTCAGTATATTATGTTCTCATATAGGAATCTATTTAAAATTAAGGTGGAGTGGGGGCCCAAAATTATTTGTTGCTTAGTGTGTCATAGAAACTTGATACATGTACTGCACTATTTTACACAAATAGAAGCAAGTGACTGGTATAGCATATTTATTTATCTGAAATTTCTCTTACATTTAAGATTGTCTAATGGTATTTTTGTTTTGTTAATTTCAGGAAAGGTGGGATAATGTGGACAAAATATCTTTCCCTGAAAGCTTCATAGCCTTTGGTGGAGGCAGATATCAGTGTCCTGGAAGGTACATTCCTTTTCAATTGTATCTTTGTTTTAAGTTATATGGGATAAGAATCAGAAATGAACTGTAAGACTTTTGAAAAAACAACATATCATATTAATACTGGAGTTGGTATATTTTTTGATAGACGCTTAAGAATATCTTGTGTTCTCATTGCTTTTTAGATGGTTTGCACTATTGGAAATACACATCTATGTAAGTCTTTTTGTCAACCTGTTTGACTGCGACCTGCTGAAAGGAGTTCCTGATATAGTAAGACAAACTTAAGTTTCATTATTCTCATTTTATTTATAAATTCCTTTTTTTTTAAACCAACATGTTTTTAATTATCTAGATTTGATTAGACATTCAACCTATTGAAGTTCTTTTTTTTTTGTTTTTTCTTTGGATAAATTTTTTATGCTGTTTATCCGCTCTCATTGGTTTAGCTTAATGTCATATTCAATAATAAATGTGTAGTTAGTTACCGTAAGAGAATACCATACAACAGTGTTGGTGGCGGGTTGCGCAGAATCAAAATTTATAATTTAAGCATTGATAGACCAATGAATTCTTAAAGACAACACTAGAATTGTAAATTTTGCAAGTATTAGGGAAATCTTTTATATAATCATAACTTTATCATCATTTTATTTCTAGCTTTCTCTTTCAGATGGATTGAAAAATTTCTTTGATTGTATTGGTGAAAAGCAAATTGATAACTTTTTCATTGCAATTTTATCGTTCAAAAACACCTCTTACTATTGTTGTAATGGAAAAGGTACTTTGATATAAGGAAGGGCATACAGCATTAAATGACTGATTTTCAAAGTATTATTACATGTATATGGCAAATGGGCATTATGTTCAATAAGTTCTGTGAATACCCTTAGTATGACTAAAACAGCCTTATTGTATGCAGTCTGTAGATGAATCTTACGTAAACTATTTAAATTGTATAAAGACAAGTCATAATTAAAAAGTTGATTTTTATTTCAGTGTGAACTCCATCTGGTAGGCACTCAGCAACCAGTTCAAAAATGTCCAGTTGTACTAAAGACTTCCAAATAATTTGTATTGCAGCTAAATTTGATACCAGTATATTCATATTACTATTTACATATCAAAAACTCAACATATATAAAGTGACATTTTAGTTATTATTATAATTTATAACATAACAAATATTATGAATAAGTTACTTCATTTAGCCGTTTGCTGAAACACAATATTTTTTTCACATTAAATTTTTTTTTTTTAAATTTTCATGTGTTTTATTACCGAGCAATTTTGTGTACATTGGGGAATTTTAGTGTGTCAAAAAAGTTTTTTTTTGATAATATGAATGATAATAAAATTCAAATCTACTTGATATAATTAAATATATATATATATATATAAATATATATACTTGTGTTAAGTTTATTTAGTAGTTTTTTTATCTTGGTTTTAACATGCATATTGTCTAAAGTAATTTACTTGAATACAACTTCTAATAAATATTTCTCAATTTTGTGTAATCCACATTGATAAATTCATTTTAAAAAATTTCAGATTAGTAGAATGTATTTAAATTTTTTAGATATTTTTTTCCATGAAACATTCAATCTCAAATTAAATTTCTGAACCTAAAGAGGAAAAATGTCCACACTATTTCACCTGGAACAAATATCAAAAGTTTCATACCGTTTTATAAATTATTAGTAACTAGGGACCAGTTTTTCAACCTTGCCTTAAAAACTCCTTACACAGCTTACAAAAATTACTTTGTGGTAAACTGGACTAATACAACAATATCCACTGAATCAGAAAGTATATGAACTAAAAAAGTTACAACTGAAATGTTTTAACTCCTGCATATTATGATACTTTTTCCTAATTATTTGCCCTAAGAGACCAGGATGTAAAAACTTTCCTTTGATTTTATATTTGAAAATTAATTCTTATTTCCACAAAATTAACACATACATGTTAGTTAGCTGTCAATTCTCTTTTAAAAATAGTTACATCCTGAGAAGTTAAAAGAAAACTAATTAGCTTAGTACATTCTACAAATATTAATTACCCTTCATGTCAAGTATTGTGATGCCTGCTTAAGAAATCAGATTTTGATAGACCACTAAGAATTATGCCATATACAAAGAAACATAGTTTCATTTTTATATATACATTTATAATATAAATTTTAAACTGTTATTTATCATTGCAGAAATTAATTTTCTAGTAATGTTTCATTGTTAATTCTTTATATCTTTAAAAGTTTTTTTTTTTTTTTCAACTCAATAAGACTAGATCCTAATATCAATATTGTGCTGGTCAAGTTCACAAACCTCATTGCAATTATTCCATATGAATGACCATAATGAGGGAATGCAATAGCAAGTCATGCACATGTTTATAATACACACTATACAAAAATATAAATCAATTACACTCTAAGTTTATCTCATTTTATAAAATATTTTTACTTTCAATACGTTGAAAACAAAGAAAATAGACAAAAAAAGAGCATGAATACCAGATATAACTTTACGCAATCAGACTGTCATGTATTAAATTAAATTCACACTCACATATTTTCCAAAAAAAAAAACCTCTTCTGTATGTATTCAAAATTCTTTAATAAAAACATCAATTTGAAAAACATCAAGAACATTTCACATCAAATGATTCAACAATATAACTCAAAATAATTTAAGTAAATCTTTCATTCTAAAACCATGCACATATCCATTCAATTTTTCATTTGCAGAATATAACACAGTAACCGACCACCAAAATGGAAATTTAGAAAAAGATGTAGGTTATATTTAGTGTATGAAATGACACAACTAATCAGCTGCTTCAAAAAAAAATATCAAGACATGAATTTATTTTTTGTTTTGTTTCAAGTAATGAATATTTACTAACATGATCAAAGAAGAATACACAAATTTTCATCTTTGATCCTATATTAACCAAACAGAATAAAATTATGTTATTTAACTCTAATAACATAAGACATGATATGGCAAGTTTCAGTAACCCAGTTAACATACTAGGATTACTTTCAAACTAACTACATGTACATTCATAAACAAGGCAAGATAAATCTTTATGTAACAATGCCTGGATGATTAAAAAATGGACATTCATTTTGGCTGCTTTGGTTTATCAGAAAACAAAGACTATTTTCAGCACCAAAAGTGAAACATGAAACGTAAAATACAAAAAATGTGTCCATGATAACATCCATCTGGCAAACCTGTGACAAAGATGGCAATATATGTATCTTACATCTTATAAGACATCACTCTGCAGCATTGGTAATGCTTTCTTCAAAAATGCATACATATTTTGCTGCTGTCCATCAATACTTTTTCAATGTCTTTCTTATCAATGCCATTCTCTGAAAAAAATAAATTAGTTTATGAATTAAGGATCACTTTGAAAAGAAAAAAAAAAACAACTATCGGGGAAACAAAAATATTTACAATAAAGCAGACTTAGGCAATTAGTGTGTGTATGGCACCCACACAGAAAAGTGAACAGCTCATTTTCTCTTTGAATTTATATACATGTACTATGTTAAAAACAATCTGGCAGTAACATGATGGAGGTGGGGCAGTTCTCAATATTGTTTCTTCCTAAGCGGCTCTGAGGATAGCCTGCTGGCCCAGCAATAAAGTCATAGATTAAATACTCCACAAAGAAAGTTAAAGAAAACCAACCTGTTTATGAGCTTCAGTTGTTATAGATTTTTTATATGGACGTAATTCTTCTGAACCAAATCCAGGAACTTGCATATTCCAGCTACGCTCTGTTTAAAAAATCGTAACAGCTAGTTCATTTAATAATTGTCAATGCTTAAAAAAACCATTATTGTAATATAAAGACTGACATGTAGTTGTTAATGAGATCTTACCTAAATAAAGTTGTACGTCTTTTGCCTCTAATGTGTTAGATCTTCTGTGTTTTGCAAGCTGGCATGATGCAGCAACAACATTTTCAATAAAATCATCAGCTACTTGTAAAAGTACCTAAGATCAGCAGCAAAATAAATCTATGAAATGTTTCACCTTGAAATATGACACTTCTGTTGTGGTCAAATACTTGTGGGCTACTTTTTAAAAATGAAAATCTTGATGGTGATAGCAAGCAATTGTGTGAGCTTCTTAATTAAATTGTACATTGATGAATCAATATGTGTTAATCTAAATCAAACAACCATTATAATTCATGATGAGATGGTGTGAATTGAAATTATTTTAAACAGTGTTATTAATATGAAGCAATAAATAAAATAATTTGCATAACTCTCCATAACTTTTAGGTGTCAAACCATAACAAAGTAAAATTTTTTTTTAAGCTGCTTGCAAAAAAAAATTTCTTTAAAGATGAAACTTGGCTTACATCTTCAACATCATCATCCATCTGCTCCAGAGGATCTACCTCTTTAACAAGATCCCTGAGTCTTGCTTTATCTAACACTCCAGATCCTGTAGCTCCTTGGCTTGAATTTGATGAAGTGGCTGTCTGAGGATTGACAGGTGGTTGCCTTGTGCTAGAGTCTAAAGTTTTGCCTGCACTCATCACCTTGAAAAGTTATTTGAAATATAAAATTGTATGTGGTGTGTAGATTTATAAACTGCTTGAAAAGCATGCAAGTTACTAATATTATTGGTGTCATTTTACATAGAAAAAAGTATAAATGATATTAGTTCAAATGGAAAGTAGATATATATAGCTTCACGCATAATAGCTAACAATACCTACATTTCCAACAGGAACAATTATTTGTTCAGGCTGAGAAGAAACAGGCAGCTGGTTTCTGACCACAATCGGGCTACTGTTTGCAGCCATGAGTATAGGAGAGCCTAATGGGCCATTGTTCATGATAGAGTTAGCACTGTTGACATTATTGAGAGATTGATTTGGACTGGCTGCTCCTGGAAGGCCACCGGGTGTTGTCAGTGAGTTTTGAAAGTTACTCATTATTTAGATTCAAACTGTGGGAGAAAAGCAAGTTATAATAAGTCTACAACAGTGATTATTATTATTTTTAAAGAAATTAATTTTAGCCTCATCCTCAGATGATTTCTCAAATAAAAAAAGCTGGTGGAGGCCCTAAGCACTTAATGATCCATCACATAAACTCTACTCAGAGTGATGTACAATCTTAGATGCCATACATTACTGGACCATTGTTGGTAAACAATGGCAATTGTATCACTTAACAAATAATTAAGCTGATATTTCAAAGTTATATTTTTAAGTTCTGACTTGAACTAAAGGACACATTTAAAAGGTAATGATTTGAAAATATGAAAAAAATGATGATATATATACATGTATATATTAATAAACACACACATATCTACCCTGTATTTATACATTTAAAAAAATCCATTAAAAATAGTTTTAAGTTGAGTTAGGTTAGGTTGAATAACAGTAAAGTAATGTTTAACTGTAATATAAGACAATGTACAATGTTTCTAAATTAAAAGCAGCTTACATTTTATGATTGGGAACACAATTTTTAGTTTCATAATTGTAAGAGATAACATCACAGAAAAATACCAGCAAATTTAATTTCTTTAAAAAATACATGTAGAAATATATCATGATAAAATTATAATATATCTGAATGGATAAATTATGCCCTGAGCAAATACAATTAAAACTCCCCCAAGGTTATGTTACTAAGCCTGTAGAAAATTATAATGCTTTTCTAAAATAATGAATGCAGGTAATGTTGATGATTAGCTGTACAGTAGGGTGAAAATAACAGTAATGAAATGACTAAATACATATACACCACAAAAGCATTCTAGCCTATCAGAAGCACAACTCAACATGGAGCTTACACCATCACCCTAACCTATATATGGGAAAACTATGGTCCAAATCCAACCTGCCAGAGTGTTTGATCTGGCCTGGGCTCTGCTGATCTTATTCATTCACATTAATGATGTTAACATTTGAATTATATTAGCTTTTATAAACACTCCATACATCTGTTCTTGGTCCACCCTTATGTAAATTTAAGAGCCCATTGTGGCTCCCAGTTAAAAAAGTTTGCCCATCACAGCCGTAACTCATTAGCTATAATCATTACAAGAGATTTATAATTTTTAATTGCAGAGCGTGTGATAGTAATTACTCACACAAATGCAAAATAGTGAATCAAATGTGTTCTAATATTCCAAAGGAATAAACTTTCTAGGAAAATTGAACAAAGACACTTCTGCTGCTTTTTCTCTGTGAGGTTTTCTGAGTGTGTCAATTAATTGCACTAAAACAATGAGTAAATATTTGTTCAAAGTTTTACTGTACATAATTTTTAATCCTTCTATTTTTATTTTTTTTACAATTGTTCAACTCATTTTCTCATGCCATGAATTTTGCATCGGCATAGAGAAATCAAGGGTAAATTTACTGTGAACTTTTGATTTCAGGATGATGGTCAAAGTACATGTAAAATTATAACTACCTATTACTCAATTTACTATTTATTGCTAAAAAATTATAAAATAAAATGAAGATGTTCAATAATAGTTTTTGATTCTCCATTATAACTTTTTTCAAATAAAAGGACACCTTAATAACATTAAAAAAACAACAAAAAAAAAACTAAAATTAAGAAGACGTAAATGTTAAAAAAAAAATCTTTATTTTAAGAAAGGCACAAACATAAGGTGTGCTAACATAAAATGATAAATCAAATAAAGTTTTAATTAAGCCATAGTAGAGGCACTCCTAGAGCACCATGTTTTTTGAGTTCTGCTGATACATTACAGTCTTAGAATATTAAAAATGTACTGTCTAAAAAAAAGGCATGCTTTTAAATGCTTTAAATATATGTATTGTGCAAAGTGTTATTATGTAGCGAGAAGAGTACAATTCTACAATTCTTCAGATCAATATGCATACAAAACAATAACAAATATTCTTAGAATTTTTTTTAGTTATGCATCAGTCAAAATTTAGCTAGCTCTAAGTTTTAATTATAGCAATAAAAGCAATAATGTGTGGAGATGTATTATGTAACATTCTATCCATTAACAAACATTTTGTACTTTAGGAATAGATAAAAGGCTTAAACAATTAAAATATACACGGGTTTTGAAACAATTCATGTAGTTAAGCAAGCTAAACCCCATTAGTCATATGGGAAGATGAAATGTTTCTTTAGCCACAGCATAAGGGGTTATGAGGGTAGCACAATACCCCAATGTTTCATATATTTATAAATATTTATACAAGAAGTATTTTAAGCCATTCTAGCCTAACCCTAGATGTCGGTTAGTTTAGTCTGTCATAAAATGCTTCAATTATATTATGAAATATAAATAAAATAAGGAATGATTTACATCAAGCTGAGACCTTTGAATGACTTTGCAGGCTTTCACAGACTCTTACATTTTGATAAGAGTTGGCAATGGCAACAAACATGTCATGGATTTGAAACCGGGTGTCACAATTAATGTACTTAAACATAAATTCAGCTAAATGCAAGTGCAGGTGTTCCTTTTGTATTCCATATCTTGGTACTTTGGACCGAACTTCTCTCCATAGTCTTAAGATATTCTGTATATGTACCCCTGTTTCTGGATCAACAAAGTGCTTTTTAAGATCAACAGTCATATGGACAAAGCCTTCAGTATCCAGACTGTCAAAGGATTTCCATAATTTACTAATTATGGTTGTTCCTGGTAGAATGTTATCCTTTATCACTTTTAAAAGAGTTTCTCTTTCAATGGACGGAACAGGAGTTAAAAAACATTTTTTGCTGCCTCGTTGAATACAACCAAAGATCCAACTACTTTCAAAGGTTTTTTTATGAATACATTTTTTTATCTTTCTTACATCAATTTCCACAACTTCATTGTCTCCACCTAGCTTTGTTCCATTTTCAGTCAAATGATGAAGACAGACTTCTTGGAAATAATGGCACCACTGAATGCAAGTTTTTCGTGAAATTCCGATTTCTTTACAAAGGAAAATGATTTTGGGAGGAGGAAGTACACTCCAAAAAGCAACCATTCTGCATATTTTTACTCTGCTTAAATGAACTTGGTCAAATAAAGTACCAGAATTCTGGGAAACACTTTTTCGGCATACTTTGGTTATTTTTTTCTTGTGACAATTGGTTGTTTTGAAACGTCTGAAACACTGAAATCGCTTACTTGTTTCATTCAGCTTCATAAGATGTCCGCATGTGGGACAACTCTTTGTCTTAGACATCACTGCATGCTCATAAAGAAATTTATTCATTTTTTCTTCATCATCATTAGTCAATTCAATAAAGTCGGAAAGAGTATAATCGCATTCAGTACAAAAAGGCGACCGACTGCTAGTCGGACAAGCAATATTCGAGGACATGTACTTTGATAACTGCTGAAAGTCTGAAATTATGTTGAATTAACTAAAAATCTAAACATGCAAGAAAAAAATTATTGACAAAAGTTAAATATGATCTAGAAGCAAAATAATTGTTTATATTAATGGTTTGGAACAGAAGTAATAAAACTAATTTAATAAAGAATAATAATAATAAAGAATAAGTTGTTATTTTTTGTAAGCTTATTTAAAAAAAAAACTTAGAATAACCAAAAAGGCGTGGATCTTTATAATGTACCTTTAAATTTGTGCTCAAGTAAATTAATTTCAACCTGTTTTATTCTTTCAGAAAATTGTGTTTCACTAATCTTTAGCCATCAGTTTACTATGTTTCCAGAATCCATATTTAGCGAAGATTAGCAGTTTATTAAGTTTCGCAAAAAGCTTTCATGAAAAAATCTTCCAATATATTAATGTACTTAATGAACAAAAATTGATCTCAGTGCTTTAAATGTCTGAAAATATCATAAATTCGATAATATTAAACTGTATTTGTAATATTTATAAATAGTTAATGGTATTTAAATACGAAAGCAGCGGCTTACTTATTGCATCAAAATGGCAGATGATTTAGATCCAGAGTGGTGGCTAGAAGAGAAATCACCCAGTGAAGAGAGGGGTAAATATATATGTTATTCAGTTAGGGCAAAATTTTCGAATTATATTTTATAAGCCCCTTGATATTTAGGCATTTTTTTCTGATTTCTTTTTGGTCTTGATTGCTTGGCAATGATATGCAGTAATACTATTAATCTATGATTATGATAGTCTATGAGTATGAGTATGAATGACAGAGTTGTCTTAAGACTATGACTATGAGTATGAAATGTAAAAATGTGTTAATAAACTTAATTAGCCTAGTTAATTGTTATGACTATATCTTGCATTGCTTTGCCAAAGTCCGCAAAGTTGCAGTCAGCCAGAAGGGGGCTGAGGGGGGGGTTGCTGACCCCCCCCCCATGCATGACCTGAGCCCCCCTCCCCCCAATCACTCCAGGCATGATTTGAGCTTTTTGACAAAATTTTAATAACGGCTATAAAACATCAATCATTTTGTTCAATAAATCAATAATAATAAAAACTTTAAAGTTCATATTTTGGCAATCATTCAGGCTATTTTACTTACATAGTTACATATATAGCTTATCTAATTTTCGGACATAAAAGATTCAGTCTCATTGAAGTTCACTTTTGGGTATTTTGGGCAGCAATGGCATTAGGGGCTTCAACAGTCATGTGTGAGAACAGTTTCTCAACCCTCACGCGAATGCTCACCCCTTATTACAGATCAATGTTACAAGTGTCCAAGCAATCTTGTCCTGCTTGCATTTTAAAAAGATTTAACAGGCAATCTGAATGCTGAAGCATTTTTAGATAAATTCAATGCTAAACCACAACATTTGCAGATTTGAAACATATAATAATATAAGTTCGCAACCTTGTAATAGTTTTATATATTGATATCTTCTGAGGACAACTATGAACTTAAATAAGTTAATAAAATAACATTGACTTCTGATTTCATTTAATACATATGTATAATAAAATAATAAAGTACAGCGTACATGATTTCTGAGTGACGTTATTTAATTTGCAAATTTACTTTTTAGCAGAATTAATTTTATTTTAAATTTAATAATTGAGACTGGTCAATTTTTTTGTTGATAGATCTGTTCTTTGTTTTCAATATTTTATAACACATATTACACAAATAGCTAAGCTATATTCATGCTTCTGTGTCATTCTTCCCGGGTTGTACGTTAAACCAGCAGTATAATAATATAAATCAGGTATCTATTATGTAACAATTGTGTAGCAGAACAAATGATCAATGTATTTATAACAGGAATCAGGAATTTCTCAGCCTCAATAAATTTTTATCATTAAAACTCTTTTACTATTTAAATTATTTTTAACAAAACAGCAACATGCCCAAACATTATTGAAACATAGGTAAAATTATATATTTCTAATTAATAGCCAAACAATTGGAACCAAAATGCACCATTCCATATATGGAACTGCAAAAATTTCTTGAGGAGGGGACTCACTGATATCCCCTCCCCAAACCCACTCCTCCCCATTCGCATGCGTTTGGCGCTTCACACCTCCATCTTGCCCTCCCCCCCAAACATTACTTGTTCCCGCCCCCCGAAAATTTCTTCTGCCCCCCCCCCCATCCAATAATCCTGGCTACGGGTTTATAAGTCTAGTCATCACTGCTCATCCTTGACAGTACTTTTCATAAGTCAATTTTTTTCTACAAGCCTTCAAAGATGGCTTCTTTTTACATGGATAGTTTATTTAAATTAAGATAGCCATGGCATGTTTTTTGCTGATTGATTTATGTATATTAGGTACTTAAGTGAAAAAGATGAAATTCAAAATTCATCCAAATGATTGATACCCTGTTATAGAGCTCATTAAACCATTTCCAAAAAAAAAAAACAAACAGCAAAGACTATCCCTTGAGCTCAATTAAGACAAAATTTGTGACCAAAATTGTGAATTTTTTCACCTAAAAGCTTATAACTTTTAAACTGCTTGAGATATTGAAGATGAAATTTGAGTATGTTATAAATTATTATATCTTCTTTCAAACTTAAAGGGAATTTACAATTAACTTTAAATTGGTTGCACAGAATAGGGATATAATGCAGGTTTATTTTCTTTCTATTGTTTTCATACTAAATGCATGACACTAGTTGTATGTCAACTTTTGATTTTTAATTTCAATTTAATTCATTTTTTTATGCTAAAGTACTTAATTACAGAATATGTTAATAGATTCAACAATTTCTAAGCAAAAATCAAATGGCATAAAACATCAAATAGAAGATAAAAGACAATAAAATCCATAAGTTAACACTGAAAAAAACTTCAGTGCCCATTGAAAAGCCTTAAAACACCATAAAAAACCCCCTAACCTTATCTCCTAAACCTAGACACCAATTTCCCAGAATGGCACAGAAGTCTCCTCAGCATCCTTGAAAACACCATAAAATTTTATTGAAATTCACCATAATAGCCAAGAAATAAGAATGAAACCCTTGTAATTTTGTACAAAATAAAAAGCCTTTAAACACTATGAAAAACCATAAAACACAATTGAAACAGAAAGTAACATATATACATTTCAGTGATAAAGGAAAAAAGTGAGAAAATCAAGAAAAGTAAAGAGAAAAAAGATTCTTTAAGCACAGATAAAAAAGGCAAGAAGAGAAAAGCTGAATCAGAGGATGCTACAGCAGAAGGTGCTAAACGATGTAAAAGTAAAAAAAATTCTGGGAAAGAAAAGAAAAGAGAAAGGGTATGGACATGAATATTTTTGTTCCTGTTTTTCATGAAGTACTTATGGTAATATACTATTGAGGATTTTATAAAAAAAATTAAGTGAAAATTCCAGGTTTATACAAAGTTGATGGTTGGTTTAAAAAAAAGTAGCAACCCAATGCCTTGGCATCAAATATTTTTGTATTCTCATTTTACATGAAGTACTCATAGCAATACACAATTGAAGGTTTTTATATAAAAAATTCCCTAAATGAAGTGAAACTTCCATGTTAATAGAAAGATGATTAGTTAAAAAAAAAGTAGCAACCTGATGCCTTGGCAAAGAACAAATATTAGCATGATCTGGCATTGGCAAATGAAGAATTATTTGCAGGTGTACAATACTCTGAAATAATTCTCTTTGGTCACATTAAGCATTTTAGGATGTATCTTAATGTGCATAACTAGTTTTTTTGTGTGAATAAGCCTGCTCTCACCAAATCACTTAAGCTTCTTCTCTTGTATAACAGTTAGGGACAAGTCAGCTTGTCATTTAAAGCTGATGCACATACAGGTTAGAATCCTTGGATAAAAGAATTTTTCTATTAAGAAGTTGCGAGGGCAGTCTACTAGTCTTGTGATGTTGAAATTATACAAGGCAATGATGTAGATTGGCTAAAAAAACAAAGTAAAAAAAATTAAGTTCCCACAGGGCTCTTTGGGGCAAATGAAGTGTGGCCCAACTGCCGTAAATTCCCCAACTTATGTCAGGTACAACCTCTCCCCCCCCAATAAAACAAAGTACACTTTTAAACATTAAAAATGGAGATACATGTATTACATTTATTTTAACCCTTTTTAAAAAAAAACAATTATTTTTTTTACTTTTTATTTGTATGATAAAAAAAAAATAACTTTTATACATTGCTTAATTGTACTATTTTGTTTTTAGAAAAAAATAACGGATGAGTCAGAAGAGGTTTTGTCTAAACCAGGGACTGCAGAGGATATCAAAGTGCTGCTCACCAAAGCTTTAAAAGAGAGATTGGGATCTGAAGCTTTTTACGATCTGCTTCCTGACCCAGGTGAGTCATTTAGACATCATCTTCTTCATTCTTTTTAAATGCTTTTAAATAGCTGCATTTCCTATTTTTGTGTTTTTTGAAAAGAATGTATCTGTATATGGTTAATCTACCCATAAATGCACCAGCCATTTATGCTATACCATCATGTGCATTTCATGTAATGGTAATCAATTACTTATTTATTTATTCATTTTGAATGTAACCATTAAATATGGGATAAGTTTATTACAACATATTTGGAGCTAATTCTGCTTAAACTAATGGATGATGGTCGGATTGTAACAATAATGACATTTAATTAAATTAATAGGATATATCAATTAGTTAAATAAATGAAGTATATAATGTTGTAAATTACAATTGAATTTCATTTTCATAGTGAATTTATCTTTATTTTTATATATTGAAAGCATATTTTCTCCAACCTAGCTTCTGTTGATATTTTTAAAACGTATCTTTCTCAAATATTTTTATTATTTTTTTTCTTTCCAGAAAATGATTACTATCCTCACAACTCAGATCTACTAGAACCAGACACATATCTTTCCTCTGTATTAACTACTTGGAGATCTGCAGTCAAAAAAAGTATTTATATGAAAAAGAATGGCAGCCCCTGTTTGTTGATTATAACAAGCTCAGCTATCAGAGCTGTGGAACTTAACAGGTTTGTTGTTATTGTATTGCATGAAAAAAATATTGACTTTCATTTATATTTAAATATGATATTCAGTAGCAAACACTTTTAAAGGTATGAGACTAGGTATTATACAAAAACAAACAAACTTTGTCAAAGGTCTATTTCTCAAAAAGAAATAATAAGAGACAATAGAAATTTATGGCTTATTACAATACTTTTTCAACATATGTTATATTTATAAAATGCTGATAACTGTAACAAATTAAAATGTAATATATCAACTTTTTTTTTTTTTACATGAAATAAAAGTTAAAATATCAGTAGGCCCTGTATTTTAATGGCAATAAACATTCAATTTTTTTTAAATGCTTAATTTCATAACCCTAAAGAAAATCTGAAACTAATGTGAATCTGGGCTGTAAAACCAATTTTAAAACTAATTATGCCGGTTTTCAAATTTTCAGAATTATTTGGCGGTTTTTTAAAACCAACAATCACTACTATATGGGACTGAACATATTAAATTGAACATATGGCATTCATAAAATAAAATCTAATGACGGGCATGCTAGAATCCAACAAAAATTTTTTTAATAAAAAGTTAACAATCATCTAAATAAATTACCCCTTTTGGAGGACAATGAAATTCTTGGGCGTTATAAGTATTCCAAAGAAAACAATCACGAATAAAAAGGTATACTGCGGTGTTGGAGGCTACACATCAAATAAAAAAATATAAGACTATGCAAAAACATATTAAACTTAAGCGTCCTCATTTCCTAAATTCTTTTTATTGTAAAAGTAGAAAAGACAGAAACGATTCATTGGTGAGATTGATGACATTGTTTCAGAGGCTCTAATAATTGGGCATTATGTTCAGTTGAATGAGATTCTTTATATGATTTTTATGTACTAATCTGTTTTTCTTTTTTTTTAAATTTATTTTATACACTCTGTATTTTTTTTAATATTGAAAATATGCTGCTTGCATATGTAGTTGCTGTAAAATAATGATGTCATTAATAAGGCTTAGTTATGAAGTGAGGAACATTTTTCTCTGGGGAGATATAGGTTAATGAAATATTAAGTTACCTAATCTTATTCTAAAACCGATTTTTTTTCAGTTACATTTTCATTAGAAATATTTGGTTTTTAAGTGGATTAGTGCTATTATAAGTCCTTTTTTGAAATTGACCACCTATATATTCTAAAAGCTAATTAACAAGACCTGAGTTTTGACTCTGGCTGGTTGCTAAAGAACAATTAGACTTTATTAAAAAAGCATTTGCAGCAATAATTTTTTTCACTTGCTGTCTTGTAATATTTCAAATGTCTTATCACACTTATTCCAGCCTGTTGCTGGCCGGATGTGACACTCTAGGCAAAGTTTGGACACTCCTGGTTTAGAAGATTGATAATAAAAGAGTTACGCAATCATTTAAATAAATGAAATAGTCTAAATATAATGGCCAGTATACTTGAAAAAAAAAATTGTAAAAGTATGTTGTCTGGGTGATTATATTCAGAAGTGAAGAAATTTGTTTACAGTTTTGAAAAAAAAGAAAATAATGAACTTAGCTCCTTGATTCCTTTCTATAAATTAAAATATATTTTTGGAACTAGTTGGATTTTATGCTGATAAAAGTTTGATTTTAATAATCAGAGCATACTTAAACTTTATAGCTTGGCAACGACAAAGATCTTTTTATTTGTAATTTCTATGCTTTGTTAAATGAAGGGATTGTGTGGTTAGCCGCCTTTACTTCCCAACATAAGTCAGGTACCCATTTAAATTTGGGTGGACTTGTGGGATGACTTTGAAACAAATTTCACCTGGAAAAATTCCCATAATTCTCACAGAGGATCGAACCTTGGACTATCAGGTCAACAATCGAGTATCTACACCACTCTGCCATCCGTCCCAGTTAATAATAAAATATTAGCTAGTTTTCTTATTATTATGCCACCTTGTCCACGTTTCTTAAAGTATGCACTGGTAAAAATAGACAGTGTTAAACAGAAATCTCGCAGTATTTTATCAGAAATATAATAATATGGTAAAGAACCATTTGTTCAGATTTTTTTTTTCATCTCAGACATTAAAGTTGTCTAAAGCTTTTATAAAGTAATTCATCAGATGTAAAAAAAATAAATACCTTTTTATTTTGTCAGACAGATCAAAGGCTTCTTAGATGGTAAATGTAAAGTTGCCAAGTTATTTGCAAAACACATGAAGGTATGAAACATAAACTTATGTTTTAACATTTTTATGTTTGGTGTACTGTATTTGAAACATTTTCATATGAGCCGATATTTCAAAAGAGAATATTTTCCAGATTGAAGAACAGAAAAAATTTCTTTCCAAAACTAATTGTCAAGTTGGAGTTGGAACCCCTGGACGTATTTTGATGCTCATTAAGCAAGGTATGCAAATAGTTATGTTATATACTTATATTCATTATACAGTCATACTCTGACTTTACATGTTTTGAAAATGAATTTTTTTTTTCGTAATATAAAATACCTATCTTAATTATTTGAACTTATTAATTCTATTTTTTCCATAAATTGAAAAATATTTGCTAATTACAAATATTTATTGGAATTTTAAATTTAATTTGAATGTATTCCCTTCAATTAATTGCAATGTCATTTATTATTTTTTGAAATTGGTAAGTGATAAAAACAGACTGCTTAACATTTTGTTTGTCACTCCCAGGTTCACTGTCTCTAGAAAGTTTGATCTGCGTTGTCCTTGACTGGAATTGGAGAGATTCAAAACTAAAGCGAATGGCAGATATACCAGAAATCAGAACAGATCTTGTTGAGTTATTAAAAGACTATGTCTTAGAAACTGTAAAGGGTTCTTCATGTAAACTTGCACTATTGTGACACTTTTTGAATAGTTTTTGTAACATAAATCTAAATGTAATAAAATGAGTTGCATTATTGATAATGGTTTGGAGTTTTGCAATTTTTAGAAAGTTATGATAGCATGATCTGTTGCGCTTTTATGCATCATTTAGCTATTAAGGGCATAAGCACAGTTTAAAAAAAAAAGTTTTAATCACTCAGAAATAGTCCTTTAACAAAGTGGTTGATTAGGCCAGGATTTTGCAAACTTAAAAAAAATAAGGTCCTCATTGGGGAGGGGGGGGGTTCTTAAATTGGACAAAGAGCAGGACAAAGAGCAGGCGGATGGAAGATTATAATAAATAACGAAAGAAATATAAATGTCATTGATGTGAATGAGCAGAGGGAAGCTGTTGAATCTAGCTTGGGCATTTGATTTATTTCATTAAGGCTACTTAAGTTTAAAAACTCCATCCATCTGTTTAATAAAGAGCAGATTGAATAGTTCATCTGGGAAAACAGACATGCTTTATAAACTTAAATTAGTGAATTTATATTTGAAAATTTGATGATTAAAATTTGTGTTTCAAATGAACAAAAATAAAATTCATGGTAAGAAGCTAGTGAAATGTAATATTTTTCTTATTTTAAAAAATTTATTTTGTTGAACAAGTGGTTACATCATTTACAAAACTTCAATCATAAGCATGTTCTGAGTAGGAGAAGATCTGTAAAGAAAAATATAATAAAAAAACAAACAAATACAAAACATTTAAAAATTGTATAAAAGTCATTGCATATCTATTACTATTAGAAAAGTAAATAGGGCGTACTGCAACATTCACAAAGGCTTTAATATCATTTTCTTATAACATAGCTATTACAATGTAGGAAGGGTTTAATATTATTTTCTTATTATATATCTTAAAATGAAGGAAGGGTTTAATATCATTTTCTTATAACATAGCTATTACAATGTAGGAAGGTTTTAATATCATTTTCTTATAACATAGCTATTACAATGTAGGAAGGGTTTAATATCATTTTCTTATAACATAACATACCTATTACAATGAAGGAAGGGTTTAATATCAGTCTCTTATAAATATAAAGAAATTCTAGTGCCCCTGAAAAAAAAGCTATGACAACTGTATCCCCTCTGACCACCTTTCTCTACAATTATTGAGGGAAAAAAAACATTTTTCTTTTAACTGACATGGTCCTCCTCAAGGTTTGGAGGGTCTCTGCCACGGTCCTGGTTGCTGAGATGGGTCACAGTTGTATCAATACGTTTTTTTTTTGTCTAGGAGTAGATCATCTAAGTATGCATTAAAAATGCTCATGTCAGAGTCAGAGATTACAAGCTATGTATAAAAGAGCTGTAGAAAATATAGCAGAACATTTTTTTTTGCATCCATTGTTTTATACAACTTTTATACATATTATAAAGCTTATAAAAGATCATATATATAAAGTATGGACAAGACATAGACAGCATGAATATGTGCAATCTTTATTGGAATGAGTTAAAGTATAAAATCACATAAAGCTGAATAAGTTAAGAAAAGAACATTTGTTTTAATAACTTGTACACTTATTATTTAACAGCTGGATGAAAGTAAACAAATTAGATGGCTGTATGTGTAATAAACTGATAGATTACTTTGTGTACCAGCCAGTTAGCTTCTACATATTGCTGTATTAAACATTATTCAGCAGTAATAATTTAAATGTTTTCATAAAGTGACATATTTTTGCAGAGGCACAATGGATATGCGCCCCGGGTTTCGTATTGTGTAAGTGCCCCGCAATGCTCTACTTTAAATATGCAAAATAAAAAAAATAAAAAATCATGACCCTTTTTAATGTCCCCGTTTATTGTAAGGGCATTCTATTTCCCTATGCGCCTTGGGCATTAAACCGATCTTGATTCGCCTCTACATCTTTGGAATACTAGGAAAATAATTTGAATTATAATGAAATTCATCTTATATTTGTAACAAAACAAAAGCAGCGAGTGATTTTAAAAGCAGTTATAGAGATGAAGAAATGAAATGTTTATTGAAAAAAAGATCAAAACAGATTTTTTTTAATAATAAAAGGTTTGATTGAGAATAGTATCATTCACAAGCAGAAACGTTTAGGCTATGTGTATTGACCAACCGGGCGACCGACTATACCCCAATCCCTCTTTCAGCCAAACATCCCCATTCAGTATTAATTCCTATTAGACCTGGGGCTAGCTATTCTTTTTTTTGGCGCCCTCCTTCCAATCTGCAAAGTGCAAAAACAGTTAACAGCGCTCTTTCAAGCCCCCTTCCTAGTTTGGGCCCTATTAAATCTGATTACAAATGTTACAAAAGGGCCCCCGAAAACATCACTGGAAGTCAGCCTCGGGACCAGATATATCAGAAAGTCTTTCTATACAACTAGTCAAGAGGACATTTTTTTTGTTGAAATATAGTAGTTTTGTTTGACAGTCTGTAAAAGAATTCACTAGCCAAGTAAAAATATTGAAGAATAATAATCTTACATTACAAGACATTTGTGATCCCATCAGAACCGCTAATACATTTTTGATGGCCCTAGGGAAGTTACATTTGAGGCCTTAGGCAAATTTACATTTGAGGGCTGTAGGCAAATTTACATTTGAGGGCTGTAGGCAAATTTACATTTGAGGAAGGAAAGGGGGAAGGGGACTGCGAAAAGTTACAATTGGGGGCTCTAGGGAAAAACGTTGTCAAGGTCATTGATTGCAAATCATGGGCTCATTGAAATATATGTTTCTATCTTAAATGCATCCACATAAGAAATCTAAAAGGCATATAGGCCTAAAGAAAGGCCGACTGTTATATTTATTATAATTTTTTTATCAAATAGTACTGTAATAACTGTATAGGCCTACAATAATAGTAAAATATGTACAAATAAATGTAAATGTTTACTGCAAAAAATATGTTAACTTTAACATTAAAAACATTTTTTGACTTTCCATTTTTTTTGTTTAAAGAATGTGGATTCTAATAAGGCATGAAGTTATGAGGATAATGTAATAATTAATATAGATTAAATAAAGAACAAGGGGAGCACATCACATTTAGTAAATAATATCGAGTGGTGACTAGCAGACATTGTCTTCAGCTCACAGTGTTTAATTTATAGCCTGTGTTAAGCTCTAGTTTACAAAACAAACAAACGAATCTTGAATATTATACGGCCCCCTCACAAACTACTTTCCAGTCCCACTAAGCTAAGGCACATGGGACTAATGCTTTTGTGTGATAGGAGTAGCTTACAAAAATGTCGAAAGGTTTAATTGGCTCCATTTGGATAGGCCTAGAAAACCATATGTTTTTCTAATTTCTGAGATTTATGATAATGATAACCTATAACACATATATACGTTCAAGCCATACCAGTCCCCTGATAAAATCGTTATACATTTATATCCATTTTATTTTTAGATGTATAAAAAAATGAAAAGAGTAAAATGTGGGAAATGGGAGGGCATTCGAAAAATTATCTTCCTTGCACATAAAATTTAATGGACATAATTTTTCTTCACACGTTTAGAAACTGATTATTCCAATTAAATTAACGACATGGAAATAATGTAGGCCTACATATGACATAAAATGTGAGACTATTGGTATTAACAAAGATGAATTAGATTCGACTCTAAAGATAAAGCATTCTTTCAATATGTTGTTTAGTAAATGCAGGAGATGCGAACATGCTGGATGCCGTGCTAATAGTAGATAAGCTAATTTTACCTTAGTAATCATTGTTAGTTTTAGTGAACTATTTTGCAGAAATCTAGTAAATAAAAAAGGTATATATGTAGTATATATCATTAAGTTTATTTGTTCAACAGATGTTACAAAATATCAGGAAAGGCAGTGTTTTATAGTGTAGCCTAACCATCAATACACCCATTCAACTATCTATCTATCTATCTATCTATCTATCTATCTATCTATCTATCTATCTATCTATCTATCTATCTATCTATCTATCTATCTATCTATCTATCTATCTATCTATCTATCTATCTATCTATCTATCTATCTATCTATCTATCTATCTATCTATCTATCTATCTATCTATCTATCTATCTATCTATCTATCTATCTATCTATCCATCTATCTATCTATCTATCTATCTATCTATCTATCTATCTATCTATCTATCTATCTATCTATCTATCTATCTATCTATCTATCTATCTATCTATCTATCTATCTATCTATCTATCTATCTATCTATCTATCATCTGTATCTATCTATCTATCTATCTATCTATCTATCTATCTATCTATCTATCTATCTATCTATCTATCTATCTATCTATCTATCTATCTATCTATCAGTCTGTCTGTCCTGTCTGTCTGTCTGTCTGTCTGTCTGTCTGCCTGCCTGCCCGTCTGTCTGTCTGTCTGTCTGCCTGCTTGCCTGCCTGTCTGTCTACCTATATATTTATTTGCTTTATTGCAATGAAGATAGGCTCTTTCAAGGGGAGGGGAACTGCAGCCCTGGTACATGTTTGTTAATTTTTATCGTGTTTATAATTGAGCACACAGTCTCTCTCTCTCTCTCTCTCTCTCTCTCTCTCTCTCTCTCTGAACTCCTTTAGTGATAACTGCGGGCTGAGACTTTGTCTCTAGAGCCCATGAGATCAAACTCGCTGTGTTCTTCAACATCTGGGAACTGCCATAAAGGCCGATAGCTAGAAATCTACGCGACTGGTTCACCCTGCGGACTCGGGGCCTCAAAAAGCACACGTCCTCAGTTTCCTCAATCTCTCTACAGTGTCGGCAAAGGGAACAGCATAGGGTCTCAACCTACCAATTACGCACCCATGGGACAATGTCCATTACGAAACAGGGAAATCAGTGCCTGTGCTATTCTCCACGGTTTTGGACGGCCGCTCCATCTTACTGCGGAATTTCTTCCCATCACCCCATTATCCCAACTCGAGAACCACCCAGTTTGCTCAAAGAGCCTAATCTTGGCACACGCTGCCTCAAGTGAGCTCTTTTCCGATCCTAAAGGCTGCGCTTGGGCATGTATCGACTTAGCAAGGAATTTGGCCCGGTCATTGCTGGCCACGTCCATATGCCCGGGAATCCACACAGTCTCTCAGATACATTTATTGTCATACGTATGAATATCTTTAATGTTTTTGGAAGACTAACAGCATTAATGATAAGCTCTTTAAAGTTTTAAAAGTGAGTTACAAGTATTAATAACTCACATTCAACCGACAAACGTACAGTTAATCAAAAGACTAGAAATAAGCTATCTGTACAAACTAAATTTAAGAGTCAACTAAAAAAATAGGTTATAATGATACTTAAAGAAAATGTTCTCAAAACAAACTACACCTATAAAAAAAAGTAATCTACAGTAACAAATTTTTAAGTTACATTTAAAATTCAGCACAGAGCCATGTTTTTCAAACTTTTTTTGTCATATGCCCCTTTCTAGACTTCATAAGAAAATGTCTGTATGTAAGTTGTAAGACAACAAAATCTACTAAATCAAGAGGTTAAGATTTTAAATTGTATACATTTTCAATCTGAAGCAACACGTAGTGAAACGCTTTAGAATAGTTTTTAAAAACTATTATATTATAATACTCAGTTTTTTAAATGAACATTTGCTGTTTCATAGAATGGAGTAGTTTTCCACTCTTTAATATCTGGAATCAGTAATTGATAGATATACTCGAGGGTACATCAACAAAAATATTAAACAATAATTAAAAAAAAAGAAGTTTTATGCGGCGACAATGTCTACTCTCTCATCCTCGGTAAAATCCGGCTGGGAGAGTGAATCGGGAGAACTCCGGAAAGCTACACTCATCGCTGGAATCTAGAGAGAGTGGGAAAAGCTCGTCACGTTACCATTGGAGTCTTTTAAGGTAAGGCTAGGCAAGAAAGATTTAAAGCTGCAGACCCAGCACGGCATCGTCTAGCATATGGGAGCTGAGGGCGTTACCGTGTAGATGCCCGGAGGGACTTTCGCCGCCGGCCAACTGCTTCCTCTCCTCCTCCCTGCGGATGGTGGAGGTCGTGTGGATGTAGCACAGCACAAAGTTGTTCACCAACACGGGGACGGTGAAGCCGATCCTTGAGAACCCCTGCGATGCCGGTGGCTGTTCCGACGAGGAAGCCCCAGTTCGTTGTCGGTACCATGTCGCCGTAGCCCCACCGTTGTCATGGTGATGACCGACCACCAGAAGCACCTGGGGATGCTGTCCAAACTTGGTTTCCATCTCCATGTGCTCCGCGAAGTAGATCAGGGATGATGAGATGAGCATTCCAACAGATACAAAGAGAAGGAGCAGGAGGAGATCCTGTGAATGACAAGTTGAAAGTTAAATGTAAATATGTCTGCTGTCTGTCATACCTATTTTTTCAAATCCCTTGGGCAATCTTAGTAATTCTTTTTTTTTCTTATTCTGCCTTAGGAAAGGTGGAACGTCATTTTTAGAGAGCATTTTCGAAAAAAAATGCTCTATTGTCCCCGTTTTTGTCTGTCGTCCGTCCGTCCGTCCGTCATCACCCTAGATCTCAACAACCATAAGTCCTAGACCCATAATGTATATATCATTTTGTAGGTCTTGGCCTGCCAAGAAATGACTTTCCATTTCGCGATCTGACCTCTCAGGGCCGTAAAAGGGGCCTTAGTACCGTTTTTTACCATATAAGCTATATTAATAAAGGAGCGCTATATCTCAGCAACTATAAGTCCTAGACCCATGATGTATATATCATTTTGTAGGTCTTGGCCTGCCATATGTACCATCAAAAGTTCTGTTTTTGCGGTAGGACCTCAAAGGGCCGGGCTACAGGGCCTCCTAAGGGGCTTATATATTATATATACACCTTATACGTTCAATAACCCGTTCATTTGGTGCGAAATACTGCAGCACGTAGTTTCACCAAGATTTATTAAGAAACTCATCAAATGAAATAGTAAGCTTCCTATATCTGAGTTTAATTGAAAGTATCGGAGCTTGCTATAATTGTTGGCAGTTTACGGACCGAATAATAAACTATAATTTAGAATGTTTTCAATTATGGGTCCCTAATTTCAGTAACCACAAACCACTTGTAGTTAGATTTAGAGACAATAATTTTTTTCAAATATAAAGAAACGTCTTTATAATTTTTTTTTTTTTTAAATATATGCATTACACAATTGAATTTATAAACATGTTCCAAAATTTACAAATATTTACTGAAAGCTAACAAACGTACTGATACATAACACGAAAATGCACTAACACGTCCTGTGTCCAGAATGGAACGGGCTTAATTGCTTGTTTGAGCATTTATTTTTTCTTTTTCTTTGACTTGGTTTTATATTTCTTACGTAATGTTCTAACAAGAGTTTTAAACTTACTTTTATACTGGCTTTCAATGTGTAGAAAAGAATCCACAGCCCAGGGAATGTGACGCATGAGTCTGAAAATTCGCATAAACACATACCGAAAACCCTCAAAAGTTTCATAAAATTGACGCGCTTTCGGCCAGGGTCGAGTTGAATTTGTAGGAAGTAAGTATCAGACGTGCCAGATTGTCCACGATGTCTGGCACTAGAAGCCAGAACTCTATGATGCTCATGGGAAGATAGATGAACCTGAACTTGTGGGGCGAGACGAGAAATCTGGTCAGCAGCTCGATGGAGAAGAAGATCAAGCAGCCGACGTCGATATAGTGAAGTGCCGGGTGATACGTTGCACCTTGTGTGTGTGTGTGTTTTTTTTTTCAGGTGAGAATGAAAGAAAAAAAAGGTCATAAACTTTTTGAAGTATCGTTTGAATTAAAGTAATACAAGTGATTTATTTTATATCATTGCTAGATATACCCTAAATGCAATACAGCTATACTAGTAGTGACGGGCAATAGAACTATACTAGTAGTGACGGGCAATAGAACTATATTAGTAGTGACGGGCAATAGAACTATATTAGTAGTGACGGGCAATAGAATTATACCAGTAGTGACGGGCAATAGAACTATACTAGTAGTGACAGGCAATAGAACCCATACTAGTAGTGACGGGCAATAGAACTATACCAGTAATGACGGGCAATAGAACCATACTAGCAGTGACGGGCAGTAGAACTATGCTAGTAGTGAGGGCCAAAGAACTGTACTAGTAGTGACGGGCAATAGAACTATACCAGTAATGACAGGCAATAGAACTATACCAGTAGTGACGGGCAATAGAACTATACTAGTAGTGACGGGCAATAGAGCTATACTAGAAGTGACGGGCAATAGAACTATACCAGTAGTGACGGGCAAAAGAACTATACCAGTAATGACGGGCAATAGAACCATACTAGCAGTGACAGGAATAGAACTATACTAGCAATGGGGGGCAATAGAACCGTACTAGCAGTGACGGGCAATAGAACTGTACTAGCAGTGACGGCGAAATAGAACTATACTAGTAATGACGGGCAATAGAACTATACTAGTAGTGACGGGCAATAGAACTATACTAGTAGTGACGGGAAATAGAACTATACTAGTAGTGACAGGAAATAGAACTATACTAGTAGTGACGGGCAATAGAACTATACTAGTAGTGACGGGCAATATAACTATACTAGCAGTGACGGGCAATAGAACTATACTAGTAGTGACGGGCAATAGAACTATATTAGCAGTGACGGGCAATAGAACTGTACTAGCAGTGACGGGCAATAGAACTATACTAGCAGTGACGGGCAAAAATAGAACTATACTAGTAGTGACGGGCAATTGAACTATACTAGTAGTGACGGGCAATAGAACTATACTGGTAGTGAAGGGCAACAGAACTATATTGGTAGTGACGGGCAATAGAACTATACTAGTAGTTGGGGTAGGACAGGGTGGCTGCAAGAAGTTGCAACCCGAACACATGCCAGGAGCCTCTGTCCTTAGAGGCCAAATCAGGGAAGTAATCTATTGTAAAATGACTTGACGATAAGTGAATATCTGTGATGAGAGGCCGCAGTTGGTGTAGATTGTCCAGGTGGCAACCATAGGTAGTGGATAGCTTCATTATTTACCCCTCTCCCCCCCCCTTTAAAAAAAAACAACTATTTATTTGTTTCACTTTCTGTGGGTTCGTCCTAAAATCTTGTAGCTGGAACTTTATAATACTTTAGATATAAAGGTAGCTTATTATTTTTTTTCACAATGTGCCGTTGTTTTTTTCTTTTTTTCAAAATATTGTTCTTTGGAAACATAAATGGAAATTGTGGTAGCTGCGCATATTGCAAAAATACACAGCCATCAAAATATTTTGGGGTGGTGGTATTTTTGAATATTTACTCGTGAATTCAAACAAATTCTTTATGGATTCATTTTGGTAAATTTAATGTTCCTGAAAGATTCTTTTCAGGTGAAATATTGACATGTATTGTCCGATAGAGCCGTTAAAATAGATTGATGAACCAGGCCCCCTGCATATCACCTCAGTCCTCCCCAATGCCAAGGGTGGGGGGCACTGTTGGGGTTTATCTTTTGCCAGACAAAAAGAAGGTCAGTATGAGCACATAATAGGGCCAGTCTACATGAGCTTAACTCGCGCCCGGGGCACAATACCTTTTTTATCCATTTTTAGTGCCCCCATTCGAAAATCATATAATATTATATGTAAACTATAAATTTGGCGCCCCATTGCGAGTAGCGCCCGGGGACATATGTACCCCGCCCCCTATCTACGCCTCTGTACCTGATTCAAAAGTTTCAAAGTTTGTTAGAAGTCCCATATTTGCCAACGGCAGCCTCAAAGTTTATTTCTCTAGGCCCCCAAATTACCTTTGCATTGGGCTACTAATGTACTTTTACCTGGGACAGCCAAATGTACTTTTACCTGGGGCACCCAAATGTAGGCCTACTTTTACCTAGAGCTTTCCTAATACATAATAACGGCTCTGTTGTCATGTTTGAGCTAGTAAGCAACAACAACAACAAAGACAAACACATGAACACAAACGGATATTATTAGCCGTTAAGGCAGAGATCAAAGTGTATGTTGTTGGATAAAATATACATAATACACCGCCCCAAATATTGAAACTTCCTGTTTTTGTTTTTCTTTGTTTAATTTTTTTTACAAAATGTCAACTAGCACGCTACCAAAGGCCTCAAAGTAAGAAATCTGAATACATTTTGCGAAAAAAAAATGCTAATGTTCGATTACAGCTTTTTTTTGCTCTCGATAATTATTTTAAGAAACGCAATATTGATATTTTCGCACCCATTAACTTTGTGTGTGCTATGTAAATAGGGTGTTTTTATTATCTTAATTGGCTTATGTTTTCATTTAAAGGCAAATTAATTTCCCGATGCATTTCACTGCCAAACACACGCATCGATGGAAAATAAAATAAAATAGGAAAAAAAAACTTTCATGCAAGATGGACGATGCAAATTTTATTCTAGAACAGTGTTTGAGTAAAAAAATATACATTTCTTTCTTCATTTTAAATAAAAAAGAATATGTCTGACAACACATTTATTCTAAAACTATGTTCGAGTGAAAATATACCTTTTTTCTAATTTTTTTTTCAAAAAGATGTCTGACAACAAAAAAGAGGTGGGTGGGGTATCACCTCACTATATGACCTCTTTCAGACCAAGCTTAAAAGATAGGTGATGGCTTTAAATTTTAGTCTTTGCCTAATAGATACGGGTGTTTGTCTCGTTAAAAAATAAAGCGGAACGCCCCAGTTAAGAGAATGCTGGCGATAAAATATGTCGTAATAAACCACTTTCGTCCCTCCCCCTCATGCTCCAAGTGAGCCTTCTTAATGCACCCGCCCCTCACCCCCAGGGACTTGCACAAGAAACTAAGAATTGTTTTTTTGAGTGGTTGTCTTATGGTTAGCCCGGGGCTGAAAATGCTTTCAAGCTCGGTTGTGCGTTTATCTAAGCAACTCGCCTAGTTACATACAAATATGTTTTCTTATTAACCAATACACCTGTGAACATATCCTTCTATCTATGGGTATCTGGCATCAATGGGTGGATAATAGCGGCTGGAAATTGTGCTAGTCACCTACCTATGTCTTAAGTGTTGCTTCTACAGCTATTACACTCTGGGATTTGGTTGGAGTAGAAAGTGGGACACAAACAAACACTTAACCATCCCTTCACCGGAATTTACAACTCCAAATAATTGGCACATGAATTGTGAAAGGTCGGCCAATCTTCATTTATCTTCTGACACAAAGGTTCTCAAACAATTTTCATATTTTTTCATGTGCGTGTGTTTTTTTATTCTAATTGTTCATTGATACATCCAAATTAGAGCTCCAGTCAGTTCAAATTCCAAACCGTGCGAGTTTCATGTCGTATTTTAGTATATCAATTTTTACACACTGGATTAAGCCACTTCCCAGTTTATAGATCCATTTTACCCCCTGTAATTTTTACATCATATAAAAAACTAAAAGTTAACATTGAAAATATTTCTGGTCTGTGAGCTACACACCTAAACATTTGTTAAGCTATATTAAACCAATTCCTCATAACGCAAGAGCTACAGCTTAAATTTAGCATGGGAATAAAAAAAACAACGATGTATGTTAGCATAAAGGATTTTGGATAATGGGGGAAACACCTAAAAAAAACAACAATCCAACAACAATGCTGTAAGCGTTTCGAATTCTAAAAGCCCAGTCAATTTCGGCACTCGTTTTTGTATCGGTCTTTGCACGTTTTAACACACTGAGGAATAGGTGTATTTGCAACTGTTAGAACTCAATCAAATGTTGACATTTGTAATATTTTTTAATCTTTGAAACAAAAACATACATCTCAAAGTGACCGAGAGTTCGTCTTTAGTTACCAGTCGTGCAGCAGTCTTGCCAGATGTTTTCTATAACATAAAACCCACCGAAACTCAATGTGATATCCGCCGCCATACAAATTAGTAAAAGAAAAAAAATGTAAAAATGTGTTCGTATTTTTTAGATGTTTTTGCATCATTTATTTCATTAACATTATATAAAACTGCAGATGCAAAAAAAAAAAATACAAAAGGAACAACAACTCGCCATAAATTAGACTCCCGCCAAAGTAAAAAAACCACCGCTAAAACTGGCGGAAAAACCGCCACTGTTGTAATGCTATTGTGCAGCTTTGGCTTACGCGGATACAGGTTTTGGGAGACCCGTTCTATAACTAATATATTTATCAGCCATATAAGTTGCCTGGTCTCAGGCATGATGCCCCCCTACAAATTACTTTGTTGCTCATTGAAAGTAATGCTTTACTTTGGGTCGTTAACGAAAATGGTCTTCTGAAGGCCTCATTGTGGGTGTTGGCATATGAGACGGAAAATATAAGAACGATCAGGCAGCGACGTGCAATGATAAATCTAGTAAACTATGTTAGATTAACATCAATTGAATAAACATATTGTGAGTTAAAATCAATCAATAAATAAGAAGGTGTTATATCAATAGAATAATCTACATATTATGAGGTTAAATCAATCAATAGTAAAGAGATGTAACATCAATAGGACAAACTATATATTATGAGATCACATTAAAAAAATCCCTTTAGCAAAACAATGACATATAATTTTATTTCTTTAAAAGAATATACCAACAAGCTTACTGTACATGTTTTATACTTTTAATACATGTTTTATACTTTTCTAATACATATTGTTTTGCCTGTGGTTTTGAGCAGGGGTGGGCAAACGTTTCCGAGTCGCGTGCCATTTAGGGTTCGTTA
>JAGDYQ010000163.1:2245450-2287400 GCA_021962125.1 Bulinus truncatus | reverse complement strand
AAAGAACCATATTGCCATATAAAGAGACTTGACATCGCAGTTGTTAATGAGATCTTACCTAAATAAAAGTTGTAAGTCTTTTTGCCTCTAATGTGTTAGATCTTCTGTGTTTTGCAAGCTGGCATGATACGCCTTTAACATTTTCAATAAAATCATCATTTCTTGTAAAAGTACCTAAGATCAGCAACAAAAATAAATCAAATGTTTCACCTTGAAATGTAATACTTCTGTTGTGGTCAAATACCTGTAGGCTTCACTTTTTAAAAAAGTTAATCTTAATTGATGATAGCAAGCAATTGTGTGAGCTTCTTAATTAAATTGTACATTGATGAATCAATATGTGTTAATCTAAATCAAACAACCATTATAATTCATGATGAGATGGTGTGAATTGAAATTATTTTTTAAACAGTGTTAATATAATATGAAGCAATAAATAAAATAATTTTTATAACTCTCCCCTTTTAGGTGTCAAACCATAACAAAAGTAAAATTTTTTAAAGCTGCTTGCAAAAAAATTTTAAAAATAAAACATTTACATCTTCAACATCATCATCCATCTGCTCCAAGAGGATCTACCTCTTTACTCAGGAATCACCAAGTCCAGCAACATCTACCACGCCAGATCAAATAGCTCCTTGGCTTGAATTTGATGAAGTGGCTGTCTGAGAGAGGATTGACAGGTGGTTTGCCTTTATGCTAAAGTCTAAAGTTTACTTTCTGCAGTCATAAACTGAAAAGTTATTTGGAAATATAAAATTGTATTTGGTGTGTAGGGTTATAAACTGATTGAAAAACATTTAGGTTACACAAACTATTGGTATCAGTTTACATGGAAAAAAGTATAAATGATATTAGTTCAAATGGAAAGCAAATATATAAAGCTTCACGCATAATAGCTAACAATACCTACATTTCCAACGGGAACAATTATTTGTTCAGGCTGAGAAGAAACAGGCAGCTGGTTTTGATTACAATCAGGCTACTGTTTTGCAGCCATGAGTATAGGAGAGCCTAATGGGCCATTGTTCATGATAGAGTTAGCACTGTTGACATTATTGAAAGATTGATTTGGACTGGCTGCTCCTGGAAGGCCACGGGTGTTGTCAGTGAGTTTTGAAAGTTACTCATTATTTAGATTCAAACTGTGGTTGAAAAGCAAGTTATAATAAGTCTACAACAGTGATTATTATTATTTTTAAAGAAAATTAATTTTAGCCTCATCTCAGTTGAAAGTTTCTCAAATAAAAAGCTGGTGGAGGCCCTAAGCATGACATGATCCATCACATATAACTCTACTCAGAGTGATGTACAATCTTAGATACCATACATTACTGGACCATTGTTGGTAAACAATGGCAATTGTATCACTTAACAAATAATTAAAGCTGATATTTCGAAGTTATATTTTTAAAGTTCTGACTTGAACTAAAGGAAACATTTAAAAGGTAATGATTTTAGAGAAAATATGAAAAAAATGATGATATATATACAATATATATTAATAAACACATTATCTACCTGTATTTATACATTTACAAAAATACATTAAAAATAGATTTAAGTTGAGTTAAGGTTAGGTTGAATAACAGTAAAAAAATGTATTTGCTGAATATAAGATAATGTACAATGGTTCGACCAAAGCAGCCCCCATTTTACTTAGTTAGGAACACAATTTTTAGTTTCCTAATTGTAAGAGATAACATCACAGAAAAATACCAGCAAATTTAATTTCTTTAAAAAATACATGTTAAGATATCATGATAAAATTATAATATATCTGAATGGATAAATTATGCCCTGAGCAAACCTAATTAAAACTTCCCTAAGTTAATATTACTAAGCCTGTAGAAAATTATAATGCTTTTCTAAAATAATGAATAAAGGTAAAATCGATGATTAGCTGCCCATTAGGGTGAAAATAGCAGTAATGAAATGACTAAATACATATGCACCACAAAAACATTCTGGGCTATCCCAAGCAAGCTCAACATGGAGCTTACACCATCACCCTAACCTATATATGGGAAAACTATGGTCCAAATCCAACCTGCCAGAGTGTTTGATCTGGCCTGGGCTCTGCTGATCTTATTCATTCACATTAATGATGTTAACATTTGAATTTATATTAGCTTTTATTATTAATCATACATCTCATTCTTGATCACCCTTTGTAAATTCGAAGCCATTGTGGCTCCCAGTTGAAAAAGTTTGCCCATCACAACCGTAACTCATTAGCTATAATCATTACAAGAGATTTATAATTTTAATTGCAGAGCGTGTGATAGTAATTACTCACACAAATGCAAAATAGTGAATCAAATGTGTTCTAATATTCCAAAAATGGCAAGGAAAAATTGAACAAAGACACTTCTGCTGCTTTTTCTCTGTGGGTTTTACTGAGTGTGTCAATTAATTTGCACTAAAACAATGAGTAAATATTTGTTCAAAGTTTTACTGTACATAATTTTAATCCTTCTATTTTTATTTTTTTACAATTGTTCAACTCATTTTCTCATGCCATGAATTTTGCATCGGCATAGAGAAATCAAGGGTAAATTTACTGTGAACTTTTGATTTTCAGGATGATGGTCAAAGTACATGTAAGATTATAACACCTATTACTCAATTTACTATTTATTGCTAAAAAAATTGTAAAAATAAAATTACAAGATGTTCCAATAATAGTTTTTTGATTCTCCCATTATCCTTTTTTTCAAATAAAAAGGAGACCTTAATAACATTAAAACAGCAAAAAAAAACTAAAATTAAGAAGAGCGTAAAATGTTAAAAAAGAAATCTTTATTTTAAGAAAGGCACAAACATAAGGTGTGCTAACATAGTAAAATCGATAAATCAAAATATAAGTTTTAATTAAGCCATAGTAGAGGCACTCCTAGAGCATCATGTTTTTTGAGTTCTGCTGATACATTACAGTCTTAGAATATTAAAAGCATGTACAGTCTAAAAAAGGCATGCTTTTAAATGCTTTAAATATATGTATTGTGCAAAGTGTTATTATGTAGCGAGAAGAGTACAATTCTACAGTATTCTTCAGATCAATATGCATACAAAACAATAACAAATATTCTTAGAATTTTTTTAGTTATGCATCAGTTAAAATTTAGCTAGCTCTAAGTTTTAATTATAGCAATAAACGTAATAATGTGTGGAGATGTATTATGTAACATTCTATCCATTAACAAACATTTTGTACTTTAGGAATAGATAAAAGGCTTAAACAATTAAAATATACACGGGTTTTGAAACAATTCATGTATGTTAAGCATAGCTAAACCCCATTAGTCATATGGGAAGATGAAATGTTTCTTTAACCCTAACATAAGAAGTTATGAAAAAATCGCTATACCCTAATGTTTCATATATTTATAAATAATTATTATAGAAGTATTTTAAGCCATTCTAGCCTAACCTAGGTGTTGGTTAGTTTAGTCTGTCTTTAAATGCTTCAATTATATTATGAAATATAAATAAAATAAGAATGATTTTATCAAGCTGAAACCCTTGAATGACTTTACCAGAGCTTCACAAGACTCTTACATTTTGATAAAGTTAAATGATAACTTAACTTATATCATGGGTTGAAACATGGGTGTCACAATTAATGTATTAAACTTATAAATTCAGCTAAATGCAAGAACAGGTGTTCCTTTTGGATTCCATATCTTGGTACTTTGGACCGAACTTCTCTCCATAGTCTTAAAATATTCTGTATACGTATGCCCTGTTTCTGGATCAACAAAGTGCTTTTTAAGATCAACAGTCATATGGTTTTAGCCTTCAGTATCCAGACTGTCAAAGTTTTCCCATAATTTACTAATTATGGTTGTTCTGAGTAGAATGTTATCCTTTATCACTTTAAAAGAGTTTCTCTTTCAATGGGCCGGAACAGGAGTTAAAAAACATTTTTTACTGCCTCGTTGAATACAACCAAAGATCCAACTACTTTCAAAGGTTTTTTTTATGAATACATTTTTTTATCTTTTCTTATCAATTTCCACAATTTTCTTGTCTCCACCTAGCTTTGTTCCATTTTCAGTCAAATGATGAAGACAGACTTCTTGGAAATAATGGCACCACTGAATGCAAGTTTTTCGTGAAATTCGATTTCTTTACAAAGGAAAAAATGATTTTTTGGGAGGAGGAAGTACACTCCAAAAAGCAACCATTCTGCATATTTTTACTCTGCTTAAATGGACTTGGTCAAATAAAGTACCAGAGTTCTGGGAAACACTTTTTTGGCATACTTTAGTTCTTTTTTTTTTGTGACAGTTGGTTGTTTTGAAACGTCTGAAACACTGAAATCGCTTACTTGTTTCATTCAGCTTCATGAGATGTCCGCATGTGGAACAACTCTTTGTCTTAGACATCACTGCATGCTCATAAAGAAATTTATTCATTTTTTCTTCCTCCTCATTAGTCAATTCAATAAAGTCAGAAAGAGTTTAATCGCATTCAGTACAAAAAGGCGACCGACTGCTAGTCGGACAAGCAATATTCGAGGACATGTACTTTGATAACTGCTGAAAGTCTGAAATTATGTTGAATTAACTACAAATCTAAACATGCAAGAAAAAAATTATTGACAAAAGTTAAATATGATCTAGAAGCAAAATAATTGTTTATATTAATGGTTTGGAACAGAAGTAATAATTTAATAAAGAATAATAAAGAATAAGTTATTATTTTTGTAAGCTTATTTTTAAAAAAAAAAACTTAGAATAACCAAAAAGGCGTGGATCTTTATAATGTACTTTTAAATTTGTGCTCAAGTAAATTAATTTCAACCGGTTTTATTCTTTCAGAAAATTGTGTTTCACTAATCTTTAGCTATCAGTTTACTATGTTTCCAGAATCCATAGTTGAGCGAAGATTAGCAGTTTATTATGTTTCATAAAAGCTTTCATGAAAAAATCTTCCAATATATTAATGTACTTAATGAACAAAAATTGATCTCAGTGCTTTAAATGACTGAAAATATCATAAATTCGATAAAATTAAACTGTATTTGTAATATTTATAAATAGTTAATGGTATTTA
This sequence comes from Bulinus truncatus, assembly GCA_021962125.1. Taxonomy (NCBI): domain Eukaryota; kingdom Metazoa; phylum Mollusca; class Gastropoda; family Planorbidae; genus Bulinus; species Bulinus truncatus. The sequence continues at coordinate 2,282,339 of JAGDYQ010000163.1, read as the reverse complement.
AATACGAAAGCAGCGGCTTACTTATTGCATCAAAATGGCAGATGATTTTAGATCCCAGAGTGGTGGCTAGAAGAGAAATCACCCAGTGAAGAGAGGGGTAAAATATATATGTTATTCAGTTAGGGCAAAATTTTCGAATTATATTTTATAAGCCCCTTGATATTTAGGCATTTTTTTCTGATTTCTTTTGGTCTTGATTTGCTGGCCAATGATATGTAGTAATACTATTAATCTATGATTATGATAGTCTATGAGAGTATGAGTATGAATGACAGAGTTGTCTTAAGACTATGACTATGGGTATGAAATGTAAAAATGTGTTAATAAACTTAATTAGCCTAGTTAATTGTTATGACCATATCTTGCATTGCTTTGCCAAAGCCCGCCAAAGTTGCAGTCAGCCATGATTGGGCTGAGGGGGGGTAGCTGAGCCCCCATGCATGACCTGAGCCCCCCCCCCATCACTCCAGGCATGATTTTGAGCTTTTTGACAAAATTTTAATAACGGCTATAAAACATCAATCATGCGTTGTTCAATCAATTAATAAATAAAAACTTATAGTTCATATTTTGGCAATCATTCATGGCTATTTGCCTTACATAGTTACATATATAAGCTTATCTAATTTTCAGACATAAAAGATTCAGTCTCATTGAAGTTCACTTTTGGGTATTTTGGGCCCCTTAATGGCATTAGGGGCTTCCAACAGTCATGTGTGAGAACAGTTTCTCAACCCTCACGCGAATGCTCACCCCTTATTACAGATCAATGTTATAAGTGTCCAAGCAATCTTGTCCTGCTTGCATTTTAAAAAGATTTAACAGGCAATCTGAATGCTGAAGCATTTTTTAGATAAATTCAAGAAGCTAAACCACAACATTTGCAGATTTGAAACATATAATAATATAGAGTTACGTAACCTTGTAATAGTTTTATATATTGATATCTTCTGAGGACAACTATGAACTTAAATAAGTTAATAAAACCACATTGACTTCTGATTTCATTTAATACATATGTATAATAAAATAATAAAGTACAGCGTACATGATTTCTGAGTGACGTTATTTAATTTGCAAATTTACTTTTTTAGTAGAATTAATTTTATTTTAAATTTAATAATTGAGACTGGTCAATTTTTTTGTTGATAGATCTGTTCTTTGTTTTCAATATTTTATAACACATATTACTTAAATAGCTAAGCTATATTCATGCTTCTGTGTCATTCTTCTACACCGGGTTGTACGTTAAACCAGCAGTATAATAATATAAATCAGGTATCTATTATGTAACAATTGTGTAGCAGAACAAATGATCAATGTATTTATAACAGGAATCAGAGAATTTCTCAGCCTCAATAAATTTTTATCATTAAAACTCTTTTACTATTTAAATTATTTTTAACAAAACAGCAACATGCCCAAACATTATTGAAACATAGGTAAAATTATATATTTTCTGAATTAATAGCTAAACAATTGGAACCAAAATATGCACCATTCCATATATGGAACTGCAAAAATTTCTTGAGGAGGGGACTCACTGATATCCTGTCCCCAAACCCCCACTCCTCCCCATTAAAGCATCTCGCTTGGTGCTTCACACCTCCATCTTGCCCTCCCCCAAACATTACCAGTTCCCGCCCTAAAATTTCTTCTGCCCCCCCCCCATCCAATAATCCTGGCTACGGGTTTATAAGTCTAGTCATCACTGCTCATCCTTGACAGTACTTTTCATAAGTCAATTTTTTTCTACAAGCCTTCAAAGATGGCTATTCACATGGATAGTTTATTTAAATTAAGATAGCCATGGCATGTTTTTTGCAGATTGATTTATGTATATTAGGTACTTAAGTGAAAAAGATGAAATTCAAAATTCATCCAAATGATTGATACCCTGTTATAGAGCTCATTAAACCATTTCCAAAAAAAAAAAAACAAACAGCAAAGACTATCCCTTGAGCTCAATTAAGACAAAATTTGCTTGACCAAAATTGTGAATTTTTTCACCTAAAAGCTTATAACTTTTAAAACTGCTTGAGATATTGAAGATGAAATTTGAGTATGTTATAAATTATTATATCTTCTTTCAAACTTAAAGGGAATTTACAATTAACTTTAAATTGGTTGCACAGAATAGGGATATAATGCAGGTTTATTTTCTTTCTATTGTTTTCATACTAAATGCATGACACTAGTTGTATGTCAACTTTTGATTTTTTAATTTCAATTTAATTCATTTTTTTATGCTAAAGTACTTAATTACAGAATATGTTAATAGATTCAACAATTTCTAAGCAAAAATCAAATGGCGTAACACATCAAATAGAAGATAAAAGACAATAAAATCCATAAGTTAACTTGCTGAAAAACTTCAGTGCCCATTGAAAAGCCTTAAAACACCATAAAAAACCCCCTAACCTTATCTCCTAAACCTAGACACCAATTTCCCAGAATGGCACAGAAGTCTCCTCAGCATCCTTGAAAACACCATAAAATTTTATTGAAATTCACCATAATAGCCAAGAAATAAGAATGAAACCTTTGTAATTTTGTACAAAATAAAAAGCCTTTAAACACTATGAAAAACCAAAACACAATTGAAACAGAAAGTAACATATATACATTCCAGTGATAAAGGAAAAAAAGTGAGAAAATCAAGAAAAGTAAAGAGAAAAAAGATTCTTTAAGCACAGATAAAAAAGGCAAGAAGAGAAAAGCTGAATCAGAGGATGCTACAGCAGAAGGTGCTAAACGATGTAAAAGTAAAAAATTCTGGGAAAGAAAAGAAAAGAGAAAGGGTATGGACATGAATATTTTTGTTCCTGTTTTTCATGAAGTACTTATGGTAATATACTATTGAGGATTTTATAAAAAAAAATTAAGTGAAAATTCCAGGTTTATACAAAGTTGATGGTTGGTTTAAAAAAGTAGCAACCTAATGCCTTGGCATCAAATATTTTTGTATTCTCATTTTACATGAAGTACTTTCATAGCAATACACAATTGAAGGTTTTTATATAAAAAATTCCCTAAATGAAGTGAAACTTCCATGTTAATAGAAAGATGATTAGTTAAAAAAAGTAGCAACCTGATGCCTTGGCAAAGAACAAATATTAGCATGATCAACGGTATTGGCAAATGAAGAATTATTTGCAGGTGTACAATACTCTGAAATAATTCTCTTTGGTCACATTAAGCATTTTAGGATGTATCTTAATGTGCATAACTAGTTTTTTTGTGTGAATAAGTTTCCGTGCTCTCACCAAATCACTTAAGCTTCTTCTCTTGTATAACAGTTAGGGACAAGTCAGCTTGTCATTTAAAGCTGATGCACATACAGGTTAGAATCCTTGGATAAAAGAATTTTTCTATTAAGAAGTTGAAGGGCAGTCTACTAGTCTTGTGATGTTGAAATTATACAAAGACAATGATGTAGATTGGCTAAAAAAACAAAGTAAAAAAAATTAAGTTCCCACAGGGCTCTTTGGGGCAAATGAAGTGTGGCCCCAACTGCCGTAAATTCCCCAACTTATGTCAGGTTACAACCTCTCCCCCCAATAAAACAAAGTACACTTCAAACATTAAAAATGGAGATACATGTATTACATTTATTTTAACCCTTTTTAAAAAAAAAACAATTATTTTTTTTACTTTTTTATTTGTATGATAAAAAAATAACTTTTATACATTGCTTAATTGTACTATTTTGTTTTTAGAAAAAAATAACGGATGAGTCAGAAGAGGTTTGTCTAAACCAGGGACTGCAGAGGATATCAAAGTGCTGCTCACTAAAGCTTTAAAAGAGATTGGGATCTGAAGAAACTTTACGATCTGCTTCCTGACCCAGGTGAGTCATTTATGACATCATCTTCTTCATTCTTTTTAAATGCTTTTAAATAGCTGCATTTCCTATTTTTGTGTTTTTTGAAAAGAATGTATCTGTATATGGTTAATCTACCCATAAATGCACCAGCCATTTATGCTATACCATCATGTGCATTTCATGTAATGGTAATCAATTACTTATTTATTTATTCATTTTGAATGTAACCATTAAATATGGGATAAGTTTATTACAACATATTTGGAGCTAATTCTGCTTAAACTAATGGATGATGGTCGGATTGTAACAATAATGACATTTAATTAAATTAATAGGATATATCAATTAGTTAAATAAATGAAGTATATAATGTTGTAAATTACAATTGAATTTCATTTTCATAGTGAATTTATCTTTATTTTTATATATTGAAAGCATATTTTCTCCAACCTAGCTTCTGTTGATATTTTTAAAAGCGTATCTTTCTCAAATATTTTTATTATTTTTTTCTTTCCAGAAAATGATTACTATCCTCACAACTCAGATCTACTAGAACCAGACACATATCTTTCCTCTGTATTAACTACTTGGAGATCTGCAGTCAAAAAAAGTATTTATATGAAAAAGAATGGCAGCCCCTGTTTGTTGATTATAACAAGCTCAGCTATCAGAGCTGTGGAACTTAACAGGTTTGTTGTTATTGTATTGCATGAAAAAAATATTGACTTTCATTTATATTTAAATATGATATTCAGTAGCAAACACTTTTAAAGGTATGAGACTAGGTATTATACAAAAACAAACAAACTTTGTCAAAGGTCTATTTCTCAAAAGAAATAATAAGAGACAATAGAAATTTATGGCTTACCACAATACTTTTTCAACATATGTTATATTTATAAAATGCTGATAACTGTAACAAATTAAAATGTAATATATCAACTTTTTTTTTTACATGAAATAAAAGTTAAAATATCAGTAGGCCCTGTATTTTAATGGCAATAAACATTCAATTTTTTTTTAAATGCTTAATTTCATAACCCTAAAGAAAATCTGAAACTAATGTGAATCTGGGCTGTAAAACCAATTTTAAAACTAATTATGCCGGTTTTCAAATTTTCAGAATTATTTGGCGGTTTTTTAAAACCAACAATCACTACTATATGGGACTGAATGATATTAAATTGAACATATGGCATTCATAAAATAAAATCTAATGACGGGTACATGCTAGAATCCAACAAAAATTTTTTTAATAAAAAGTTAACAATCATCTAAATAAATTACCCCTTTTGGAGGACAATGAAATTCTTGGGCGTTATAAGTATTCCAAAGAAAACAATCACGAATAAAAGGTATACTGCGGTGTTGGAGGCTACACATCAAATAAAAAAATATAAGACTATGCAAAAACATATTAAACTTAAGCGCCCTCATTTCCTAAATTCTTTTTATTGTAAAAGTAGAAAAGACAGAAACGCATTCATTGGTGAGATTGATGACATTGTTTCAGAGGCTCTAATAATTGGGCATTATGTTCAGTTGAATGAGATTCTTTATATGATTTTTATGTACTAATCTGTTTTTCTTTTTTTAAATTTATTTTATACACTCTGTATTTTTTTTAATATTGAAAATATGCTGCTTGCATATGTAGTTGCTGTAAAATAATGATGTCATTAATAAGGCTTAGTTATGAAGTGAGGAACATTTTTCTCTGGGGAGATATAGGTTAATGAAATATTAAGTTACCTAATCTTATTCTAAAAACCGATTTTTTTTCAGTTACATTTTCATTAGAAATATTTGGTTTTTAAGTGGATTAGTGCTATTATAAGTCCTTTTTTGAAATTGACCACCTATATATTCTAAAAGCTAATTAACAAGACCTGAGTTTTGACTCTGGCTGGTTGCTAAAGAACAATTAGACTTTATTAAAAAAGCATTTGCAGCAATAATTTTTTCACTTGCTGTCTTGTAATATTTCAAATGTCTTATCACACTTATTCCAGCCTGTTGCTGGCCGGATGTGACACTCTAGGCAAAGTTTGGACACTCCTGGTTTAGAAGATTGATAATAAAAGAGTTACGCAATCATTTAAATAAATGAAATAGTCTAAATATAATGGCCAGTATACTTGAAAAAAAAAATTGTAAAAGTATGTTGTCTGGGTGATTATATTCAGAAGTGAAGAAATTTGTTTACAGTTTTGAAAAAAAGAAAATAATGAACTTAGCTCCTTGATTCCTTTCTATAAATTAAAATATATTTTTGGAACTAGTTGGATTTTATGCTGATAAAAGTTTGATTTTAATAATCAGAGCATACTTAAACTTTATAGCTTGGCAACGACAAAGATCTTTTTATTTGTAATTTCTATGCTTTGTTAAATGAAGGGATTGTGTGGTTAGCCGCCTTTACTTCCCAACATAAGTCAGGTACCCATTTAAATTTGGGTGGACTTGTGGGATGACTTTGAAACAAATTTCACCTGGAAAAATTCCCATAATTCTCACAGAGGATCGAACCTTGGACTATCAGGTCAACAATCGAGTATCTACACCACTCTGCCATCCGTCCCCAGTTAATAATAAAATATTAGCTAGTTTTCTTATTATTATGCCACCTTGTCCACGCTTCTTAAAGTATGCACTGGTAAAAATAGACAGTGTTAAACAGAAATCTCGCAGTATTTTATCAGAAATATAATAATATGGTAAAGAACCATTTGTTCAGATTTTTTTTTTCATCTCAGACATTAAAGTTGTCTAAAGCTTTTATAAAGTAATTCATCAGATGTAAAAAAAATAAATACCTTTTTATTTTGTCAGACAGATCAAAGGCTTCTTAGATGGTAAATGTAAAGTTGCCAAGTTATTTGCAAAACACATGAAGGTATGAAACATAAACTTATGTTTTAACATTTTTATGTTTGGTGTACTGTATTTGAAACATTTTCATATGAGCCGATATTTCAAAAGAGAATATTTTCCAGATTGAAGAACAGAAAAAATTTCTTTCCAAAACTAATTGTCAAGTTGGAGTTGGAACCCCTGGACGTATTTTGATGCTCATTAAGCAAGGTATGCAAATAGTTATGTTATATACTTATATTCATTATACAGTCATACTCTGACTTTACATGTTTTGAAAATGAATTTTTTTTTCGTAATATAAAATACCTATCTTAATTATTTGAACTTATTAATTCTATTTTTTCCATAAATTGAAAAATATTTGCTAATTACAAATATTTATTGGAATTTTAAATTTAATTTGAATGTATTCCCTTCAATTAATTGCAATGTCATTTATTATTTTTTGAAATTGGTAAGTGATAAAAACAGACTGCTTAACATTTTGTTTGTCACTCCCAGGTTCACTGTCTCTAGAAAGTTTGATCTGCGTTGTCCTTGACTGGAATTGAGATTCAAAACTAAAGCGAATGGCAGATATACCAGAAATCAGAACAGATCTTGTTGAGTTATTAAAAGACTATGTCTTAGAAACTGTAAAGGGTTCTTCATGTAAACTTGCACTATTGTGACACTTTTTGAATAGTTTTTGTAACATAAATCTAAATGTAATAAAATGAGTTGCATTATTGATAATGGTTTGGAGTTTTGCAATTTTAGAAAGTTATGATATGCATGATCTGTTGCGCTTTTATGCATCATTTAGCTATTAAGGGCATAAGCACAGTTTAAAAAAAGTTTTAATCACTCAGAAATAGTCCTTTAACAAAGTGGTTGATTAGGCCAGGATTTTGCAAACTTAAAAAAATAAGGTCCTCATTGGGGGAGGGGGGGGTTCTTAAATTGGACAAAGAGCAGGACAAAGAGCAGGCGGATTGGAAGATTATAATAAATAACGAAAGAAATATAAATGTCATTGATGTGAATGAGCAGAGGGAAGCTGTTGAATCTAGCTTGGGCATTTGATTTATTTCATTAAGGCTACTTAAGTTTAAAACTCCATCCATCTGTTTAATAAAGAGCAGATTGAATAGTTCATCTGGGAAAACAGACATGCTTTATAAACTTAAATTAGTGAATTTATATTTGAAAATTTGATGATTAAAATTTGTGTTTCAAATGAACAAAAATAAAATTCATGGTAAGAAGCTAGTGAAATGTAATATTTTTCTTATTTTTAAAAAATTTATTTTGTTGAACAAGTGGTTACATCATTTACAAAACTTCAATCATAAGCATGTTCTGAGTAGGAGAAGATCTGTAAAGAAAAATATAATAAAAAACAAACAAATACAAAACATTTAAAAATTGTATAAAAGTCATTGCATATCTATTACTATTAGAAAAGTAAATAGGGCGTACTGCAACATTCACAAAGGCTTTAATATCATTTTCTTATAACATAGCTATTACAATGTAGGAAGGGTTTAATATTATTTTCTTATTATATATCTTAAAATGAAGGAAGGGTTTAATATCATTTTTCTTATAACATAGCTATTACAATGTAGGAAGGTTTTAATATCATTTTCTTATAACATAGCTATTACAATGTAGGAAGGGTTTAATATCATTTTCTTATAACATAACATACCTATTACAATGAAGGAAGGGTTTAATATCAGTCTCTTATAAATATAAAGAAATTCTAGTGCCCCTGAAAAAAGCTATGACAACTGTATCCCCTCTGACCACCTTTCTCTACAATTATTGAGGGAAAAAAAACATTTTTCTTTTAACTGACATGGTCCTCCTCAAGGTTTGGAGGGTCTCTGCCACGGTCCTGGTTGCTGAGATGGGTCACAGTTGTATCAATACGTTTTTTTTTTGTCTAGGAGTAGATCATCTAAGTATGCATTAAAAATGCTCATGTCAGAGTCAGAGATTACAAGCTATGTATAAAAGAGCTGTAGAAAATATAGCAGAACATTTTTTTTTGCATCCATTGTTTTATACAACTTTTATACATATTATAAAGCTTATAAAAGATCATATATATAAAGTATGGACAAGACATAGACAGCATGAATATGTGCAATCTTTATTGGAATGAGTTAAAGTATAAAATCACATAAAGCTGAATAAGTTAAGAAAAGAACATTTGTTTTAATAACTTGTACACTTATTATTTAACAGCTGGATGAAAGTAAACAAATTAGATGGCTGTATGTGTAATAAACTGATAGATTACTTTGTGTACCAGCCAGTTAGCTTCTACATATTGCTGTATTAAACATTATTCAGCAGTAATAATTTAAATGTTTTCATAAAGTGACATATTTTTGCAGAGGCACAATGGATATGCGCCCCGGGTTTCGTATTGTGTAAGTGCCCCGCAATGCTCTACTTTAAATATGCAAAATAAAAAAAATAAAAAATCATGACCCTTTTTAATGTCCCCGTTTATTGTAAGGGCATTCTATTTCCCTATGCGCCTTGGGCATTAAACCGATCTTGATTCGCCTCTACATCTTTGGAATACTAGGAAAATAATTTGAATTATAATGAAATTCATCTTATATTTGTAACAAAACAAAAGCAGCGAGTGATTTTAAAAGCAGTTATAGAGATGAAGAAATGAAATGTTTATTGAAAAAGATCAAAACAGATTTTTTTTAATAATAAAAGGTTTTGATTGAGAATAGTATCATTCACAAGCAGAAACGTTTAGGCTATGTGTATTGACCAACCGGGCGACCGACTATACCCCCAATCCCTCTTTCAGCCAAACATCCCCATTCAGTATTAATTCCTATTAGACCTGGGGCTAGCTATTCTTTTTTTTTGGCGCCCTCCTTCCAATCTGCAAAGTGCAAAAACAGTTAACAGCGCTCTTTCAAGCCCCCTTCCTAGTTTGGGCCCTATTAAATCTGATTACAAATGTTACAAAGGGCCCCCGAAAACATCACTGGAAGTCAGCCTCGGGACCAGATATATCAGAAAGTCTTTCTATACAACTAGTCAAGAGGACATTTTTTTTGTTGAAATATAGTAGTTTTGTTTGACAGTCTGTAAAAGAATTCACTAGCCAAGTAAAAATATTGAAGAATAATAATCTTACATTACAAGACATTTGTGATCCCATCAGAACCGCTAATACATTTTTGATGGCCCTAGGGAAGTTACATTTGAGGCCTTAGGCAAATTTACATTTGAGGGCTGTAGGCAAATTTACATTTGAGGGCTGTAGGCAAATTTACATTTGAGGAAGGAAAGGGGGAAGGGGACTGCGAAAAGTTACAATTGGGGGCTCTAGGGAAAAACGTTGTCAAGGTCATTGATTGCAAATCATGGGCTCATTGAAATATATGTTTCTATCTTAAATGCATCCACATAAGAAATCTAAAAGGCATATAGGCCTAAAGAAAGGCCGACTGTTATATTTATTATAATTTTTTTATCAAATAGTACTGTAATAACTGTATAGGCCTACAATAATAGTAAAATATGTACAAATAAATGTAAATGTTTGTAAAAAATATGTTAACTTTAACATTAAAAACATTTTTTGACTTTCCATTTTTTTTGTTTAAAGAATGTGGATTCTAATAAGGCATGAAGTTATGAGGATAATGTAATAATTAATATAGATTAAATAAAGAACAAGGGGAGCACATCACATTTAGTAAATAATATCGAGTGGTGACTAGCAGACATTGTCTTCAGCTCACAGTGTTTAATTTATAGCCTGTGTTAAGCTCTAGTTTACAAAACAAACAAACGAATCTTGAATATTATACGGCCCCCTCACAAACTACTTTCCAGTCCCACTAAGCTAAGGCACATGGGACTAATGCTTTTGTGTGATAGGAGTAGCTTACAAAAATGTCGAAAGGTTTAATTGGCACCATTTGGATAGGCCTGAAAACCATATGTTTTTCTAATTTCTGAGATTTATGATAATGATAACCTATAACACATATATACGTTCAAGCCATACCAGTCCCCTGATAAAATCGTTATACATTTATATCATTTATTTTTAGATGTATAAAAAAATGAAAAGAGTAAAATGTGGGAAATGGGAGGGCATTCGAAAAATTATCTTCCTTGCACATAAAATTTAATGGACATAATTTTTCTTCACACGTTTAGAAACTGATTATTCCAATTAAATTAACGACATGGAAATAATGTAGGCCTACATATGACATAAAATGTGAGACTATTGGTATTAACAAAGATGAATTAGATTCGACTCTAAAGATAAAGCATTCTTTCAATATGTTGTTTAGTAAATGCAGGAGATGCGAACATGCTGGATGCCGTGCTAATAGTAGATAAGCTAATTTTACCTTAGTAATCATTGTTAGTTTTAGTGAACTATTTTGCAGAAATCTAGTAAATAAAAAAGGTATATATGTAGTATATATCATTAAGTTTATTTGTTCAACAGATGTTACAAAATATCAGGAAAGGCAGTGTTTTATAGTGTAGCCTAACCATCAATACACCCATTCAACTATCTATCTATCTATCTATCTATCTATCTATCTATCTATCTATCTATCTATCTATCTATCTATCTATCTATCTATCTATCTATCTATCTATCTATCTATCTATCTATCTATCTATCTATCTATCTATCTATCTATCTATCTATCTATCTATCTATCTATCTATCTATCTATCTATCTATCTATCTATCTATCTATCTATCTATCTATCTATCTATCTATCTATCTATCTATCTATCTATCTATCTATCTATCTATCTATCTATCTATCTATCTATCTATCTATCTATCTATCTATCTATCTATCTATCTATCTATCTATCTATCTATCTATCTATCTATCTATCTATCTATCTATCTATCTATCTATCTATCTATCTATCTATCTATCTATCTATCTATCTATCTATCTATCTATCTATCTATCTATCAGTCTGTCTGTCCTGTCTGTCTGTCTGTCTGTCTGTCTGTCTGCCTGCCTGCCCGTCTGTCTGTCTGTCTGTCTGCCTGCTTGCCTGCCTGTCTGTCTACCTATATATTTATTTGCTTTATTGCAATGAAGATAGGCTCTTTCAAGGGGAGGGGAACTGCAGCCCTGGTACATGTTTGTTAATTTTTATCGTGTTTATAATTGAGCACACAGTCTCTCTCTCTCTCTCTCTCTCTCTCTCTCTCTCTCTCTCTCTGAACTCCTTTAGTGATAACTGCGGGCTGAGACTTTGTCTCTTAGAGCCCATGAGATCAAACTCGCTGTGTTCTTCAACATCTGGGAACTGCCATAAAGGCCGATAGCTAGAAATCTACGCGACTGGTTCACCCTGCGGACTCGGGGCACTCAAAAAGCACACGATCCTCAGTTTCCTCAATCTCTCTACAGTGTCGGCAAAGGGAACAGCATAGGGTCTCAACCTACCAATTACGCACCCATGGGACAATGTCCATTACGAAACAGGGAAATCAGTGCCTGTGCTATTCTCCACGGTTTTGGACGGCCGCTCCATCTTACTGCGGAATTTCTTCCCATCACCCCATTATCCCAACTCGAGAACCACCCAGTTTGCTCAAAGAGCCTAATCTTGGCACACGCTGCCTCAAGTGAGCTCTTTTCCGATCCTAAAGGCTGCGCTTGGGCATGTATCGACTTAGCAAGGAATTTGGCCCGGTCATTGCTGGCCACGTCCATATGCCCGGGAATCCACACAGTCTCTCAGATACATTTATTGTCATACGTATGAATATCTTTAATGTTTTTTTGGAAGACTAACAGCATTAATGATAAGCTCTTTAAAGTTTTAAAAGTGAGTTACAAGTATTAATAACTCACATTCAACCGACAAACGTACAGTTAATCAAAAGACTAGAAATAAGCTATCTGTACAAACTAAATTTAAGAGTCAACTAAAAAAATAGGTTATAATGATACTTAAAGAAAATGTTCTCAAAACAAACTACACCTATAAAAAAAAGTAATCTACAGTAACAAATTTTTAAGTTACATTTAAAATTCAGCACAGAGCCATGTTTTTCAAACTTTTTTTGTCATATGCCCCTTTCTAGACTTCATAAGAAAATGTCTGTATGTAAGTTGTAAGACAACAAAATCTACAAATCAAGAAGTTAGATTTTAAATTGTATACATTTTCAATCTGAAGCAACACGTAGTGAAACGCTGGGAATAGTTTTTAAAAACTATTATATTATAATACTCAGTTTTTTAAATGAACATTTGCTGTTTCATAGAATGGAGTAGTTTTCCACTCTTTAATATCTGGAATCAGTAATTGATAGATATACTCGAGGGTACATCAACAAAAATATTAAACAATAATTAAAAAAAAAGAAGTTTTATGCGGCGACAATGTCTACTCTCTCATCCTCGGTAAAATCCGGCTGGGAGAGTGAATCGGGAGACTCCGGAAAGCTACACTCATCGCTGGAATCTAGAGAGTGGGAAAAGCTCGTCACGTTACCATTGGAGTCTTTTAAGGTAAGGCTAGGCAAGAAAGATTTAAAGCTACCCAGACCCAGCACGGCATCGTCTAGCATATGGGAGCTGAGGGCGTTACCGTGTAGATGCCCGGAGGACTTTTCGCCGCCGGCCAACTGCTTCCTCTCCTCCTCCCTGCGGATGGTGGAGGTCGTGTGGTTGTAGTACAGCACAAAGTTGTTCACCAACACGGGGACGGTGAAGCCGATCATGAGAACCCCTGCGATGCCGGTGGCTGTTCCGACGAGGAAGCCCCAGTTCGTTGTCGGTACCATGTCGCCGTAGCCCACCGTTGTCATGGTGATGACCGACCACCAGAAGCACCTGGGGATGCTGTCAAACTTGGTTTCCATCTCCATGTGCTCCGCGAAGTAGATCAGGGATGATGAGATGAGCATTCCAACGAATACAAAGAGAAGGAGCAGGAGGAGATCCTGTGAATGACAAGTTGAAAGTTAAATGTAAATATGTCTGTCTGTCTGTCATATATTTTTTCAATCCTTGGGCAATCTTAGTAATTCTTTTTTTTTTCTTATTCTGCCTTAGGAAAGGTGGAACGTCATTTTTAGAGCATTTTCGAAAAAAAATGCTCTATTGTCCCCGTTTTGTCTGTCCGTCCGTCCGTCCGTCCGTCATCACCCTAGATCTCAACAACCATAAGTCCTAGACCCATAATGTATATATCATTTTGTAGGTCTTGGCCTGCCAAGAAATGACTTTTTTCCATTTCGCGATCTGACCTCTCAGGGCCGTAAAAGGGGCCTTAGTACCGTTTTTTACCATATAAGCTATATTAATAAAGGAGCGCTATATCTCAGCAACTATAAGTCCTAGACCCATGATGTATATATCATTTTGTAGGTCTTGGCCTGCCATGTGTACATCAAAAGTTCATTTTGCGATAGGACCTCTAAGGGCCGGGCTTCAGGGCTCCTAAGGGGCTTATATATTATATATACACCTTGTACGTTCAATAACCCGTTCATTTGGTGCGAAATACTGCAGCACGTAGTTTCACCAAGATTTATTAAGAAACTCATCAAATGAAATAGTAAGCTTGTGTTCTGAGTTTAATTGAAAGTATCAGAGCTATGCAACAATTGACGGAGTTTTCGGACGATTAATGACTATAATTTAGAATGTTTTCAATTATGGGTCCTATTTCAGTAACCACAAACCACTTGTAGTTAGATTTAAGAGACAATAATTTTTTTTTCAAATATAAAGAAACGTCTTTATAATTTTTTTTTTTACAAATATATGCATTACACAATTGAATTTATAAACATTTCCAAAATTTACAAATATTTACTGAAAGCTAACAAACGTACTGATACATAACACGAAAATGCACTAACACGTCCTGTGTCCAGAATGGAACAGGCTTAATTGCTTGTTTGAACATTTATTTTTCTTTTTTTCTTTGACTTAGTTTTATATTTCTTACGTAATGTTCTAACAAGTTTTAAACTTACTTTTATACTGGCTTTCAATGTGTAGAAAAGAATCCACAGCCCAGGAATGTGACGCATGAGTCTGAAAATTCTGAAAACCCTCAAAAGTTTCATAAAATTGACGCTTTCGGCCAGGGTCGAGTTGAATTTGTAGGAAGTAAGTATCAGACGTGCCAGATTGTCCACGATGTCTGGCACTAGAGCCAGGAACTCTATGATGCTCATGGGAAGATAGATGAACCTGAACTTGTGGGGCGAGACGAGAAATCTGGTCAGCAGCTCGATGGAGAAGAAGATCAAGCAGCCGACGTCGATATAGTGAAGTGCCGGGTGATACGTTGCACCTTGTGTGTGTGTGTGTTTTTTTTTTCAGGTGAGAATGAAAGAAAAAAAAAAGGTCATAAACTTTTGAAGTATCGTTTGAATTAAAGTAATACAAGTGATTTATTTTATATCATTGCTAGATATACCCTAAATGCAATACAGCTATACTAGTAGTGACGGGCAATAGAACTATACTAGTAGTGACGGGCAATAGAACTATATTAGTAGTGACGGGCAATAGAACTATATTAGTAGTGACGGGCAATAGAACTATACCAGTAGTGACGGGCAATAGAACTATACTAGTAGTGACGGGCAATAGAACTATACTAGTAGTGACGGGCAATAGAACTATACCAGTAATGACGGGCAATAGAACCATACTAGCAGTGACGGGCAGTAGAACTATGCTAGTAGTGAGGGGCAAAAGAACTGTACTAGTAGTGACGGGCAATAGAACTATACCAGTAATGACGGGCAATAGAACTATACCAGTAGTGACGGGCAATAGAACTATACTAGTAGTGACGGGCAATAGAGCTATACTAGAAGTGACGGGCAATAGAACTATACCAGTAGTGACGGGCAAAAGAACTATACCAGTAATGACGGGCAATAGAACCATACTAGCAGTGACAGGAATAGAACTATACTAGCAATGAGGGGCAATAGAACCGTACTAGCAGTGACGGGCAATAGAACTGTACTAGCAGTGACGGCGAAATAGAACTATACTAGTAATGACGGGCAATAGAACTATACTAGTAGTGACGGGCAATAGAACTATACTAGTAGTGACGGGAAATAGAACTATACTAGTAGTGACGGGAAATAGAACTATACTAGTAGTGACGGGCAATAGAACTATACTAGTAGTGACGGGCAATATAACTATACTAGCAGTGACGGGCAATAGAACTATACTAGTAGTGACGGGCAATAGAACTATATTAGCAGTGACGGGCAATAGAACTGTACTAGCAGTGACGGGCAATAGAACTATACTAGCAGTGACGGGCAATAGAACTATACTAGTAGTGACGGGCAATTGAACTATACTAGTAGTGACGGGCAATAGAACTATACTGGTAGTGACGGGCAATAGAACTATATTGGTAGTGACGGGCAATAGAACTATACTAGTAGTTGGGGTAGGACAGGGTGGCTGCAAGAAGTTGCAACCCGAACACATGCCAGGAGCCTCTGTCCTTAGAGGCCAAATCAGGGAAGTAATCTATTGTAAAATGACTTGACAATAAGTGAATATCTGTGATGAGAGGCCGCAGTTGGTGTAGATTGTCCAGGTGGCAACCATAGGTAGATGGAAAGCCTATTTCATTATTTACCCCCTCTCCCCCCCCCCTTTAAAAAAAAACAACTATTTATTTGTTTCACTTTCTGTGGGTTCGTCCTAAAATCTTGTAGCTGGAACTTTATAATACTTTAGATATAAAGGTAGCTTATTATTTTTTTTCACAATGTGCCGTTGTTTTTTTCTTTTTTCAAAATATTGTTCTTTGGAAACATAAATGGAAATTGTGGTAGCTGCGCATATTGCAAGAAATACACAGCCATCAAAATATTTTGGGGTGGTGGTATTTTTGAATATTTACTCGTGAATTTCAAACAAATTCTTTATGGATTCATTTTGGTAAATTTAATGTTCCTGAAAGATTCTTTTCAGGTGAAATATTGACATGTATTGTCCGATAGAGCCGTTAAAATAGATTGATGAACCAGGCCCCCTGCATATCACCTCAGTCCTCCCCAATGCCAAGGGTGGGGGGCACTGTTGGGGTTTATCTTTTGCCAGACAAAAAGAAGGTCAGTATGAGCACATAATAGGGCCAGTCTACATGAGCTTAACTCGCGCCCGGGGCACAATACCTTTTTAATACATTTTTAGTGCCCCCCCATTCGAAAATCATATAATATTATATGTAAACTATAAATTTGGCGCCCCATTGCGAGTAGCGCCCGGGGACATATGTACCCCGCCCCCTATCTACGCCTCTGTACCTGATTCAAAAGTTTCAAAGTTTGTTAGAAGTCCCATATTTGCCAACGGCAGCCTCAAAGTTTATTTCTCTAGGCCCCCAAATTACCTTTGCATTGGGCTACTAATGTACTTTTACCTGGGACAGCCAAATGTACTTTTACCTGGGGCACCCAAATGTAGGCCTACTTTTACCTAGAGCTTTCCTAATACATAATAACGGCTCTGTTGTCATGTTTGAGCTAGTAAGCAACAACAACAACAAAGACAAACACATGAACACAAACGAATGTTATTAGCCGTTAAGGCAGAGATCAAAGTGTATGTTGTTGGATAAAATATACATAATACACCGCCCCAAATATTGAAACTTCCTGTTTTTGTTTTTCTTTGTTTAATTTTTTTTTTACAAAATGTCAACTAGCACGCTACCAAAGGCCTCAAAGTAAGAAATCTGAATACATTTTGCGAAAAAAAAATGCTAATGTTCGATTACAGCTTTTTTTTTGCTCTCGATGGGTATTTTAAGAAACGCAATATTGATATTTTCGCACCCATTAACTTTGTGTGTGCTATGTAAATAGGGTGTTTTTATTATCTTAATTGGCTTATGTTTTCATTTAAAGGCAAATTAATTTCCCGATGCATTTCACTGCCAAACACACGCATCGATGGAAAATAAAATAAAATAGGAAAAAAAAACTTTCATGCAAGATGGACGATGCAAATTTTATTCTAAAACAGTGTTTGAGTAAAAAAATATACATTTCTTTCTTCATTTTAAATAAAAAAATATGTCTGACAACACACATTTATTCTAAAACTATGTTCGAGTGAAAATATGCCTTTTTTCTAATTTTTTTTTCAAAAAGATGTCTGACAACAAAAAGAGGTGGGTGGGGTATCACCTCACTATATGACCTCTTTCAGACCAAGCGCAAAGATAGGTGATGGCTTTAAATTTTAGTCTTTGCCTTAATAGATACAGGTGTTTGTCTCGTTAAAAAATAAAGCGGAACGCCCCAGTTAAAAGAATGTGGCGATAAAATATGTCGTAATAAACCACTTTCGTCCCTCCCCCTCATGCACCAAGTGAGCCTTCTTAATGCACCCGCCCCTCACCCCCAGGGACTTGCACAAGAAACTAAGAATTGTTTTTTTTTGAGTGGTTGTCTTATGGTTAGCCCGGGGCTGAAAATGCTTTCAAGCTCGGTTGTGCGTTTATCTAAGCAACTCGCCTAGTTACATACAAATATGTTTTCTTATTAACCAATACACCTGTGAACATATCCTTCTATCTATGGGTATCTGGCATCAATGGGTGGATAATAGCGGCTGGAAATTGTGCTAGTCACCTACCTATGTCTTAAGTGTTGCTTCTACAGCTATTACACTCTGGGATTTGGTTGGAGTGAAAGTGGGACACAAACAAACAACCAACCATCCCTTCACCGTTTACAACTCCAAATAATTGGCACATGAATTGTGAAAGGTCGGCCAATCTTCATTTATCTTCTGACACAAAGGTTCTCAAACAATTTTCATATTTTTTTTCATGTGCGTGTGTTTTTATTCTAATTGTTCATTGATACATCCAAATTAGAGCTCAGTCAGTTCGAATTCCAAACCGTGCGAGTTTCATGTCGTATTTTAGTATATCAATTTTTACACACTGGATTAAGCCACTTCCCAGTTTATAGATCCATTTTAACAACTGATTTTTACATCATATAAAAAAAAACTAAAAGTTAACATTGAAAATATTTCACTGGTCTGTAGGCTACACACCTAAACATTTGTTAAGCTATATTAAACCAATTCCTCATAACGCAAGAGCTACAGCTTAAATTTAGCATGGGAATAAAAAAAAACAACGATGTATGTTAGCATAAAGGATTTTGGATAATGGGGGAAACACCTAAAAAAAAAACAACAATCCAACAACAATGCTGTAAGCGTTTCGAATTCTAAAAGCCCAGTCGAATTTCGGCACTCGTTTTTGTATCGGTCTTTGCACGTTTTAACACACTGAGGAATAGGTGTATTTGCAACTGTTAGAACTCAATCAAATGTTGACATTTGTAATATTTTTTTAATCTTTGAAACAAAAACATACATCTCAAAGTGACCGAGAGTTCGTCTTTAGTTTACCAGTCGTGCAGCAGTCTTGCCAGATGTTTTCTATAACATAAAACCACCGAAACTCAATGTGATATCCGCCATAAACCCACCAAATTAGTAAAAGAAAAAAAATGTAAAAATGTGTTCGTATTTTTTAGATGTTTTGCATCATTTATTTCTATTAACATTATATAAAACTATGCAGATGCAAAAAAAAAAAAAATACAAAAGAACAACAACTCGCCATAGAATTAGACTCCCGCCAAAGTAAAAAAAAAACCACCGCTAAAACTGGCGGAAAACCCGCCACTGTTGTAATGCTATTGTGCAGCTTTGGCTTACGCGGATACAGGTTTGGGAGACCCGTTCTAACTAATATATTTATCAGCCATATAAGTTGCCTGGTCTCAGGCATGATACTTACCTACCAAACCCGTTGTTTCATTGAAGAATGCCACATACGAGCCGTTAACTGAAAATGGCTTCCCGAAGGCCTCATGAGTGTTGGCGCAGAACGAGAAAATACTCAGAAAGATGACAAACAACGACGTGCAACAGTAAATCTGGCAATAGTAACGAGATGTAACATCAATAGAACAAACTACATATTATGAGGTTAAATCAATCAATAGTAAGAAGGTGTTATATCAATAGAATAATCTACATATTATGAGGTTAAATCAATCAATAGTAAAGAGATGTAACATCAATAGGACAAACTATATATTATGAGATCACATTAAAAAAATCCCTTTAGCAAAACAATGACATATAATTTTATTTCTTTAAAGAATATACCAACAAGCTTACTGTACATGTTTTATACTTTTAATACATGTTTTATACTTTTAATACATATTGTTTTGCCTGTGGTTTTGAGCAGGGGTGGGCAAACGTTTCGAGTCGCGTGCCATTTAGGGTTCGTTACACTGGTTTACATAAAAAAAACTGCAAGCAAAACATTATGAATTTCTGAAAGCTTATTAAAAATGATAAATTTTGATGTACTTATTTCGTTTGTATCACGTCAGGTTTTTGAGAAAACCACAAATTTGTGTTTACAAATTTTATGCTTATCATAAGCAGCTTACGTCATCACTTTATGTTTGAACACAAGTTTAATTGAATATTTTATTGCTGTTGTTTATGTGTTTAAGATTATATTTGATTAGCTGATTTTAAATTTTAAAAAAATTTCACAATGCCAAGACATTGTACGAATTCAGCAGACAGTTTTTGTTATGTTTGTGGACGATTTTGCACAATGGCTGAGAAGAAGAAAATATCAAATTTAACAAAGAAATATTATCATGCATACTTTGGATGTAAACTGGGAGACCAGGACAAAACATGGGCGCCTCATGTTATTTGTAAGCTCTGTGAAGTAACTCTTGGCAAGTGGTTTAAAGGTAAAGTGAAAAGTATGCCATTTGGTGTGCCCATGATTTGGCGTGAGCCTTCGAATCATGTGACGGACTGCTATTTTTGCATGACGAATGTTGTAGGATTCAACAAAAGAAGCAGACACATGATTCTATATCCTAATGTACCGTCAGCCGTGAGGCCTGTAGAACATTGCGAAGACATTCCTGTGCCTACACCTCCTACTCAGCTGGATGATTTTGAAAGTGATGACAGCTCAAGTTCTGAAGACAGTAGTGATGTTCTTGATCCTGATTTTAAAGAAGATGTCACACCAAAACTTTTTACTCAGGAAGATCTTGATGATCTAGTTAGAGATCTAAACCTTCCAAAGTCATCAGCTGAACTGCTTGCATCCCGCTTACAAGAACGAAACCTTCTCACTCCTGATACTAGCGTAAGTGTGTACAGCTGTCGAGAGACAGAATTTGTACAGTTTTTTTCAAGTAAGCAAGAATTGTTATATTGTAATAATATTGAAGGCCTTGTCACATCTATGGGAATTGCTTACGATGCTAATCAGTGGAGATTGTTTATTGATTCCTCAAAGCGCAGTATGAAAGCAGTTCTTCTATTTAATGGAAATAAAATATCATCACTTCCAGTGGCACACTCAGTAACATTAAAAGAAACGTATGAAAACATGAAACTGTTGCTCAGTTCGTTGAATTATGACCAGCACAAGTGGTTGATATGTGGAGATTTGAAGGTCATAGCCATCATATTGGGACTCCAAGGAGGGTATTCAAAATTTCCATGTTTTTTGTGCCTCTGGGATAGCAGAGCAGACTCTGAGCATTATACCAAAAAGTGTGGCCAGCGAGAGAAGAATTCACTCCAGGAAGCCACAGTGTAAAGTTAAAGCCTTTGGTGGAAGCACATCGAGTTCTCCTTCCACCGCTGCATATAAAATTGGGGTTAATGAAAGCTTTTGTCAAGAATATGAACCATACTGGCTCTGGGTTTCAATACTTGGCAGAAAAATTTCCCCATTTAAGTGAAGCGAAATTGACTGCAGCTATCTTTGTTGGACCGCAGATCAGAGAAGTAATGACTGATGAGGAATTTTCATGTAAATTGGCCACAGTTGAGCTACAAGCCTGGAATGCCTTCAAAGATGTTGTCAACAATTTTTTAGGAAACTTTAAATCCGACAATTACAAAAGTCTTGTTGAGAACATGATAGCCAAATTTCAGGCTTTGGGTTGCCGCATGAGTGTAAAGTTGCACTTTTTGGACTCCCATGTAGACTACTTTCCTGAAAATCTTGGTGCGTACAGTGAAGAGCAGGGTGAAAGATTCCATCAAGACATTTGTGCAATGGAGAGTCGATACCAAGGTCGATGGAACGCGAATATGATGGCCGACTATTGCTGGTCATTAAAACGCCACAATCCTGGCGCTGCCCATAAGCGCAAATCACTTAAAAGACAATTCGTACAGTAGAAGACAATAAATTAAAATAAATCTGCTTTTTTTTAATAATTTTGTATATATCAATAGTTTTCTGCATGACCGAAGTACATTTTGTTGTTGGTTTAATTGACTTTTTTCTACATTAATAAATGTCAAACTGCAAAAAATCCTGACGTGATACAAAAATTTGGATTACATATTTGGAATCAGCATAAAAAGTTGCATAAGAAACACTTATTTGCATATCAGCAGTTTTCACAAAATGAAAATTTGTAAACCAGTGTTATTTAATATGACCGCCGTGCCGGGCCAAGAGTAAAGTCATGCAGTGCTGACATACAAGAACATAAATTAAAGGTAAACAGCTTAACATAAAAGGTCAGAAAAACAAGTGGGCGGGCCGGGTAAAAAAGTCTAACGGTTTGGCTTTGGCCCGCGGGTCATAGTTTGTCCATGGCTGTGGTAGAGAGTGATGAGTGATACCTCCCACACAGATAGGGTGAGGATGTGATATCTCCCACACAGAATGGGTAAGGATGGGTGCTATCAATTCTGACACACATACTATCCTCAATCAGCAAGTGAAGAATTGTGCCAGAAGAAACAAGAGACTCCTTAATGAGCAACAGGAGCAGAGCTTGCGGCAGGAAGGAGATACCTTAGAACCCACAACAAAAAAACCAGAACCCTTCCCATGAAATGATTAAGCCAAGACAAACCAATTAAAGATAGCAAAATACTGCCTCTCACCTAAGAACCAGACAAAAGAAAAAAAAGATGCACTGAATACTTTAAGGTGCTACTTAATAGACCTGCACCTACAGTAAAAGCAAATATACCACAAGCCATAAAAGAAATTAATGTTAACATAAGCCCTCCAAATAAACAAGAAATTTACAAAGCACTAAAACTACACAAAGACAGGTGCACAGCCGGACTTGGCTGAAGCCCTAAAAGCAGACATAGCAACAACAACTGAAATGTTAATACCACTTATACATAAAACATGGAATGAAGGAAAAGTACCCAAGGATTGGAAGAAAGGTCACATTATGAAATTACCAATAAAGGAGACGTGGCGTTCTGCAATAACTGGAGAGGCTGAAGGATCCTTTCTGTACGAGCTAAATACTTGCTCGCATCATTCTACAGAGGCTGAAGGATGCTATCTGTGACGAGCTAAATACTTGCTTGAATCATTCTACAGAGGCTGAAGGATGCTATCTGTGACGAGCTAAATACTTGCATCATCTCTACAGAGGCTAAAGGATGCTATCTGTGACGAGCTAAATACTTGCTTGAATCATTCTACAGAGGCTGAAGGATGCTATCTGTGACGAGCTAAATACTTGCATCATCTCTACAGAGGCTGAAGGATGCCATCGATATGCATCGCAGACCAGAACAAGCTGGCTTCCGAAAGGACACTTTCTGCCTTGACCAAATAGCTATAAAATGAGTTATTATTAAACAATTTTAAACTAAATTTCATGGACTTCATATCAAAGTTACAACCATTACACCAGTCGGTTTGTTAGAGACTGAATGTTTGTATTTCCTCAGCGACGCCCAGACTACGAACACATGACTTGTGCCATAAAAATGAATCCAAGCACCATACTCACAACCAATCGACAGATTCCAATGATTATTACAACTCAAAACTTACTGATTGATGTTTAAATTTTTCTTTTTTTAACAGTTAATGTTACATTTGATAAAAAATTGATTTAATTTTGATTGATTATTTGAAAAAAAAGGATGACCGTGTAGATACCTTTGCTGGAATGGAAGATGATGGTTGAGCGAAAAATTTCCAGGCTTTGCACCGAACTTCTCTGAAACAAGAAGTGTGATCTTTTTGAGGATATTCTCCTAGCTGTAAGTTAGCTTTTCTGTCTTCTTCAAGTCTACGTAAATCCTGAGAATATAAAAAAAATAGTCGAGCTAATAAAATAAATTAAAAACAGCATAATAATAAAGCAACGAAGCATTTTGAACACTAGGTTCTATCATGTATTACCCTTTGTTTTCATACAGCATCTTAAACAATCTAAAACCTTAATAGAGACACTGTGAGCTAAAAGTCTGTGGGTGGCACGTCACAAGTTGAATTGAGACACATAAGAAAATCAACGGGGAAAAAGGTAAAAAAAAACACTCTTATTCTCTTGGAGTGCGTTCCCTTGAAACTTGTACTGGTAAAAGGTAGATTATACAATAAATACAAAATTTTTGGGGATCTAAGACAAAGGTACATTCGGGACCCTAGATAAAGGTACATCTGGGGGTCCAAGGCAAATTAACATTTTGGGACCCTGTGCAAAATGGTATTAAGTCCCTAAAATCTGAAAAATGCCCCATGACCCCAACTTTTAATGAGGTCAATTTATTCATTTTAGGTTAAGGCAAAATTAAAGTCACAACAGGCCTTGACAGGTCATCCCTAGGGGCCCTAGACAGCTGCTTACTTTGCCTATCCATAGGAACGACTCATCAACGGGGTATCCAAGGCATATTCAAATTAACCCAAAAAAACTCAAAGTCAACTAATGGTAATATAGAGCTTTAGAAACATAAAAAATACACCTTTTATAAAAAGATACATTTTACCTGTAGCGTCGTGGCCCAAGTGGCGTACCTGCTCCAGCAGCATTCTTCAATGTCCACCTCGTCTACGCCCCAGTATTCCAGCTCTGAGCGTACCACCGGGCCACAAACTGACGTTGGCAGATGGAGCTCACCCGTGCGAAAGTAGTTCAGGACGCAGTGAAAAATCTCTGGGTCGCGGTCGAAAAAGTAATCTTTCTGGGTATCACGGAAATGCTTTGACAGGAATGAATCGCTGGCCAGTGGACTTTTTGGTATGGCCCTGAAAATACGAGATCATATCAGTTCTTTAGGCATTACAAGTGTAGGTGACACCCTAGGTCTCCTTGTGCCAGTATCTTTTTCATAATTGTTTGTTGTATTTGAAAAATAATGTTGTAGTGACACTTGTCAATTTATTTCATAAATGTTATACTACTAGTCACACTGCTATAAAGCAGAAGGTTTGTGTTTATTTTAATCATACCCGATGATTGATGAATTAAAGATATCGCGAGGGGGGAAATAAAAGTTATTAAATATACACTTAGGATTATGTAGCAGTGTAGCTTTCTTGATCGATGAGAGACGCATTGCATTTTTTATTTTAGTAAAAACTGTTTTAACTAGCCATAACAAAGTCACTTTATCAATATTCTAGTGCAGGGGTCGGCAACCTTTTGAGACGAAAGAGCCAAAAGTTATAATTTACAATTTTCTTAGGTTTTAAAGAGCCACTAAAATTGTTGTTCCAATATTATGGTATTTGATTAGGCCGCAATTGGACTTCGAAAGAGCCGCAACTTGACATCGAAAGAGCCGCATGCGGCTCGCGAGCCGCATGCGGCTCGCGAGCCGCAGGTTACCGACCCCTGATCTAGTGAAACAACGTCATACAGTAATAGAATAAACAGTCTAATACAGAGCCGCACACAACCCAACGTACAGTGGCATGCTACACACCAGCTGTCTCGTTAACTTTAAGAAGTTCATTTTCTTTAAAGTTATGCATGTAGGCTACATTTATGTGTTTAGAATTTCCGTGTAGACTATGTATTTCTGTGTAGTCGATATTATATGTGCATGAATATGTATATATATGGTATGTGTAGGCTATACTTTTGAGTTGGCTATATATACAAATATATATATATATATATATATATATATATATATATAGTGTATGTGTGTGTATGTGTTGGAAATGAAAAGAGCGCAAAACAAACATTTCATAAAACAACAACAGATGTTTACCTCAGCGTAGATCTGTATGTTTCGAAGATGCTGCCACCAACATTGAATCTGATGATTTCATTGGTTGTCCCCGTGTGCACTAAAATTTTATTGGTGTTTTTATCCAAACGGGCGCCTGGTAGCAGGGCGTGCAGAATCCCTTGCTTTCGTTTCGTTCTGGAAGGCACCGTGGCCATTCTCGTAAAGTAATTTCACGGGCCACCTCCGTGTTGTAACCGGCCTTGCACCAAGTTATTAATTATTCTACACTTTCTGAACTGTTCCGTAAAGGGAGAAATTTTGTTTACTATAAATCAGAATCGTTCATTCTTGTCCCCAAGCAGATGACCTCAATTGTACATTGTTATTTCCCTCAATGGGATCACATGAAATTTGGTCCATGTAACTTCAACGATCACCGGCAACTCTACCTGTTGTGTCAAGTCTTTTAATCGAACAGGGAAACAATTGTTGAATGTCCTTAAAGAAGTAACAAAAAAAAATCACTTGTCAATTTAAGCAACTCGTGGGAAAATGTTGATGTGTTAAAATGACCCTGTAATGTATATTCGATGCGTTAACATTACACTGTACACTACTGTACAGTGTACATGTGCATTAGATGTGTTAAAATGACCCAGTAATGTACATTCGACGTGTTAAAATGACACAGTACATGTGCATTAGATGTGTTAAAATGACACAGTACATGTGCATTCGATGTGTTAAAATTACACAGTACATGTGCATTTTTATTTGCTTTTATAATTTCATTTTAAAAAATTCACTATAGCGGATTTAACACACTATCGGTAATGTGTTTTAAAAGTAAGGTTTGCTTTTATAAAAAAAGAATTTCACAGTTTCTCTTAAATAGGTAATGTCTTTTTTATGCTAGGCTATATCCGTATTACAATAGCTTTCATTGCTTAGGACAACGTTTTATAGACATAACCAATATCATTGTTAAAAAAATGACAATATAGTATTTTAAAAATTATTTATTTAATGAATAAAGCTAGGAAAAAAGTTAAGATAACCTACTGATATCTGATCTTTTAAACGATTTTATAGATATGAGCACAATTAAAAAATGAACCTATCTATCTATCTATCTATCTATCTATCTATCTATCTATCTATCTATCTATCTATCTATCTATCTATCTATCTATCTATCTATCTATCTATCTATCTATCTATCTATCTATCTATCTATCTATCTATCTATCTATCTATCTATCTATCTATTTTAGTCTGTTTACTGTCTGTCTATCTACTGGCCTGTTTGGATAGACAAATATATATCATTTCTATGAGCACTCTCTGCCAAAAAGGTTGCTTTGTTATTTTGCAGTGACATACGTGTATTCCAGTCAAATCTGATATTATTTAAAGCGTTATTGATTATTGTTCATTTATCAACATATAATGATTATTCAGCTCCACGGCCTCTCCCTCAACTGTACAGTGAAACGAGATTCAGAGATTCAAGATCGTAACGTTCCTACCTTGCTTGACAAGCTCACGACCTCTCCTCCACCAACCAGGCCACCGTTCTGCTGCTCATCATCGTATATGGTCGCAGCTCTAATTAATGAAGTTAGCTGAATAATCAGAAGTAGATCAAAGGGAAGCAACATTTTTTTTTTACATTCTAACCCCCCTCAAGCTGGCTGTTAAAGAAAGAGTCGAAAACGTGATACGACCATTGGAGAGGAACGTTACGACCTAGTGCACACTGCAGCTCTTTGTTTATGATATAATCTAAGAATGGGAGTGGCGTGCTATTTAGAAGCCCCCCAGGGAATTGAGAGGGGCGAGGGAGGGGGAGGGTGGGGGGGAGTTAGGGGCTGAGATGACAGAGATATTTAACACAAGCACATGTCCCAAGTTTCTCACCTGTTTAAACTTCTGTGACCTTAAATTTTTTTTTTTTCAAACAGGTAAAAGCGTGTGTACACCTCCATAAATTAAATATGCTGTAAATAGGTCTGCAGTGCTTAACATTGAAATTTTCCTACAAGCAGGGGCGTCTGAACACAGGGGGCGGCAGAACTATCGTCATGCGCCCCCCTCCCTCTTCTGAGCTATGTCTTAGTTTTTCTTTTACACATTTGCCCTCTGGTTCCAGTTTGTATGACCTATTCACATATAACAGCTTATTTTTCTTTATCAGACGATTGATTTACAATTGATTGATGGTGGTTCTGTGGTTAAGCGTACAATTTTAATATCTTAAGGTTTTGGCAGGGCCGGATAGAGATTACTGTTGGCCAAAGGTTTCATTGCCAAATTAAAGGGGTTGGCATTGCTAACAAAATGACAACACTTATCACAAATGTGAGATAAAACTGATGGTTTAGGCCAGGGGTCGGCAACCTTTTGAGACGGAAGAGCCAAAAGTTATAATTTACAGTTTTCTATGTTTTTAAAGGTATTTGATTAGGCCGCAATTGGACATCGAAAGAGCCGCATGCGGCTTGCGAGCCGCAGGTTGCCGACCCATCGTTTAGGCTTAATGGCTAAGCCAACACTGTGTTTGGGGCTCTAATCCCAATATTTTATTGAGTTAGGTAGATAGATATACACGAGCAGGTCAGCAAACCAGTTTAACGGTCGTGTGGTAAAGCGATATCTTCCATGGTGAGCATGAAAGAAAGGCACCATAAAAATCGTCCCATTAGTGGTTTATAGGATCTAAGAGATTTCATCTCATCCTTACAGGTAATTTACACACTCAAACCAGTCTGAGAATAAGAAATTTGTTGGGGAAAGTGTTGATGGCTGGGCACCTTCTCATATTAGCTTACATGCATAGGCCTTACATGCATAGGCCTTACATGCATAGGCCTTACATGCATATGCCTTACATGCATAGGCCTTACATGCATAGGCCTTACATGCATAGGCCTTACATGCATAGGCTTTTATCACAGTCACTCTCTGCTGGTTTATACATGATTTCTGTGTTTTGGGAAATTTGAAATCCTTTTTCACCAACTTCTCGATGCCCAATCGATTTTAAATTTTGAACACTTGTATATTCTCGATGACAATACACTCTTTTAAAACGATCGTGTCAATTAATTTAATTATTATGGAGCCCTAAGCTAATTACTCTTTTTATATTTTATTTTATATTAGACTTAAGCCTGGGCCACACCGAACAGCAAGAAAAGTTCTGCCTGAATGAATCAATGCAGTGTGTAGCCAATTACTCATACTCAATACATTTGATTGTAGGGTCTATACTGTCTTAGGACATTTAATTAGAGGGTCTATACTAAGCTGCTTTGCAAGAGTGACAGAGCTTTAAGGGGATAGTCATACATTCTCTTGTTGAATTTTTTTATCATACATTTCGGCGTGTTATGTGTTTCGTGTAATTGGGTGCAGTATAATTGTTCTTATAGACAGCCAAACAACGTGGTCACCAGTATTTCCCACTGATCTCCAATCCTGTCAATGCTAATGCTATCAATTAGGCCCTAACTTTGCAATGCTATATATCCATTCCCCAATATCTAAAAAAGGACTACCTTTCTGCCAGGTCTCTCCCCCCCCCCACTAAAAAAACGGCTTTTCGCTCATACTACCACCTTTGGAACTCGATAGAAATGAGGGCCCATAATTGACTTCTGCGCTAGAGGCTTCGAAACATAAGTATGAAATAATTTTGACGAATGGATGCGCATGGATAGGAAAAATGACAGTGTGACGGGAATGCTATAAAACATAGTTCGACAACCTTTGGGACCTTGCGTTTATACCCGTGGGCCGCTAATTTCTTGTGTTTTATACCCGCGGACCGCTATATTCCTAAGTTTCATTCCGCGTGGCATAAAAACTAATGAATTTATCTACGCGGATCACTGTATTGAGCAATTTTACTCTCTCGTATACCATTTATTTATATGAGCGTGTGTACAATTATGAGATAGTATCTTTGAATACAAAAAAAAAAATCACCAATCAGGATTTAAATTCAATAATCGTTTCAGAGTTAGCTCCCGATTGTTTTTGTACACTTTCATACTTTTTAAATTTGATCAATGTGGAAAATCAAATAATTCTCGCTACCAGCTCTTGCTCTTGCAGACAGCTTTTATAGAGAAACATGCGATCAGATTAGCAAAGAAGCCCCACTTTTCCCCCGCTTTTTTATTGTCTGGTTAAGCTAAAGCCTAAAAAAAAATCTAAGGTGGAATAGTCCCAATTAAAGCTACGCATTTGATGCAGTCTCAACATGACGTTCGTGTGATTCTTGTAGCAAGATTGCGGCCAGCTCATCTTGGGCCCTTGTCCACCAAAATGAAGCCCAATATGTGCACACATATCAACCCGTAGCTAAATCGTTGTATGTGTAAGTTGATTGTATGACCCGTACCCGTTTCGCGTAGGAGTTAGGGCTGGGTGTGTTCATTCGTGTTGTATAAACTGTATATCGGGTGTGCATGTGTTGTATATAAACTATATACATTGCTATGTGTGTGTGTGTGTTGCATGAACTGTATATTGCGTTTGTGTATGTGTTGTATATAAACTATATACATTGCTATGTGTGTGTGTGTTACATGAGCTGTACATTGTATGTGTTTATATAAACTATATATAAGTTACTCTGTGTGTGTGTGTGTGTGTGTTGCATGAGCTGTATATTGTATGGACGTATGTTGTATAGAAACTATATATAACTTGCTGTGTGTGTGTGTTGTATGAGCTATATATTGTATGTGTATGTGTTGTATATAAACTATATATAAGTTACTCTGTGTGTAATGCATGAACTGTATGGCAATTGTGTGTATTTTATAATTCTGCAACAGTAGGAATACAAGTTATTGTGTGTGTTTATTGCACGATCTGCATATAGGACCTACCTTAATATGTGTATGCAATGCACGATCTGTATGTAGTTTGTGTGTGTGCACATGTAACGTACGCAGTGTATGGTATGTTGTATAAGGAGTTGTATTTGTTATATAGACTCTTACACTTAGCGAAATTTATATTGTATAAGGACTTCATGGGTAAAAAAAAGGTTGCTCACCCCTGACTTAGGAATTGTCTTTCGTACTAGAGACTGAATCAGTTTGAAGGGCCGTATGGGTCAATTTATATTAGTTTGAATTTCTGTATTTGCTGCATGCTACATTAGAGCCGTTCAGGTCAGACGCAGATAAATATCAGTTGAGGCTCTGGGGCAGCCCCCCCCCCGCTTAAAAAAGAAAAAGAGGAAAAAATAAAGAAAAAGTAACTAAAATGAGAAAAACTGCCCCCTTGCTGGGTATTGGTGCCACCCCCCCCCGCTTAATTTGACCTGGCTACGGGCCTGCTCTGGGGGCAGAAGAAAATGTAGAACACCCCCCCTCCCACTACCGTTATAAAAAATAGTAATGGAAAATATTAATATAAGTGAAAAGTAGTCTTTAGAAGTTTGCTTCACGGGTGTGCAGCACACTATCCCATTTGACTCAGAATGTATTGGGGGATGTAAACAACAGTACATATAAAAACCGTAGCACACAGGAAAAAAAATGAATTAACATAAATTTATCCGCATCAATGCTTGATAATTATATTATCCACTTCAGTGCGTAACAATAAGTGAAGCATAGATTATAATTGTAAAATTGAATGACATCTGACAATGACAAGACATTTTCTATGAATACTGGATGAACTAACGAAGCATTTTCCAGCAATAATTTTTGAGAATATATGACATTTTTAAGCGTAATTTTAAGTAATTTTTTTTGTCTAAAACAAAATTTAGTAAGTAGTAAGTAAAGTTCCCTTAAGCCCCAAAGGGCTCATCGGGACAGATGAAGTGAATAATTCATCTGTTTCAGTAAACTCGGCATATAAAGGGATTGTGTGGTTAGCACAACGCCCAGCCGCCTTTACTCCCCCAACTTAAAGTCAGGTACCCATTTAAAGCTGGGTGGACTTGGGGACTTTCGCCAGGACATGAAAAAGTCCCCTAGCCCCCCTAGCCCCCCCCCGGCTACGGCCTTGATCGTCAATATTAGTAAGTTTTAATTTATTTAGATTTTATTGCACACTTTTTACGAAAATGCCAGCTCGATATTTTGTAAAATACTAATTAATCGGCCTGTCTGAGATTGAATGTAACATAGACCATAAAGATGAAACATTCCAGCAAACATATAGGCCTACACAAGTAGACAGTGATGTTGTCTCATACTTTGAAAATGCCATTTAGCCGAGACTATTTAACATTGGATACGAACAGTTTTTGCTTTCTGGCACATTCTCTGCGGCATTAGGATATAGGCGTTAGATGCAGCCCGTAGCCAGGGGGGGGGCACTGGGGAGGGGGGCTGCTCCCCCCCCGCTTAAAAAAGAAGAAAAAGAGGACAAAATAAAAAAAAAGTAAAGGTGCCCCCTTGCTGGGTATTGGTGCCACCCTGCTTACTTTGACCTGGCTACGGTCCTGGTTAAATGCAAATAGACTGTTGCCAACATATCACACTTAAGGAAGTTAAAAAAACAACAAATTATATGCAGCCCTGCACACTAAAGTGAAATGGATAAAATTAAAAAAAAAAAAAAAAAAGAAAAGCAAGTATATAACTCTTTAGTGAGAACATTTGAAATTTGTTAATTAATTTCTGCAAAATAATAAAATTAGCTAACTTTGTATAAATCGTCTCGATCTAAGGACCCTACCCCCCCCCCTCTTAATTCATACTCAATGTTTACGTAAAATGTAGCTAACAAAACACGGTTGATGTCTGAAAAAAAATTATAAAATAGAAAAACAACTTTTTTTTAGCCAGGAAATTCACAGCCTCAAGAATGAAAATGGACAACGTTTATCACACTACTGAAAGTTTCTCCTAAAATGTAAAGTATAGTTGTTTTTTAAAATTAAAAAGTCGGGATAATATTATTATGCAGTGCATGTAAAAAACAAACAATCAACAAAACAGTCTATATATATATATATATATATATATATATATATATATATATATATATATATATATATATATATATATATATATATATATATGTATGACAAGACTTACGCAACTGTGGTACATCCAGGACACTCCAGCTAATACAGAACGGTCGTCAGTGGGGCACAGCACGACCTGTTGTCACCAAAACTTTGGCTGGACTGGATCAGTGACAGTGTCACTTTTTGTTCCTTTATTGTTTTTGTTTTTTTTATGTTCCTACCTGTCACATTTATTGCCCCCACCCCCTCCCCAACCCCCACTAACAATTGTGCGTCTTAGTCCCGCCCCCTTTGGCCCTGTACCTGCTGTTGTCTGATATTCCCATGCACATAGACCAGTGGTTCTCACGTTTTCTTTTCGATTCACAGCCCGCTACAAGAGAAATGAAAAGCCCGATTCGTAAAACAGCCAGAAAGTAAAAGAAAGAAAATGAAAAGTGAAGATATCTTAAACATTAAATAATTATTCATTGTTTACTGAATTGTTTACTCAACCATGTTATGTAATTTAGTCTGATATTTATTTATTTTCTCCTAGTGAACAATGATTTTTTTTTCTATTGTAATAATATCCGACATCTTCAATGTCTGTTTTAATATCTGTCATTTGCGGAGTCTGAAAAAAAAAAAACCAACTCGAAGAGCGAACCCTTCTCAAGCGCGGGTTCTAGGGCGGTCGCCTGAGTTGCCAAACCATACAGTCACTATTTTATACACTTTAAGAGCCATTGACAACGGCCAAACAATTACACCCACAGCAGCACAACAGGCTAAAAGAGCACACCGATATCAACAGGCAACTGATGCAAATTTGTGCAGACATTTAACGCTTCTGAATTTGTTTTTATCACGAAAAAAATTTCCTGATATTTGCTACGGTGTAAACTATCCGCCTATGTACACACTAGCCGACACATTGCCTACTTTACCTACCAACTAGTCCACGTTCATATTTATTCCTCAATAACCAAAGGTAATGTGAGGTAAGTGTAATGTAATTACCTATTTAGGTCAACGGGATTTGTAAAGTGTCACTTGTTATTAAGATAATGAACGTGTCATAAAAAAAAACCCATAACTTTTTCTGTCAAAGGCTAGTTATGGCAATGCACACCTATTAATAGAGCCTTGAACTGCGGTGACCAGATTTTTCTAGGGTTAACCTGGGTCACGAAGTGCGTTAAAGTTGTTTAAATAATGGGGACTACGTTTTATTGCATCCCCCAAAAAGACCCCGGCTTTAGATTCTAAAGTTGGGATATTCAGATTTATTCTAGCCATCACTATTCTGTTTTAAAAAATCTTTTTTTTTTTGTAATTTGGGTGGGTCTGTTGAGAATTCTAAATTTTTTTCGGAACTTCCATTGTTAGAATTGCGTGTATATTTTCATGTGTTGTACTATTGTTTTTCTTAAAAATCATTTAAATCTTAGGAAGAATTGTTTATGGTGTTAAATTTTGTAATATTTTATGATCTAGTTTACATAGTGGGAATACTTTTAGAACAAATCAAAAAACCTCAGATAAAATGATATGTGTGTTTATGGAAGTTAGAGATAGAAATCATGCTAGAAGTGGATTTTGAAATCAAGTTGGATGATATACCACTGTTGATAAATCATTAACTTACAGAATTACTGCTGACAGCTACAACAAACTACATTCCTGTCTTCAACGATTTGACCAAAGGTCTTAATTAAAAGTATTATTTTTAATGTACGATTTTTTTTTTAAAATTGTAAGTTTTTACTTTTGTAGTCTCAGTCAACTGTTGTTTGGTTCATAGTAGTGTATCAGTGATTGTTTATAATGACATAGGCGATAGCGAGTGATTCGGGAAGAAATCATAGTATATTTTATATGGCTTTTTATAACATGAAAACTGGAATACAGCTATCAACGATCTAATACATGGCTACCTCTGATTTGTACACTCCACTATTAAGCGTCCTGCCTGCCGAATAGCATAGTTTTTGTTAGGGGATTTATGATATATTTCAACCAAGACAGCGAGCGCTCATCAGGTGACCACTATTAACATTAAGTGTATACAAAAGGCTAGCTGCATTAGGAAAGACACACTTCAATTGTCTAATAAATTTGTTCAGTGTGGCTAAGCGTATCCGAATGGCCCCTGTTTCATTAAACTAAAGGTGTTCATATAAATGACTTAAAAAGTAACAGAACGATAGATTTCGATTTATATGTGTGAAGTAAACAATGTGGACAATTTACATTTACTCAATGAACAGTTTTTAGAAGACAATTACTTATGAAGGAAAGTAAGACTTTCTAGCAAGACGTATAGAAGAAGGATACGCGGTATAATTGATTTTAAAAAAAAATTCAAATTTGATAAATCGCAGTAAAATTGTATAGCCTACCTCTTAACAAAAAATAAACAGCGTGATCTAAGTGTGCTGTTGGAATAGACTTTGAGGCTTTCATAGAAAGAATGGAGATAAGAATCTAACGTGTAATTAACACCATTGACAGCTGACAACTAAATTGGAGTTTCTTAAAATAATCTAGTGCCGGTGTCTATCTGTTGCTCTGCCGAAATCGTCTGGGTATGTTCAGAATGTGTAATATAATTGAATAAGTTCCGATTAGCGAGCAATTTGTTTATAGCACTAGCAAAATAATTGTTTTTGCCACAATAATAGAAAGCTTTTCGAAACAGATGTTATTCATTTTTCATTAAAAAAAATTAAAATGGCTAAAAATTGAATTATTATAAAAATAATTTAATGGATATGATAAACTCGACTATGAAAAAAAAAAGTATGTGATGTGCCCTTAGATACCATAGACACTTCTTATTTCACTTATACAAGGGCTTGCGTCTTCCATATGAAATTGACACACAAAGATGTATTTACTTTGTACTTTTAATGTGCTGTGCTACCACTCCAGCTTCTGTTTGGCTGGGTGGCGTTTTAGTAACTAGCTGGATCTGCATGCTGTGGGTTACGGGTTCGACTCCCGGTGTGCCCTGTCACCTACCAATGACTCCCGCGGTGCCTCCATGGTCATTGCACTATAGCCGACTATGGTGGGGATGAAAGAAAGGCACCGTAAACAGACAAACACCTCATCTTGTCAGGGACTTCACACACACACATATATACAACAGCAGCAAATGAAATCACGGATCACACTGTCGTACTATCACCGTTCTTAATTTGTTGTGGACCTGAAACAAATTGTTTTAAGACATACGTTCATGACAATGCACTGGACAGGGGCCTTTAGGCCTTACAGTGGTGGGCCCTAGGTGGCTGCTTAGAGAGCCTTTCCATAATACGGCTCTTTTATCAACTTGATCAGCTTTAAACTTATGAATCATTTTTGGTAACTTACGCAGCAGGCACGCAACCCAAAAAAAAAATCTGCCCCCCCACCCCCCAAGTGAAACTCTGATAATGGGAGCCAGTGGCGTAGCCAGCTTCACTCGCTCCCGGGCCACAAAATATCTTTTTAGCGCCCCCCCCCCATTCGAAAAAAAAATTATATGTAAAATATGCCATTTAGCGCCCCTTTGTGAGTAGCGCCCGGGTCATAATGCCCCTTGCACCCTACTCGCTACGCCACTGGTGGGACCCCTCTCCTCCCGAAAATTAATAAATAAAAATACGAAAATTAATTTGAAAGCGATAGTCCTCCCCAGGTATCAGGGCCCCTTAATTAGTGTTTGGGTTTCCCCAATCCGTTCTTCGCAGCGGCCATGTACGGAGACCTCGAGACCTAAACAGATAATTTTACCTAAATCCTTAAAAAATAAATCTATAAATAGACTTAACCGAAATGTAAAAAAACAACAACAAAAAAAAAAAAAACCCACACACACACACAACTGAATTAATGACAAGCCACACTTTTATGTCACACCAATGTTAACAATTCGTATTCTTCAATATTAGTCTACAATGTTAACAATCCGTATTCTTCAATATTAGTCTACAATGTTAACAATCCGTATTCTTCAATATTAGTCTACAATGTTAACAATCCGTATTCTTCAATATTAGTCTATTCATTCATATCTTGTTGAGACCACTTTTTCTTTTCGTTTCATAATCAACCAACACAAC
>JAGDYQ010000163.1:2236044-2244950 GCA_021962125.1 Bulinus truncatus | reverse complement strand
AAATTCAATGCTAAACCACAACATTTGCAGATTTGAAACATATAATAATATAAGTTCGCAACCTTGTAATAGTTTTATGTATTGATATCTTCTGAGGACAACTATGAACTTAAATAAGTTAATAAAATAACATTGACTTCTGATTTCATTTAATACATATGTATAATAAAATAATAAAGTACAGCGTGCATGATTTCTGAGTGACGTTATTTAATTTGCAAATTTACTTTTTAGCAGAATTAATTTTATTTTAAATTTAATAATTGAGACTGGTCAATTTTTTTGTTGATAGATCTATTCTTTGTTTTCAATATTTTATAACACATATTACACAAATAGCTAAGCTATATTCATGCTTCTGTGTCATTCTTCCCGGGTTGTACGTATCTATTATGTAACAATTGTGTAGCAGAACAAATGATCAATATATTTATAACAGGAATCAGGAATTTCTCAGCCTCAATAAATTTTTATCATTAAAACTCTTTTACTATTTAAATTATTTTTAGCAAAACTGCAACATGCCCAAACATTATTGAAACATAGTTAAAATTATATATTTCTAATTAATAGCCAAACAATTGGAACCAAAATGCACCATTCCATATATGGAACTGCAAAAATTTCTTGAGGAGGGGACTCACTGATATCCCCTCCCCAAACTAACTCCTACCCGTTCGCATGCTTTTGGGGCTTCACGCCTCCATCTTGCCCCCCCCCCCCAAACATTACTTGTTCCCGCCCCCCGAAAATTTCTTCTGCCCCCCCCCCCCCAATCCAATAATCCTGGCTACGGGCCTGTAAAGGCTCTTAGCCACTGAAGAGGAGCTTACTTATCATGATATTGATATGTTTGCTGTTTTTTTTATAAGTCTAGTCATCACTGCTCATCCTTGACAGTACTTTTCATAAGTCAATTTTTTTCTACAAGCCTTCAAAGATGGCTTCTTTTTACATGGATAGTTTATTTAAATTAAGATAGCCATGGCATGTTTTTTGCTGATTGATTTATGTATATTAGGTACTTAAGTGAAAAAGATGAAATTCAAAATTCATCCAAATGATTGATACCCTGTTATAGAGCTCATTAAACCATTTCCAAAAAAAAAGAAAAACGAAAAAAAAAAAAACAGCAAAGACTATCTCTTGAGCTCAATTAAGACAAAATTTGTGACCAAAATTGTGATTTTTTTCACCTAAAAGCTTATAACTTTTAAACTGCTTGAGATATTGAAGATGAAATTTGAGTATGTTATAAATTATTATATCTACTTTCAAACTTAAAGGGAATTTACCACTAACTTTAAATTGGTTGCACAGAATAGGCATATAATGCAGGCGGGGTTCTAATTTTCGGCTTTCCTGAATGCTACTTTTTGCACTCACAGGCCATAAAACATTTTTTTTATGAGAAACTAATGAGAAATGCTTAATTATTTGTTTCTTTAGGAGATTTTATAGTTTCCAACTCAGAAAAACAAAAAATTGATTTTTTTATGTGCAAAAATGACACAATATGAGGGATGTTATAACTTTTTAAAAAATTTTCTTTCTATTGTTTTCACACTAAATGCATGACACTTGTTGTTTATCAACTTTTGATTTTTAATTTCAATTTAATTCAGTTTTTTATGCTAAAGTACTTAATTACAGAATATGTTATTAGATTCAACAATTTCTAAGCAAAATCAAATGGCATAAAACTTCAAATGGAAGATTGAAGACAATAAAATCCATAAGTTAACACTGAAAAAAATTCAGTGCCCATTGAAAAGCTTTAAAACACCATCAAAAAACCCCTAACCTTATCTCCTAATCCTAGACACCAGTTTCCCAGAATGGCACAGAAGCATCCCTTAAAACACCATAAAATTTTATTGAAATTCACTATAATGGCCAAGAAATAAGAATGAAACCCTTGTAATTTTGTACAAAATAAAAAACCTTTAAACACTATGAAAAACCATAAAACACAATTGAAACAGAAGTAACATATATACATTTCAGTGATAAAGGAAAAAAGTGAGAAAATCAAGAAAAGTAAAGAGAAAAAAGATTCTTTAAGTACAGATAAAAAAGGCAAGAAGAGAAAAGCTGAATCAGAGGATGCTACAGCAGAAGGTGCTAAACGAAGTAAAAGTAAAAAAAATTCTGGGAAAGAAAAGAAAAGAGAAAGGGTATGGACATGAATATTTTTGTTCCTGTTTTACATGAAGTACTTATGGTAATTATTATTGAGGATTTTATAAAACAAATTAAGTGAAAATTCCAGGTTTATACAAAGTTGATGGTTGGTTAAAAAAAGTAGCAACCCAATGCCTTGGCATCAAATATTTTTGTATTCTCATTTTACATGAAGTACTCATAGCAATACTCAATTGAAGATTTTAATATAAAAAATTCCCTAAATGAAGTGAAACTTCTATGTTAATAGAAAGATGATTAGTTAAAAAAAAGTAGCAACCTGATGCCTTGGCAAAGAACAAATATTAGCATGATTTGGCATTGGCAAATGAAGAATTATTTGCAGGTGTACAATACTCTGAAATAATTCTCTTTGGTCACATTAAGCATTTTAGCATGTATCTTCTTAATGTGCATATTTAGTTTTTTGTGAGTGAATAAGCCTGTTCTCTCACAAAATCTCTTAAGCTTCTTCTCTTGTATAACAGTTAGGGACAAGTTAGCTTGTCATTTAAAACTGATTTAAGAATTGTTCTCTTAAGAAGTTGCGAGGGCAGTCTACTAGTCTTCTGATGTTGAAATTATACAAGGCAACGATGTAGATGGGCTAAAAAAAAAGTAAAAAAATATTAAGTTCCCACAGGGCTCTTTGTGGCAAATGAAGTGTGGCCCAGCTGCCGTTAATTCCCCAACTTATGTCAGGTACATAAAACAAAGTACAGTTTTAAACATTAAAAATGGAGATATTACATTTATTTTAACCTTTTTTTTTAAAAAAAATTATTATTTTTTACAATTTATTTGTATGATCAAAAAAAATACTTTTATACATTGCTTAATTGAACTATTTTGTTTTTAGAAAAAAATAACGGATGAGTCAGAAGAGGTTTTGTCTAAACCAGGGACTGCAGAGGATATCAAAGTGCTGCTCACCAAAGCTTTAAAAGAGAGATTGGGATCTGAAGCTTTTTATGATCTGCTTCCTGACCCAGGTGAGACATTTAGACATCTTCATTCTTTCTAAATACTTTTAAATAGCTGCATTTCCTAGTTTTGTGATTTTTTAAAAAGAATGTATCTGTATATGGTTAATCTACCCATAAATGCACCAGCCATGTATGCTATACCATCATGTGCATCTCATGTAATGGTAATCATTTACTTATTTATTTATTCATTTTGAATGAACCATTCAATATGGGCTAAGTTTATTACAACATATTTAAAGCTAATTCTGCTTAAACTAATGGATGATGGTCGGGTTGTAATAATAATGACATTTAATGAAAATTTATAGGATATATTAAGTAGTTAAGTAAATGAAGCATATAATGTTGTAAATTACAATAGAGTTTCATTTTCATAGTGCATTTATCTTTATTTTTATATACTTAAAGCATATTTTCTCCAACCTAGCTTCTGTTGATATTTTTAAAATGTATATTTCTGAAATATTTTTATTATCTTTTTTCTTTCCAGAAAATGATTACTACTCTCACAACTCAGATCTACTAGAACCAGACACTTATCTTTCCTCTGTATTAACTACTTGGAGATCCGCAGTCAAAAAAAGTATTTATATGAAAAAGAATGGCAGCCCCTGTTTGTTGATTATAACAAGCTCAGCTATCAGAGCTGTGGAACTTAACAGGTTTGTTGTTATTGTATTGCATGAAAAAAAT
The DNA here is from genome assembly GCA_021962125.1 of Bulinus truncatus. Classification (NCBI taxonomy): domain Eukaryota; kingdom Metazoa; phylum Mollusca; class Gastropoda; family Planorbidae; genus Bulinus; species Bulinus truncatus. The sequence goes on along the minus strand of JAGDYQ010000163.1, from coordinate 2,241,084 downwards.
ATTGACTTTTATTTATATTTAAATATGATATTCAGTAGCAAATGCTTTTAAGGTATGTGACTAGGTATTATACAAAAACCAACTTTAAAAAAACAAACAAACAAACTTTGTCAAAGATCTATTTCTCAAAAAGAAAGTGACGAAAACTGGTTCATGGTGATTTACATAATAAGAGACAATGGAAATTTATGGCTTGTTACAATACTTTTTCAACATATGTTATATTTATAAAATACTGTAACAAATTAAAATGTAATATATCAACTTTTTTTACATGAAATAAAAGTTAAAATATCAGTAGGCCCTGTATTTTAATGGCAATAAACATTCAGTTTTTTTTTTTTAAATGCTTAATTTCATAACCCTAAAGAAAACCTGAAACCAATGTAAATATGGGCTGTAAAACCAATTTTAAAAGCTTATTATGCCGGTTTTCAAATGCTTCAAATTTTCAGAATTTTTTTACGTTTTTTTAAAACCAACAATCTTTACTATATGGGACTGAACATATTAAATTGGACATTGGCATTCATAAAATAAAATCTAATGACGGGTATACTAGAATCCTACAAAGATTTTTATAATAAAAAGTTTACAATCATCCAAAATTACCCCTTATGGAGGACAATGAAATTCTTGGGCGTTATAAGTATTCCATAGAAAATAATCATGAATAAAAAGGTATACTGCTGTGTTGGAGGCTACACATCAAATAAAAAAAATATAGACTATGCAAAAACATATTAAACCTAAGCATCATCATTTCCTAAATTCTTTTTATTGTAAAAGTAGAAAAGACAGAAACGATTCATTGGTGAGATTGATGACATTGTTTCAGAAGCTCTAATAATTGGGCATTATGTTCAGTTGAATGAGTCGAGATTCTTTATATAGTTATTTTTATAATATTGAAAATATGCTGCTTGCATATACAGTTGCTGTAAAATAATGATGTCATTAATAAGCCTTAGTTATGAAGTGAGGAACATTTTTCTCTGGGGGAGATACAAGTTAATGAAATATTAAGTTACCTAATCTTATTCTAAAACCGATTTTTTTTCAGTTACATTTTCATTAGAAATATTTGGTTTTTAAACGGATTAGTGCTATTATAAGTCCTTTTTTGAAATTGACCATCAATATATTCTAAAAGCTAATTAACAAGACCTGAGTTTTGACTCTGGCTGGTTGCTAAAGAACAATTAGACTTTATTAAAAAAGCATTTGCAGCAATAATTTTTTTCACTTGCTGTCTTGTAATAATTCAAATGTCTTATCACACTTATTCCAGCCTGTTGCTGGCCGGATGTGACACTCTAGGCACAGTTTGATAATAAAAGAGTTACGCAATCATTTAAATAAATGAAATAGTCTAAATAAAATGGCCAGTATACGTGAAAAAAAAATTGTATTTTGCCTGGGTAATTATATTCAGAAGTGAAGAAATTTGTATACAGTTTTGAAAAAAAAGGAAATAATGATCTTAGCTCCTTGATTTCTTTCTATAAATTAAAATATATTTTTGGAATTAGTTGTAATTTATGCTGATAAAAGTTTGATTTTAATAATCAGAGCACACTTAAACTTTATAACTTGGCAACGACAAAGATCTTTTTACTTGTAATTTCTATGCTTTGTTAAATGAAGGGATTGTGTGGTTAGCACAAGGCCCAGCCGCCTTTACTTCCCAACATAAGTCAGGTACCCATTTAAAGCTGGGTGGACTTGTGGGATGACTTTGAAACAAATTTCACCTGGAAAAATTCCCATAATTCTCACAGAGGATCGAACTTTGAACTATCAGGTCAACAGTCGAATATCTACACCGCTCTATTATTATGCCATCCTGTCCACATTTCTTAAAGTATGCACTGGTAAAAATAGGCAGTCTTAAACAGAAATCTCGCAATATTTTATCAGAAATATATGGTAAAGAACCATTTGTTCAATTATTATTTTTTAAATTTTATTTTCAACTCAGACATTAAAGTTGTCAAAAGCTTTTATAAAGTAATTCATAAGATGTAAAAAAAAATAAATTCCTTTTTATTTTGTCAGACAGATCAAAGGCTTCTTAGATGGTAAATGTAAAGTTGCCAAGTTATTTGCAAAACACATGAAGGTATGAAACATTAACTTATGCTTTAACAGTTTTGTGTTTGGTGTACTGTATTTGAAACATTTTCATATAAGCTGATATTTCAAAAGAGAATATTTTCCAGATTGAAGAACAGAAAAAATTTCTTTCCAAAACTAATTGTCAAGTTGGAATTGGTACCCCTGGTCGTATTTTGATGCTCATTAAGCAAGGTATGCAAATAATTTTGTTATATACTTATTTTCATTATACAGCCATGCTCTGACTTTACATGTTTTGAAAATGAATTTTTTTTTTCGTAATATAAAATACCTATCTTTGAACTTATTTATTCTATTTTTTCCATAAATTGAAAAATATTTGCTAATTTCAAATATTTATTGAAATTTTAAATTTAATTTGAATGTATTCCCTTCAATTAATTGCAATGTCATTTATTATTTTTTGAAATTGGTAAGTGATAAATACAGACTGCTTAACATTTTGTTTGTCACTCTCAGGTTCACTGTCTCTAGAAAGTTTGATCGGCGTTGTCCTTGACTGGAATTGGAGAGATTCAAAATTAAAGCGAATGGCAGATATACCAGAAATCAGAACAGATCTTGTTGAGTTATTAAAAGACTATATCTTAGAAACTGTAAAGGGTTCTTCATGTAAACTTGCACTATTGTGACACTTTGAATAGTTTTTGTAACATAAATCTAAATGTAATAAAATGAGTTGCATTATTGATAATTGTTTGGAGTTTAGCAATTTTTAGAAAGTTATGATTGCATGATCTGTTGCGCTTTTATGCATCATTTAGCTATTAAGGGCATAAGTACAGTTTAAAAAAAGTTTTAATCACCAGAAATAGTCCTTTAACAAAGTGGTTGATTAGGCCAGGATTTTGCAAACTTAAAAAAAATAGGTCCTCATTGGTGGGGGGGGGGGGTTAAATTGGACAAAGGGCAGATGGATGGAAGATTATAATAAATAATGAAAGAAATATAAATGTCATTGATGTGAATGAGCAGAGGGAAGCTGTTGAATCTAGCTTGGGCATTTGATTTATTTCATTAAGGCTACTTAAGTTTAAAAACTCCATCCATCCGTTTAATAAAGAGCAGATTGAATAGTTCATCTGGGAAAACAGACATGCTTTATAATCTTAAATTAGTGAATTTATATTTGAAAATTTGATGATTAAAATTTGTGTTTAAAATGAACAAAAATTAAATTCATGGTAAGAAGCTAGTGAAATGTAACAATTTTCTTATTTTAAAATTTATTTTGTTGAACAAGTGGTTACATCATTTACAAAACTTCAATCGTAAGCATGTTCTGAGTGGGAGAAGATCTGTAAAGAAAAAAATAATAAAAAAAACAAAAATACCAAACATTTTAAAATTGTATAAAAGTCATTGCATATCTCTTATAAAAGTAAATAGGGCGTACTGCAACATTCACAAAGGCTTTAATATCATTTTCTCATAACATAGCTATTACAATGTAGGAAGGGTTTAATATCATTTTCTTATAACATAGCTATTACAATGAAGGAAGGGTTTAATATTATTTTCTTATAACATAGCTATTACAATGTAGGAAATAATATCATTTTCTTATAACATAGCTATTACAATGTAGGAAGGGTTTAATATCATTTTCTTATAACATAGCTATTACAATTTAGGAAGGTTATAATATCATTTTCCTATAACATAGCTATTACAATGTAATATTCTTTTCTTATAAACTAACATTAACATAGCTATTACAATGTAGGAAGGATTGAATATCAGTTTCTTATAAACATAACAAAGCAAGAAATTATAGTGCCCCCTGAAAAAAAAGCTATGACATCTGTATCCCATCTGACCATCTTTCTCCACAATTATCGAGAAAAAAAAAAACATTTTTCTTTTAACTGACGTGGTCCTCCTCAAGGTTTGGAGGGTCCCTGCTGCGGTCCTGGTTGCTGAGATAGGTCACAGTTGTATCAATACATTTTTTTTTGTCTAGGAGTAGATCTTCTAAGTATGCAGTAAAAAATGCTCATATTACAAGCTATGTATAATAGAGCTGTAGAAAATATAGCAGAAAAACTTTTCGCATCCATTGTTTTATACAACTTTTATACATATTATAAAGCTTATACAAGATCATAGATATAAAGTATGGACAAGATTATAAACAACATGAATATGTGCAATCTTTATTGGAATGAGTTAAAAAAAAATAACACAGCTGAAAAAGTTCAGAAAAGAAAATTTGTTTTAATAACTTGTACACTTATTTTTTTTACACTGGATGAAAACAAACAAATTATATGGCTGTATGTGTAATAAACTGATAGATTACTTTGTGCAACAGCCAGATAGCTTCTACATATTGCTGTATTAAACATTATTCAGCAGTAATAATTTAAACGTTTTCATAAAGTGACATCTTTTTGCAGAGGCGCAATGGATATGCGCCCGGGTTTAGAATTGTTTAAGTGCCCCGCAATGCTCTACTTTAAACATGCAAAATAAAAAAAAAAAATCATGACCCTTTTTAATGTCCCCGTTTAATGTAAGGGCATTCTATTTCCTATGCGCCTTGGGCATTAAACCGATCTTAATTCGCCTCTGCATCTTTGGAATACTAGGAAAATAATTTGAATTATAATGAAATTCATCTTATATTTGAAACAAAACAAAAGCAGCTAGTGATTTTAAAAGCAGTTATAGAGATGAAGAAATGAAATGTTTATTGAAAGAGATCAAAATAGATTTTTTTAAATAATAAAAGGTTTTGATTGAGAATAGTATCATTCACAAGCAGAAACGTTTATGTGTCGTGACCTACTGGGCTACCGACTATACCCCCAATCCCTCTTTCAGCCAAACTTCACCATTCAGTATTAAGTCCTATTAGACCTGGGGCTAGCTATTCTTTTTTGGCTCCCTCCTCCCAAT
>JAGDYQ010000163.1:2211044-2233544 GCA_021962125.1 Bulinus truncatus | reverse complement strand
GGACGGCCGCTCCATCTGACTGCGGAATTTCTGCCCGTCACCCCATTGTCCCAACTCGAGAACCACCCAGTTTGCTCAAAGAGCCTAATCTTGGCACACGCTGCATCAAGTGAGCTCTTTTCCGCTCCTAAAGGCTGCGCGTGGGCATGTATCGACTTAGCAAGGACTTTGGCCCGGTCATTGCCGGCCACGTCCATATGCCCGGGAATCCACACAGTCTCTCAGATACATTTATTGTCATACGTATGAATATCTTAAAGGTTTTTTGGAAGACTAACAGCATTGATGATAAGCTCTTTAAAGTTTTAAAAAGTGAGTTACAAGTAATAAATAACTCACATTCAACCGACAAACGTACAGTAAATCAAATGACTAGAAATAAGCTATCTGTACAAACTAAATTTAAGAGTCAACTAAAAAAATAGGTTATAATGACACTTAAAGAAAATGTTCTCAAAACTAGTTATACACCTATAAAAAAAGTAATCTACAGTAACAAATTTTTAAGTTACATTTAACATTCATAAGCCCCTTTCAAGACTTCATAAGAAATGTCTCGTATGTAAGTTATAAGACAATAAAATGTGCTAATCAAGAGGTTAGATTTTAAATTGTAAACATTTTCAATCTGACGCAACACGTAATGAAACGCTGGGAATAGTTTTTAAAAACTATTATATTATAATACTCAGTTTTTTTTAATGATCATTTGCTGTTTCTTAGAATGGCAGCTATTTCGTTCATAACTTTAAAAAAATATTTTGAAAATATGTATCAAAGCTGAACAATAGTTTATCTCTATGCAAAGGTTTTGCAGGATACAGCTAGTTATATTATAATACTTATTTTTCTTTTAGGAACTTTTGTTGTTCCTTATAATGGAGCAGTTTTCCAATCTTTAATATTTTGAATCAGTAATTGATCGCCATACTCGAGGGTATGTCAACAAAAATATTAAACACTAAATAATAAAAAAAGAAGTTTTATGCGGCAACAATGTCTACTCTCTCATCCTCAGTAAAATCCGGTTGGGAGAGTGAATCGGGAGACTCCGGAAAGCTACACTCATCGCTTGAATCAAGAGAGTGGGAAAAGCTCGTCACGTTACCATTGGAGTCTTTTAAGGTCAGGCTAGGCAAGAAAGATTTAAAGCTACCCAGACCCAGCACGGCATCGTCTAGCATATGGGAGCTGAGGGCGTTACCGTGTAGATGCCCGGAGGACTTTTCGCCGCCGGCCATCTGCTTCCTCTCCTCCTCCCTGCGGATGGTGGAGGTCGTGTGGTTGTAGTACAGCACAAAGTTGTTCACCAACACGGGAACGGTGAAGCCGATCATGAGAACCCCTGCGATGCCGGTGGCTGTTCCGACGAGGAAGCCCCAGTTCGTTGTCGGTACCATGTCGCCGTAGCCCACCGTTGTCATGGTGATGACCGACCACCAGAAGCACCTGGGGATGCTGTCAAACTTGGTTTCCATCTCCATGTGCTCCGCGAAGTAGATCAGGGATGATGAGATGAGCATTCCAACGAATACAAAGAGAAGGAGCAGGAGGAGATCCTGTGAATGACAAGTTGAAAGTTAAATGTAAATATGTCTGTCTGTCTGTCATATATTTTTTCAATCATTGGGCAATCTTAGTAATTCTTTCTTTCTTATTTTGCCTTGGGATATGTGTAACGTCATTTTTTGCATATTTCTTTTTCTTTTTAGAGCATTTTCGAAAAAAAATGCTCTATTGTCCCCGTTTTGTCTGTCTGTCTGTCTGTCTGTCATCACCCTAGATCTCAACAACCATAAGTCCTAGACCCATGATGTATATATCATTTTGTAGGTCTTGGCCTGCCATGTGTGCAGCAAAAGTTCATTTCGCGATCTGACCTCTGAGGGCCGTAAAAGGGGGCTTATAAAGTACCGTTTTTTTTACTATATAAGCTATATTAATAAAGGAGCGCCCTATATCTCAGCAACTATAAGTCCTAGACCCATGATGTATATATCATTTTGTAGGTCTTGGCCTGCCATGTGTACATCAAAAGTTCATCTCGCGATAGGACCTCTGAGGGCCGGGCTTCAGGGCTCCTAAGGGGCTTATATATTATATATACACCTTGTACGTTCAATAACCCATTCATTTGGTGCGAAATACTGCAGCACGTAGTTTCACCAAGATTTATTAAGAAACTCATCAAATGAAATAGTAAGCTTGTGTTCTGAGTTTAATTGAAAGTATCAGAGCTATGCAACAATTGACGGAGTTTTCGGACGATTAAATGACTACAATTTCGAATGTTTTCAATTATGAGTCCTATTTCAGTAACCACAAACCACATGTAGTTAGATTTAAGAGACAATAATTTTTTTTCAAATATAAAGAAACGTCTTTATAATTTTTTTTTTACAGATATATGCATTGCACAATTGAATTTATAAACATTTCCAAAATTTACAAATATTTACTGAAAGCTAACAAACGTACTGATACATTAAACGAAAATGCGCTAACACGTCCTGTGTCCAGAATGGAACAGGCTTAATTGCTTGTTTTTCTTTGACTTCGTTTAATATTTCTTAAGTAAGGTTCTAACAAGTTTTAAACTTACTTTTATACTGGCTTTCAGTGTGTAGAAAAGAATCCACAGCCCAGGAATGTGACGCATGAGTCTGAAAATTCTGAAAACCCTCAAAAGTTTCATAAAATTGACGCTTTCGGCCAGGGTCGAGTTGAATTTGTAGGAAGTAAGTATCAGACGTGCCAGATTGTCCACGATGTCTGGCACTAGAGCCAGGAACTCTATGATGCTCATGGGAAGGTAGATGAACCTGAACTTGTGGGGCGAGACGAGAAATCTGGTAAGCAGCTCGATGGAGAAGAAGATCAAGCAGCCGACGTCGATATAGTGAAGTGCCGGGTGATACGTTGCACCTTGTGTGTGTGTGTGTTTTTTTTTTTTCAGGTAAGAATGAAAGAAAAAAAAAGGTCATACACTTTTGAAGTATTGTTTGAATTAAAGTAATACAAGTGAATTATTTTATATCATTGCTAGATATACCCTAAATGCAATACAGCTATAATAGTAGTGAAGGGCAATAGAACTATAATATAGTGATGGGCAATAGATTTATACTAGTAGTGACGGCAATAGAACTATAATAGTAGTTATGGGCAATAGAACTATACTAGTAGTGACGGGCAATAGAACTATACTAGTATTGACGGGAAATAGAACTATACTAGTAGTGACGGGCAATAGAACTAAATTAGTAGTGACGGGCAATAGAACTATACTAGTAGTGACGGCAATAGAACTATACTAGTAGTGACGGGCAATAGAACTATACTAGTATTGACGGGAAATAGAACTATACTAGTAGTGACGGGCAATAGAACTAAACTAGTAGTGACGGGCAATAGAACTATACTAGTAGTGACGGGCAATAGAACTATACTAGTAGTTGGGGTAGGACAGGGTGGCTGCAAGGAGTTGCAACCCGAACAAATGCCTGGAGCCTCTGTCCTTAGAGGCCAAACCAGGGAAGTAATCTATTATAAAATGACTTGACAATAAGTGAATATCTGTGATGATAGGCCGCAGTTGGTGTAGATTGTCCAGGTGGCAACCCTAGGTAGATGGAAAGTCTATTTCATTATTTACCCCTTCTCCCCCCTTTTAAAAAAAAAAATAAACTATTTATTTGTTTCACTTTCTGTGGGTTCGTCCTAAAATCTTGTAGCTCGAACTTTATAATACTTTAGATATAAAGGTAGCTTATTATTTTTTTTCCAAAATGTGCCGTTGTATTTTTTTTTTTCAAAATATCGTTCTTTGGAAACATAAATGGAAATTGTGGTAGCTGCGCCTATTGCAAGAAATACAATCCGTTACAGCCATCAAAATATTTTGGGGTGGTGGTATTTTTGAATATTTACTCGTGAATTTCAAACAAATTCTTTATGGGTTCATTTTGGTAAATGTAATGTTCCTGAAAGATTCTTTTCAGGTGAAATATTGACATGTATTGTCCGGTAGAGCCGTTAAAATAGATTGATAAACCAGGCCCCCGCATAGCACCCTAGTCCTCCCCAATGCCAAGGGTGGGGGGCACTGTTGGGGTTTATCTTTTGCCAGACAAAAAGGAAGGTCAGTATGAACACATAATAGGGCCAGTCTACATGATCAGTGCCGTAACGAGCTTAACTCGCGCCCGGGGCACAATACCTTTTTAATACATTTTTAGCGCCCCCCTCTTTCGAAAATCAATTAATATAATATGTAAACTATAAATTTGGCGCCCCATTGTGAGTAACGCCCGGGGACATATGTACCACCGTCCTCCTAGCTACGCCTCTGTACCTGATTCAAAAGTTTCAAAGTTTGTTAGAAGTCCCATATTTGGCAACGGCAGCCTTAGAGTTTATTTCTCTAGGCCCCCAAATTACCTTTGCATTGGGATACTAATGTACTTTTACCTGGGACAGCCAAATGTACTTTTACCAGGGGCACCCAAATGTACTTTTACCTAGAGCTTTCCTAATACATAATAACGGCTCTGTTGTCATGTTTGAGCTAGTAAGCAACAACAACAACAACAACAACAAAGACAAACACTTGAACACAAACGAATGTTATTAGCCGTTAAGGCAGAGATCAAAGTGTAAGTTGTTGAATCAAAATATACATAATAAACCGCGAAAAATATTGAAACTTCCTGTTTTTGTTTTTCTTTGTTTAATTTTTTTTTTTTTACAAAATGTCAAAAAGCACGCAACTAAAGGCCTCAAAGTAAGAAATCTGAATACATTTTGCGAAAAAAAACGCTAATTTTCGATTACAGCTTTTTTTTGCTCTCGATGGATATTTTAAGAAACGCAATATTGATATTTTCGCACCCATTAACTTTGTGTGTGCTATGTAAATAGGGTGTTTTTATTATCTTAATTGGCTTTTTTTTCATTTTAAGGCAAATTAATTTCCCGATGCATTTCACTGCCAAACACATGCATTGATGGAAAATAAAATAAAATAGAAAAAAAAAACTTTCATGCAAGATGGACGATGCAAATTTTTATTCTAAAACAGCGTTTGAATTAAAAAATATACATTTCTTTCTTCATTTAAAAAAAAAAAACATGTCTGACAACACAATTTTATTCTAAAACTATGTTCGAGTAAAAATATGCATTTTATTTCTCAATTTTTTTTTCAAAAAAGATGTCTGGCAACAAAAAGAGGTGGGTGAGGTATCACCTCACTATATGACCTCTTTCAGCCCAAGCGCAAAGATAGGTGATGGTTTTAAATTTTAGTCTTTGCCTTAATAGACACAGGTGTTTGTCTCATTAAAAAATAAAGCGGAACGCCCCAGTAAAAAGAATGTGGCAATAAAATATGTCGTAATAAACCACTTTTTCGTCCCTCCCCCTCATGCCCCAAGTGAGCCTTCTTAATGCACCCGCCCCTCACCCCCAGGGACTTGCACAAGAAACTAAGAATTTTTTATTTGAGTGGTTGTCTTATGGTCCACTAGTTAGCCCGGGGCTGAAAATGCTTTCAAGCTCGGTTGTGCGTTTATCTAAGCAACTCGCCTATAGTTACATACAAATATTTTTTCTTATTAACCAATACACCTGTGAACATATCCTTCTATCTATGGGCATCTGGTACCAATGGGTAGATAACAGCGGCTGGAAATTGTGCTAGTCACCTACCTATGTCTTAAGTGTTGCTTCTACAGCTGTTACACTCTGGGAAATGGTTGGAGTGAAAGTGGGACACTAACACACAAACAAACAACCGCCCCTTCACCGTGTACAACTCCAAATAATTGGCACATAGATTGTGAAAGGTCGGCCAATCTTTATTTATCTTCTGACACAAAGGCTCTCAAACAATTTTCATATTTTTTTCATCTGCGTGTGTTTTTATTCTAATTGTACATTGATACAACCAAATTAGAGCTTAGTCAGTTCGAATTCCAAACCGTGCGAGTTTCATGTCGTATTTTAGTATATCAATTTTTACACACTGGATTAAGCCACTTCCCGGTTTATAGATCCATTTTAACAACTGATTTTTACATCATAAAAAAACTAAAAGTTAACATTGAAAATATTTCTCTGGTCCGTAGGCTACACACCTAAACATTTGTTAAGCTATATTAAACCAATTCCTCATAACACAAGAGCTACAGCTTAAATTTAGCATGGGAATAAAAAAGAACAGCGATATATGTTAGTATAAAGGATTTAGGATAATGGGGGGAAGCACCTAAAAAAACAACAACCCAAAAACAATGCTGTAAGCGTTCGAATTCTAAAAGCCCAGTCGAATTTCGGCACTCGTTTTTGTATCGGTCTTTGCAGGTTTTAACACACTGTATATGAGGAATAGGTGTATTTGCACCTGTTAGAACTCAATCAAATGTTGACATTTGTAATATTTTTTTAAGCTTTGAAACAAAAACATACATCTCAAAGTGACCGACAGTACGTCTTTAGTTTACCAGTCGTGCAGCAGTCTTGCCAGATGTTTTCTATAACATAAAACCGCCGAAACTCAATATGATATCCGCCATAAACCCACCAAATTAGTAAAAGAGAAAAGAAATGTCAAAATGTGTTCATATTTTTTAGATGTTTTGCATCATTTATCTCTATTAACATTATATAACACTATACAGCTGCAAAAAACAAAATACAAAACAACAAAAACCCGCCAAAGTAAAAAAAAAACACCGCTAAAACTGGCGGAAAACCCGCCACTGTTGTAATGCTATTGTGCAGCTTTGGCTTACTCGGATACAGGTTTGGGAAGCCCGTTCTAACTGATATATTTATCAGCCATATAATTTGTCTGGTCTCAGGCATGGTACTTACCTACCAAACCCGTTGTTTCATTGAAGTATGCCACATACGAGCCGTTAACTGAAAATGGCTTCCCGAAGGCCTCATGAGTGTTGGCGCAGAACGAGAAAATACTTAGGAAGATGACAAACAACGACGTGCAACAGTAAATCTGGCAATAGTAACGAGATGTAACATCAATAGAACAAACTACATAGTATGATGTTAAATCAATCAATAGTAAGAAGATGTTATATCAATAGAATAATCTACATATTATGAGGTTAAATCAATCAATAGTAAAGAGATGTAACATCAATAGGACAAACTACATATTATGAGGTTAAATCAATCAATAGTAAAGAGATGTAGCATCAATAGAACGAACTACATATTAAAAGTTTAAATCAATCAATAGTAAAGAGATGTATCATCAATAGAACGAACTACATATTAAAAGTTTAAATCAATCAATAGTAAGGAGATGTAAAATCAATAGGACAAACTACATATTATAAGTTTAAATCAACCAATAGTAAAGAGATGTAACATCAATAGGACAAACTACATATTATAAGTTTAAATCAATCAATAGTAAAGAGATGTAACATCAATAGGACAAACTACATATTATAAGTTTAAATCAATCAATAGTAAAGAGATGTAACATCAATAGGACAAACAACATATTATGAGTTTAAATCAATCAATAGTAAAGAGATGTAACATCAATAGGACAAACTACATAATATAAGTTTAAATCAATTAATAGTAAAGAGATGTAACATCAATAGGACAAACTACATATTATAAGTTTAAATCAATCAATAGTAAAGAGATGTAACATCAATAGGACAAACTACATATTATGAGATTACATTAAAAAAATCCTAATCTCCCTTTAGCAAAACAATGACATATAATTTTTTTCTTTAAAGAATAGACCAATAAGCTTACTGTACATGTTTTATACTTTTAATACACATTGTTTTGCCTGTGGTTTTTTTTAGCAGGGGTGGGCAAACGTTTCGAGTCGCGTGCCATTTAGGGTTCGTTATTTAATTTGACCGCCGTGCCGGGCCAAGAGTAAAGTCATGCAGTGCTGACATACAAGAACATAAATTAAGCTTAACATAAAAGGCCAGAAAAACAAGTGGGCGGGCCGGGTCAAAAAGTCTAACGGTTTGGCTTTGGCCCGCGGGTCATAGTTTGTCCATGGCTGTGGTAGAGAGTGATAAGTGATATCTCCCACACAGATAGGGTGAAGATGTGATATCTCCCAACCAGATAGGGTAAGGATGGGTGCTATCAATTCTGACACACATACTATCCTCAATCAGCAAGTGAAGAATTGTGCCAGAAGAAACAAGAGACTCCTTAATGAGCAACAGGAGCAGATCTTGCGGCAGAAAGGAGAGACCTTAGCACCCACCACAAAATAACCAGAACCCTGCTCATGAAATGATTAAGCCAAGACAAACCAATTCAAGATAGCGAAATACTGCCTCTCACCAAAACCAGACAAAAGAAAAAAAAGATGCACTGAATTCTTTAAGGTGCTACTTAACATACCTCCACCTACAGTAAAAGCAAATATACCACAAGCCATAAAAGAAATAAATGTTAACAAAAGCCCTCCAAATAAACAAGAAATTTACAAAGCACTAGAACTACCCAAAGACAGGTGCACAGCCGAGCCTAGCTGAAGCCCTAAAAGCAGACATAACAACAACTGAAATGTTAATACCACTTATACATAAAATATGAAATGAAGGAAAAGTAACTTAAGACTGGAAGAAAGGTCACATTATGAAATTACCAATAAAGGAGACGTGGCTTTCTGCAAGAACTAGAGAGGCTGAAGGATGCTATCTGTGACGAGCTAAATACTTGCTCGCATCATTCTAGAGAGGCTGAAGGATCCTATCTGTGACGAGCTCAATACTTGCTCGCATCATTCTAGAGGGGCTGAAGGATCCCATCTGTGACGAGCTAAATACTTGCTCGCATCATTCTAGAGTGGCTGAAGGATCCTATCTGTGACGAGCTAAATACTTGCATCATTCTAGAGAGGCTGAAGGATCCTATCTGTGACGAGCTAAATACTTGCTCGCATCATTCTAGAGAGGCTGAAGGATCCTATCTGTGACGAGCTAAATACTTGCATCATTCTAGACAAGCTGAAGGATGCTATCTGTGACGAGCTAAATACTTGCATCATTCTACAGAGGCTGAAGGATCCTATCTGTGACGAGCTAAATACTTTCTCGCATCATTCTACAGAGGCTGAAGGATCCTATCTGTACGAGCTAAACACTTGCTCGAATCATTCTACAGAGGCTGAAGGATCCTATCTGTACGAGCTAAACACTTGCTCGAATCATTCTACAGAGGCTGAAGGATCCTATCTGTACGAGCTAAACACTTGCTCGCATCATTCTACAGAGGCTGAAGGATCCTATCTGTACGAGCTAAACATTTGCTCGCATCATTCTACAGAGGCTGAAGGATCCTATCTGTACGAGCTAAACACTTGCTCGCATCATTCTACAGAGGCTGAAGGATGCCATCGATATACATCTCAGACCAGAACAAGCTGGCTTCCGAAAGGACACTTCCTGCCTTGACCCAATAGTTATAAAATGAGTTATTATAAAACAATTTTTTAACAAAATTTCATGGACTTCATATCAAAGTTACAACCATTACACCAGTCGGCTTGTTAGATACTCAATGTTTTTATTTCCTTAGCGACGCCTAGACTACGAACACATGACTTTTGTCATAAAAATGAATCCAAGCATCATACTCACAACCAATCGACAGATTCCAATGATTAATACAACTCAAAACTTACTGATTGATGTTTAAAATTTTCTTTTTTAAAAGTTAATGTTACATTTGATAAAAAATTGATTTCATTTTTATTGGTTTTTTAAAAAAAATAGGATAACCGTGCAGATACCTTTGCTGGAATGGAAGATGATGGTTGAGCGAAAAATTTCCAGGCTTTGCACCGAACTTCTCTGAAACAAGAAGTGTGATCTTTTTGAGGATATTCTCCTAGCTGTAAGTTAGCTTTTCTGTCTTCTTCAAGTCTACGTAAATCCTGATAATATAAAAAAAAATAGTCGAGCTAATAAAATAAATTAAAAACAGCATGATAATAAGCAACGAACCATTTTGAACACTAGGTTCTATCATGTATTACCCTTTGTTTTCCTACAGCATCTTGAACAATCTAAAACCTTAATAGAGACACTGTGAGCTATAAGTCTGTGGGTGGCACGTCACAAGTTGAATTGAGACACATAAGAAAATCAACGGGGAAAAAGGTAAACAGAACACTCTTACTTTCTTGGAGTACGTTTTCTTGAAACTTGTACTAGTAAAAGTTAGATTATACAATAAATACAAAGTTTTTGGGGATCTAAGACAAAGGTACATTTAGGGCCCTAGATAAAGGTACATCTGGGGGTCCAAGGCAAATTAACATTTTGGGACCCTATGCAAAATGGTGTTAAGTCCCTAAAATCTGAAAAATGCAACATGACCCCAACTTTTAATGAGGTCAATTTATTCATTTTAGGTTAAGGCAAAATTAAAGTCACAACAGGCCCTGACAGGTCATCCCTAGGGGCCCTAGACAGCTGCATACTTTGCCTATCCATAGGAACGACTCATCAACGGGGTATCTAAGGCATATTCAAATTACCCCAACAAAAATCTCAAAGTCAACTAATGGTAACATAGAGCCTTAGAAACATAAAAAAATACACCTTTTATAAAAAGATAAATTTTACCTGTAGCGTCGTGGCCCAAGTGGCGTACCTGCTCCAGCAGCATTCTTCAATGTCCACCTCGTCTACGCCCCAGTATTCCAGCTCTGAGCGTACCACCGGGCCACAAACTGACGTCGGCAGGTGAAGCTCACCCGTGCGAAAGTAGTTCAGGACGCAGTGAAAAATTTCTGGGTCGCGGTCAAAAAAGTAATCTTTCTGGGTATCGCGGAAATGCTTTGACAGGAATGAATCGCTGGCCAGTGGACTTTTTGGTATGGCCCTGAAAATACGAGATCATATCAGTAGGCGACACCCTAGGTCTCCTTGTGCCAGTATCTTTTTTCATAATTGTTTGTTGTTTTTGGAAAAATGATATTGTAGTGACACTTGTCAATTTATTTCATAAATGTTATACAACTAGTCACACTGCTATAAAGCAGAAGGTTTGTGTTTATTTAATCATACCCGATGATTGATAAATTAAAGATATCGCGAGGGGGGAAATAATGAGCATAGGAAGTAGATGCCAAAAGTTATTAAATGTACATTTATGATTATGTAGCAGTGTAGCTTTCATATGGGTGGTCTTGATTGATGAGAGACGCATTGCATTTTATATTTTTATTTTAGTAAAAACTGTTTTAACTAGCCATAATAAAGTCACTTTATCAATATTCTAGTGCAGGGATCGGCAACCTTTTGAGACGAAAGAGCCAAAAGTTATAATTTACAATTTTCTTAGGTTTTAAAGAGCCACTACAATTGTTGTTCCAATATTATGGTATTTGATTAGGACATCGAAAGAGCCGCAACTTGACATCGAAAGAGCCGCATGCGGCTCGCGAGCCGCAGGTTGCCGACCCCCTGATCTAGTGAAACAAAGTCATACTGTAATAGAATAAACAGTCTAATACAGAGCCGCACACAACCCAACGTACAGTGGCATGCTACACACCAGCAATCTCGTCAACTTTAAAAAGTTCATTTTCTTTAAAGTTATGCATGTAGGCTACACTTATGTGTTAAGAATTTCCGTGTAGACTAACTGTAGACTATGTATTTCTGTGTAGTCGATATTATGTGTGCATGAATATTTATATATATGGTATGTGTAGGCTATACTTATGAGTTGGCTATATATATATATATATATATATATATATATATATATATATATATATATATATATATAGTGTGTGTGTGTGTGTGTATGTGTTGGAAATGAAAAGAGCGCAAAACAAACATTTCATAAAACAACAACAGATGTTTACCTCAGCGTAGATCTGTATGTTTCGAAGATGCTGCCACCTACATTGAATCTGATGATTTCATTGGTTGTACCCGTGTGCACTAAAATTTTATTGGTGTTTTTATCCAAACGGGCGCCTGGTAGCAGGGCGTGCAGAATCCCTTGCTTTCGTTTCGTTCTGGAAGGCACCGTGGCCATTCTCGTAAAGTAATTTCACGGGCCACCTCCGTGTTGTAACCGGCCTTGCACCAAGTTATTAATTATTCTACACTTTCTGAACTGTTCTGTAAAGGGAGAAATTTTGTTTACTATAAATCAGAATCGTTCATTCTTGTCCCCAAGCAGATGACCTCAATTGTACATTGTTATTTCCCTCAATGGGATCACATGAAATTTGGTCCATGTAACTTCAACGATCACCGCCAACTCTACCTGTTGTGTCAAGTCTTTTAATCGAACAGGTAAACAATTGTTGAATGTCCTTAAAGTAGTAACAAAAAAAAATCACTTGTCAATTTAAGCAACTCGTGGGAAAATGTTGATGTGTTAAAATGACCCTGTAATGTATGTTCGATGTGTTAACATTACACTGTACAGTGTACATGTGCATTACATGTGTTAAAATGATCCAGTAATGTACATTCGACGTGATAAAATGACACAGTACATGTGCATTCGATGTTCTAAAATTACACTGTACATGTGCATTAGATGTGTTAAAATGACACAGTACATGTGCATTCGATGTGTTAAAATGACACAGTACATGTGCATTTTTATTTGCTGTTATAATTTCATTTAAAAAAATTCACTATAGCGGATTTAACACACTATCGGTAATGTGTTTTAAAAGTAAGGTTGGGTTTTATAAAAAAGAATTTCACAGTTTCTCTCAAATAGGTAATGTCTTTTTTATGCTAGGCTATATCCGTATTACAATAGCTTTCATTGCTTAGGACAACATTTTATAGACATAACCAATATCATTGTTAAAAAAATGACAACATAGTATTTTAAAAATTATTTATTTAATGAATAAAATTAGGAAAAAAATCAAGATAACCTACTGATATCTGATCTTTTAAACGATTTTATAGATATGAGCACAATTAAAAAAACGAATCTATCTATCTATTTTTCAGGTCTTGGCTCAAGTTCCCGATATATCTCCCGTGGTGCCTCCATGGCCATTGCACTATCGGCTATGGTAGGGATGAAAGAAGGGCACCATAAAACCGTCCCATTAGTGGTTTATAGGATCTAAGGGATTTCATCTCATCCTTACAGGGACTTTACACATCTATCTATCTATCTATCTATCTATCTATCTATCTATCTATCTATCTATCTATCTATCTATCTATCTATCTATCTATCTATCTATCTATCTATCTATCTATCTATCTATCTATCTATCTATCTATCTATCTATCTATCTATCTATCTATCTATCTATCTATCTATCTATCTATCTATCTATCTATCTATCTATCTATCTATCTATCTATCTATCTATCTATCTATCTATCTATCTATCTATCTGTCTGTCTATCTATCTATCTATCTATTTGAGTCTGTCTATCTACTGGCCTGTTGGGATAGACAAAATATATCATTTCTATGAGCTTTGTTATTTTGCAGTGACATACGTGTATTCCAGTCAAATCTGATATTATTTAAAGCGTTATTGATTATTATTCATGTATCAACATAGAATGATTATTCAGCTCCACGGAGGCCATAGCACAGTCCTCTCCACCAACCAGGCCACCGTTCTGCTGCTCATCATCGATATGGTCGCAGCTCTAATTAATGACATTAGCTGAATAATCAGAAGTGGATCAAAGGGAAGCAACATTTTTTTTTTTACATTCTGACCCCCCTCAAGCTGGCTGTTAAAGAAAGAGTCGAAAACGTGATTTGACCACTGGATAGGAACGTTACGACATAGTGCACACTGCAGCTCTTTGTTTATGATATTATCTAAGAATGGGAGTGGGTGTGCTATTTAGAAGCCCTCAGGGAATTGAAAGGGGCGAGGGAGGGGGAGAGGGGGGTTGTGAGGGGCTGAGATGACAGAGATATTTAACACAAGCACATGTCCCAAGTTTCTCACCTGTTTAAACTTCTGTGACCTTAAAAACATATTTTTTTTTTCAAACAGGTAAAAGCGTGTGTACACCTCCATAAATTAAATATGCTGTAAATAGGTCTGCAGTGCTTAACATTGAAATTTTTTTTACAAGCAGGGGCGTCTTAACACAGGGGGTGGCAGAACTATCGTCATGCTGCGCCCCCCCCCTCTTCTGAGCTGTCTTAGTTTTTCTTTTACACATTTGCCCTCTGGTTCCAGTTTGTATGACCTATTCACATATAACGGCTTATTTTTCTTTATCAGACGATTGATTTACAATTGATTGATAGTGGTTCTGTGGTTAAGCGTACAATTTTAATATCTTAAGGTTTTGGCAGGGCCGGATAGAGATTACTGTTGGCGAAAGGTTTTATTGCCAAATTAAAGGGGTTGGCATTGATAACAAAATGACAACACATATCACAAATGTGAGATAAAACTGATGGTTTAGGCCAGGGGTCGGCAACCTTTTGAGACGGAAGAGCCAAAAGTTATAATTTACAGTTTTCTCAGTATTTAAAGGTATTTGATTAGGCCGCAATTGGACATCGAAAGAGCCGCATGCGGCTCGCGAGTCGCAGGTTGCCGACCCATGGTTTAGGCTTAATGGTTAAGCCAACACTGTGTTTGGGGCTCTAATCCCAATATTTTATTGAGTAAGGTAGATAGATATACACGAGCAGGTCAACAAACCAGTTTAATGGTCGTGTGGTAAAGCGATATCTTCCATGGTGAGCATGAAAGAAAGGCACCATAAAAACTGTCCCATTAGTGGTTTATAGGATCTAAGAGATTTCATCTAAACCTTACAGGGAATTTACACACTCAAACCAATCTGGGAATAAGAAATTTGTTGGGGAAAGTGTTGACGGCTGGGCACCTTCTCATAGTAGCTTACATGCATAGGCTTTTATCACAGTTACTCTCTGCTGGTTTATACATGATTTCTGCGTTTTGGGAAATTTGAAATTCTTTTTCACCAACTTCTCGAAGCACAATCGATTTTAAATTTTGAACACTTGTATATTCTCGATGACAATACACTCTTTTAAAACGATCGTGTCAATTAATTAAATTATTATGGAACCCTAAGCTAATTACTCTTTTTATATTTTATTTTATATTAGACTTAAGCCTGGGCCACACCGAACAGCGAGAAAAGTTCTGCCTGAATGAATCAATGCAGTGTGTAGTCAATTACTCATACGCAATACATTTGATTGTACCGTTTATACTCTCATAGGACATTTAATGATA
This sequence comes from Bulinus truncatus, assembly GCA_021962125.1. NCBI lineage: Eukaryota > Metazoa > Mollusca > Gastropoda > Planorbidae > Bulinus > Bulinus truncatus. Next base: position 2,218,279 of record JAGDYQ010000163.1, on the reverse strand, counting down.
TGGTCTATACTGCCATAGGACATTTAATTAGAGGGTCTATACTAAGCTGCTTTGCAAGAGTGACAGAGCTTTAAGGGGATAGTCATACATTCTCTTGTTGGATTTTTTTATCATGCATTTCGGCGTGTTATGTGTTTCGTGTAATTGGGTGCAGTATAATTGTTCTTATAGACAGCCAAACAACGTGGTCACCAGTATTTCCCACTGATCTCCAATGCTAATGCTATCAAGGCCCGAACTTTGCAATGCTATATCCATTCCCCAATATCTAAAAAAGGACTACATTTCTGCCAGGTCTCCCCCTCCCCCCACTAAAAAAACGGCTTTTCGCTCATACTACCACCTTTGGAACTCGATAGAAATTTAAACGAAAATTAATAATAACAAAAGATCATCTCAAATTACCGATAGTATAAGAGTTATCTTTCACAGAGAAAACCTTTCAACTTAGCGATGATCAAATAAGTCTTGAAAAATTTTACCCGAGAAGAAATTTACGGCACCCGCCCCGAGCTGTGACATCGGGAAACGTACCACGCCAGCTATACATTAGTATTATTATCTCCCAATGTCTTCCTTTTTTTTTTTTTTTTTGTCAAATGAGGGCCCATAATTGACTTCTGCGCTAGAGGCTTCGAAACATAAGTATGAAATAATTTTGACGAATGGATGCGCATGGATAGGAAAAATGACAGTGTGACGGCAATGTTATAAAACAGCGTTCGACAACCCTTGGGACCTTGCGTTTATACCCGTGGGCCGCTAAATTCTTGTGTTTTATACCCGCGGACCTAAGTTTCATTCCCCGTGGCACAAAAACTAATGAATTTATCTCCGCGGATCACTGTAGTGAGCAATTTTACTCTCTTGTATACCATTTATTTTTATGAGCGTGTGTACAATTATGAGATAGTATCTTTGAATACAAAAAAATAACCAATCAGGATTTAAATTCAATAATCGTTTCAGAGTTAGCTCCCGATTGTTTTTGTATACTTTCATACTTTTTAAATTTGATCAATGTTGAAAATCAAATAATTCTCGCTACTAGCTCTTGCTCTTGCAGACCGCTTTTATAGAGAAACATGCGATCAGATTAGCAAAGAAGCCCCACTTTTCCCCCGCTTTTTTATTATGTGGTTAGGCTAAAGCCTAAAAAAAATCTAAAGTAGAATAGTCCCAATTAAAGCTACGCATTTGATGCAGTCTCAACATGACGTTCGTGTGATTCTTGTAGCAAGATTGCGGCCAGCTCATCTTGGGCCCTTGTCGATCTCCACCAAAATGAAGCCCAATATGTGCACACATATCAACCAATAGCTAAATCGTTGTATGTGTAATTTGATTGTGTGACCCGTACCCGTTTCGCATAGGAGTTAGGGCTGGGTGTGTTCATTCGTGTTGTATAAACTGTATATCGGGTGTGCATGTGTTGTATATAAACTATATATAAGTTACTCTGTGTGTGTGTGTTGCATGAGCTGTATATTGTATGGACGTATGTTGTATAGAAACTATATATAACTTGCTGTGTGTGTGTTGCATGAGCTTATATTGTATGTGTAAGTGTTGTATATAAACTATATATAAGTTACTGTATGTGTAATGCATGAACTGTATGGCAATTGTGTGTATTTTATGATTCTGCAACAGTAGGAATACAACTTATTGTGTGTGTTTGTTGCACGATCTGCATATAGGGCCTACATTAATATGTGTATGCAATGCACGATCTGTATGTAGTTTGTGTGTGTGCACGTGTAACGTACGCAGTGTATGCTATGTTGTATAAGGAGTTGTATTTGCTATATAGACTCTTACACTTAGCGAAGTTTATATTGTATAAGGACTTCATAGGTAAAAAAGGTTGCTCACCCCTGACTAAGGAATTGTCTTTCGCAATAGAGACTGAATTAGTTTGAAGGGCCGTATGGGTTAAGTTATATTAGTTTGAATTTCTGTATTTGCTGCATGCTACATTAGAGCCGTTCTGGTCAGACGCAGATAAATATCAGTTGAGGCTCTGGGGCAGCCCCGTAGCCAAGGGGGGCATTTAAAAACAACAACATAAGAACACATTACAATTACTATCTACATATATCTTTTTTTAAAAGTAATATCTTCTCTTTGTTTTCTATTTGTTTGTAATTGTTCAGTGTTGGCGAAAAATATCGGGCAACATTATCATTGCATTAACATTGCACCAACAGTAAAATAATCACTTATCTTTCTTTCCATTATTACGGTCTTGATCGTCAATATTAGTAAGTTTTAATTTATTTAGATTTTATTGCACACTTTTTACGAAAATGCCAGCTCGATATTTTGTAAAATACTAATTAATCGCCCTATCTGAGATTGAATGTAACATAGACCGTAAAGAAGAAACATTCCAGCAAACATGTAGACCTACACAAGTAGACAGTGATGTTGTCTCATATTTTGAAAATGCCATTTAGCCGAGACTATTTAACATTGGAAACGAACAGATTTTTTGCTTTCTGGCACATTTTCTGCGGTATTAGGATAAAGGCGTTAGATGCATCCCTGTAGCCAAGGGGGAGGGGATCACTGGGAGGGGAGGCTAGCCCCCCCGCATAAAAAAGAAGAAAAAGAGGAAAAAATAAATAAACGTAAAGGTGCCCCCCGCTTACTTTGACCTGGCTACGGCCCTGGTTAGGGTCAAATAGACTGTTGCCTACATATCACACTTAAGCAAATTAAAAAAAAAACAGATTAATATACAGCCCTGCACACTAAAGTGAGATGGATACAATGTAAGAAAAAAGAAACACGCAAGTATACAACTCTTTAGTGAGAACATTTTGAACTTTGTTAATTAATTTCTGCAAAATTATAAAATTAGCTAACTTTGAAGAAATCGTCTCGATCTAAGGACCCTACACCCTCCCCCTCATAGCAAAATTTACGTACTATTTAGCTAAAAAACACGGTTGATGTCTGAAAAAAAATTATAAAATAGAAAAACAACTTTTTTTTTAGCTAGAAAATTCACAGCCTCAAGAATGAAAATGGACGACGTTTATCACACTACTGAAAGTTTCTCCTAAAATGTAAAGTATAATTTTTTTTTTTAAATTATAAAGTCGGGATAATATTTTTATACAGTGCATGTAAAAAACAAACAATCAACAAAACAGTCTGTATATATATATATATATATATATATATATATATATATATATATATATATATATGTATGACAAGACTTACGCAACTGTGGTACATCCAGGACACTCCAGCTAATACAGAACGGTCGTCAGTGGGACACAGCACGTCCTGTTGTCACCAAAACTTTGGCTGGACTGGATCAGTGACAGTGTCACTTTTTGTTCCTTTATTGTTTTGTTTTTTGTATGTTCCTACCTGTCACATTTATTCCCCCCACCACTCCACAACCCCCACTAACAATTGTGCGTCTTAGTCCCGCCCCCTTTGGTCCTGTACCTGCTGTTGTCTGATATTCCCATGCACATAGATCAGTGGTTCTCACGTTTTTTTTTTTCGATTCACAGCCCTCTATAAGAGAAATGAAAAGCCCGATTCGTAAAACAGCCAGAAAGTAAAAGAAAGAAAATGAAAATATCTTAAACATTAAATAATTATCTCGTTGTTTACTAAAATGTTTACTCAACCATGTTATGTAATTTAGTCTGATATTTATTTATTTTCTCTAAGTGAACAATGATTTTTTTTTCTATTGTAATAATATCCGACATCTTCAATGTCTGTTTTAATATCTGTCATTTGCGGAGTCTGAAACAAAACAACACAACTCGAAGAGCGAACCCTTCTCAGGCGCGGGTTCTAGGGCGGTCGCCTGAGTTGCCCAAACCATGCAGTCGCTGCTTTGTACACTTTAAGAGCCCATTGACGAGGCCAAACAATTACACCCACAGCAGCACGACAGGCTACAAGAGCACACCGATATCAACAGGCAACTGATGCAAATTTGTGCAGACATTTAACGCTTCTGAATTTGTTTTTATCACGAAAAAAATTTTCTGATATTTGCTACGGTATAAACTATCCACCTATGTACACACTAGCCAACACATTGCCTACTTTACCTACCAACAAGTCCACGTTCATATTTATTCCTCAAGAACCAAAGGTAATGTGAGGTAAGTGTAATGTAATTACCTATTTAGGTCAACGGGATATGTAAAGTGTCACTTGTTATTAAGATAATGAACGTGTCATAAAAAAAAAACCCATAACTTTTTCTGTCAAAGGCTAGTTATGGCAATGCACACCTATTAATAGAGCCTTGAACTGCGGTGACCAGATTTTTCTAGGGTTAACCTGGGTCACGAAGTGCGTTAAAGTTGTTTAAATAATGGGGGCTATGTTTTATTGCATCCCCCGCAGAGACCCCCGTTTTAGATTCTAAAGTTGGGATATTCAGATTTATTCTAGCCATCACTATTCTGTTTTAAAAAATCTTTTTTTTTATTAATTTGGGTGGGTCTGTTGAAAATTCTAAATTTTTTTCGGAACTTCCATTGTTAGAAATGCGTGTATATTTTCATGTGTTGTACTATTGTTTTTCTTAAAAAATCATTTAAATCTTAGGAAGAATTGTTTATGGTGTTAAATTTTGTCATACTTAATGATCTAGTTTACATAGTGGGAATACTTTTAGAACAAATCAAAAAACCTCAAATAAAATGATATGTGTATTTATGGAAGTTAGAGATAGAAAGCATGTTAGCAGTGGATTTTGAAATCAAGTTGGATTATTATCATACCACTGTTGATAAATCATTAACTTACAGAATTACTGCTGACAGCTACAACAAACTACATTCCTGTCTTCAACGATTTGACCAAAGGTTTTAATTAAAAGTATTATTTTTAATGTACGATTTTTTTTTTAAAATTGTAAGTTTTTACTTTTGTAGTCTCAGTCAACTGTTGTGTGGTTCATAGTAGTGTATCAGTGATTGTTTATAATGACATAGGCGATAGCGAGTGATTCGGGAAGAAATCATAGTATATTTTATATGGCTTTTTATAACATGAAAACTGGAATACAACTATCAACGATCTGATACATGGCTACCCATTATTTGTACACTACACTATGAAGCGTCCTACCTGCCGAACAGCATAGTTGATGTAAGGGAATTTATGACATATTTCAACCAAGACAGCTCATCAGGTGACCATTATTAACATTAAATGTATACGAAAGACAAGCTGCATTAGGAAAGACACACTTCAATTGTCTAATAAATTTGTTCAGTGTGGCTGACCTCCACTATGGGTCCATACGTTTCATTAAACTAAAGGTGTTCATATAAATGACTTCAATAGTAACAGAACGATAGGTTTCGATTTATATGTGTGAAGTAAACAATGTGAACAATTACATTTACTCAATGAACAGTTTTTAGAAGACAGTTAGGCCTACTTATGAAGGAAAGTAAGACTTTCTAGCAAGACGTATAAAAGAAGGATACGCGGTATAATTGATTTTTTTATTTTAAAAATTCTAATTTGATAGATCGCAGTAAAATTGTATACCTCTTAAAAAACAATTAAACAGCGTGATCTAAGTGTGCTATTGGAATAGACTATAAGCGACTTTGAGGCTTAGATAGAAAGAATGGAAATAAGAATCTAACGTGTAATTAACACCATTGACAGCTGACAACTAAATTGGAGTTTCTTAAAATAATCTAGTGCCGGTGTCTATCTGTTGCTCTGCCAAAATCGTCTGGGTATGTTCAGAATGTGTAATGATTCGATTACTTCCGATTAGCGAGCAATTTGTTTATAGCGCTAGCAAAATAATTGTTTTTGGCACAATGATAGAAAGCTTTTCGAAACAGATGCTAAAAATTGAATTATTATAAAAATAATTTAATGGATATGATAAACTCGACTATGGAAAAAAAAAGTATGTAATGTGTCCTTTGATACCACAGACACTTCTTATTTCACTTATACAAGGGCTTGCGTCTTTCATATGAAATTGACATAGAAAGATGTATTTACTTTGTACTTTTAATGTGCTTCTCTACTACTCTAGCATCTGTTTGGCTGGGTGGCGTTTTGGTAGCGAGCCGTATCTGCATGCTGTGGGTTACGGGTTCGACTCCCGGTGTGCCCTGTCACCTACCAATGACTCCCGCAGTGTCTCCATGGTCATTGCACTATAGCCGACTATGGTGAAATTGTAAGGCACCGTAAACAGATAAACACCTCATCTTATCAGGACTTCACACACACACAGTATATACAACAGCAGCAAATGAAATCACGGATCACACTGTTTGTACTATCGCCCGTTCTTAATTTGACCTGGAAACAAATTGTTTTAAGACATACGTTCATGACAATGCACTGGACCGGGGGCCTTTAGGCCTCAAAGTGAGTAAGGCCCTAGATGGCTGCTTAGAGAGCCTTTCCATAATACGGCTCACTTATCAGCTTGATCAGCTTTAAACTTATGAATCATTTTTGACAACTTACGGAGCAGGCATGCAACCCAAAAAATAAATCCTGCCCCCCTGATAATGGGAGCCAGTGGCGTAGCCAGCTTCACTCTAGCTTGGGCCACAAAATATCTTTTTTAGCGCCCCCCCCCATTCGAAAAAAAACCATATAATATTATTTGTAAAATATGCCATTTAGCGCCCCTTTGTGAGTAGCGTCCGGGTCATGATGCCCCCTTACCCCTACTCGCTACGCCACTGAGTGGGAGCCCCTCTCCTCCAAAAAATTAATAAATAAAAATACGAAAATTATTTTTTGAAAGCGATGAGTCCTCCCCAGGGCTCGGGGCCCCTTAAGTAGTGCTCGGGTTCCCCAATCCGTTCTTCGCAGCGGCCATGTACGGAGACCTCGACACCTAAACAGATAATTATACCTAAATCCTTAAAGAAAAATCTATAAATAGACTTAACCGAAATGTAAAAAAAAAAAACAAACAATAAACCCCCCCACACACACACACGCACACACAACTGAATTAATAATAAGCCACACTTTTATGCTACAACAATGTTAATCAATCCGTATTCTTCAATATTAGTCTACAATGTTAACAATCCGTATTCTTCAATATTATTCTACAATGTTAACAATCCGTATTCTTCAATATTAGTCTACAATGTTAACAATCCGTATTCTTCAATATTAGTCTACAATGTTAACAATCCGTATTCTTCAATATTAGTCTACAATGTTAACAATCCGTATTCTTC
>JAGDYQ010000163.1:2207129-2210544 GCA_021962125.1 Bulinus truncatus | reverse complement strand
GCCAGGACATGAAAAAGTCCCCTAGCCCCCTCTAGCCCCCCCCTTCGGCTACGGCCTTGATCGTCAATATTAGTAAGTTTTAATTTATTTAGATTTTATTGCACACTTTTTACGAAAATGCCAGCTCGATATTTTGTAAAATACTAATTAATCGGCCTGTCTGAGATTGAATGTAACATAGACCATAAAGATGAAACATTCCAGCAAACATATAGGCCTACACAAGTAGACAGTGATGTTGTCTCATACTTTGAAAATGCCATTTAGCCGAGACTATTTAACATTGGATACGAACAGTTTTTTGCTTTCTGGCACATTCTCTGCGGCATTAGGATATAGGCGTTAGATGCAGCCCGTAGCCAGGGGGGAGGGGATCACTGGGGAGGGGGGCTGCCCCCCGCTTAAAAAAGAAGAAAAAGAGGACAAAATAAAAAAAGTAAAGGTGCCCCTTGCTGGGTATTGGTGCCACCCTGCTTACTTTGACCTGGCTACGGTCCTGGTTAAATGCAAATAGACTGTTGCCAACATATCACACTTAAGGAAGTTAAAAAAACAACAAATTATATGCAGCCCCTGCACACTAAAGTGAAATGGATAAAATGTAAAAAAAAAAAAAAAAAAAAAAAAAAAAAAAAAAAAAAAAAAAAAAAAGAAAAGCAAGTATATAACTCTTTAGTGAGAACATTTCTGAAATTTGTTAATTAATTTCTGCAAAATAATAAAATTAGCTAACTTTGTATAAATCGTCTCGATCTAAGGACCCTACCCCCCCCTCTTAATTCATACTCAATGTTTACGTAAAATGTAGCTAACAAAACACGGTTGATGTCTGAAAAAAAATTATAAAATAGAAAAACAACTTTTTTTTAGCCAGGAAATTCACAGCCTCAAGAATGAAAATGGACAACGTTTATCACACTACTGAAAGTTTCTCCTAAAATGTAAAGTATAGTTGTTTTTTAAAAATTAAAAAGTCGGGATAATATTATTATGCAGTGCATGTAAAAAACAAACAATCAACAAAACAGTCTATATATATATATATATATATATATATATATATATATATATATATATATATATATATATATATATATATATATATATATATATATGACAAGACTTACGCAACTGTGGTACATCCAGGACACTCCAGCTAATACAGAACGGTCGTCAGTGGGGCACAGCACGACCTGTTGTCACCAAAACTTTGGCTGGACTGGATCAGTGACAGTGTCACTTTTTGTTCCTTTATTGTTTTGTTTTTTGTATGTTCCTACCTGTCACATTTTATTCCCCCCACCCCTCCCCCAACCCCCACTAACAATTGTGCGTCTTAGTCCCGCCCCCTTTGGCCCTGTACCTGCTGTTGTCTGATATTCCCATGCACATAGATCAGTGGTTCTCACGTTTTCTTTTCGATTCACAGCCCGCTACAAGAGAAATGAAAAGCCCGATTCGTAAAACAGCCAGAAAGTAAAAGAAAGAAAATGAAAAGTGAAGATATCTTAAACATTAAATAATTATTCATTGTTTACTGAATTGTTTACTCAACCATGTTATGTAATTTAGTCTGATATTTATTTATTTTCTCTAGTGAACAATGATTTTTTTTTCTATTGTAATAATATCCGACATCTTCAATGTCTGTTTTAATATCTGTCATTTGCGGAGTCTGAAACAAAACAACACAACTCGAAGAGCGAACCCTTCTCAGGCGCGGGTTCTAGGGCGGTCGCCTGAGTTGCCAAACCATACAGTCACTATTTTGTACACTTTAAGAGCCATTGACAAAGGCCAAACAATTACACCCACAGCAGCACGACAGGCTACAAGAGCACACCGATATCAACAGGCAACTGATGCAAATTTGTGCAGACATTTAACGCTTCTGAATTTGTTTTTATCACGAAAAAAATTTCCTGATATTTGCTACGGTGTAAACTATCCGCCTATGTACACACTAGCCGACACATTGCCTACTTTACCTACCAACAAGTCCACGTTCATATTTATTCCTCAAGAACCAAAGGTAATGTGAGGTAAGTGTAATGTAATTACCTATTTAGGTCAACGGGATATGTAAAGTGTCACTTGTTATTAAGATAATGAACGTGTCATAAAAAAAAAACCCATAACTTTTTCTGTCAAAGGCTAGTTATGGCAATGCACACCTATTAATAGAGCCTTGAACTGCGGTGACCAGATTTTTCTAGGGTTAACCTGGGTCACGAAGTGCGTTAAAGTTGTTTAAATAATGGGGGCTATGTTTTATTGCATCCCCCGCAGAGACCCCCGTTTTAGATTCTAAAGTTGGGATATTCAGATTTATTCTAGCCATCACTATTCTGTTTTAAAAAATCTTTTTTTTTATTAATTTGGGTGGGTCTGTTGAAAATTCTAAATTTTTTTCGGAACTTCCATTGTTAGAATTGCGTGTATATTTTCATGTGTTGTACTATTGTTTTTCTTAAAAAATCATTTAAATCTTAGGAAGAATTGTTTATGGTGTTAAATTTTGTAATATTTTATGATCTAGTTTACATAGTGGGAATACTTTTAGAACAAATCAAAAAACCTCAGATAAAATGATATGTGTTTTATGGAAGTTAGAGATAGAAATCATGTTAGCAGTGGATTTTGAAATCAAGTTGGATGATTATCATACCACTGTTGATAAATCATTAACTTACAGAATTACTGCTGACAGCTACAACAAACTACATTCCTGTCTTCAACGATTTGACCAAAGGTCTTAATTAAAAGTATTATTTTTAATGTACGATTTTTTTTTTAAAATTGTAAGTTTTTACTTTTTGTAGTCTCAGTCAACTGTTGTTTGGTTCATAGTAGTGTATCAGTGATTGTTTATAATGACATAGGCGATAGCGAGTGATTCGGGAAGAAATCATAGTATATTTTATATGGCTTTTTATAACATGAAAACTGGAATACAGCTATCAACGATCTAATACATGGCTACCTCTTGATTTGTACACTACACTATTAAGCGTCCTGCCTGCCGAATAGCATAGTTGATGTTAGGGGATTTATGATATATTTCAACCAAGACAGCGAGCGCTCATCAGGTGACCACTATTAACATTAAGTGTATACGAAAGGCTAGCTGCATTAGGAAAGACACACTTCAATTGTCTAATAAATTTGTTCAGTGTGGCTAAGCGTATCCGAATGGCCCATACGTTTCATTAAACTAAAGGTGTTCATATAAATGACTTAAAAAGTAACAGAACGATAGATTTCGATTTATATGTGTGAAGTAAACAATGTGGACAATTTACATTTACTCAATGAACAGTTTTTAGAAGACAGTTAGGCCTACTTATGAAGGAAAGTAAGACTTTCTAGCAAGACGTATAGAAGAAGGATACGCGGTATAATTGATTTTTTTTTA
>JAGDYQ010000163.1:2124629-2199629 GCA_021962125.1 Bulinus truncatus | reverse complement strand
ATTTCTGTTATAAATGAAATATTTCGATGTTGCAATAGTAAGAACAAACGTAAGTGATTCGTTAGATCAAAGTGATGAAACATTCTTACAAACATCTTACATTCTTACAAAATCCTTCTTACATTCTTATAAATTGAAGAGCATTGATACATTGAGGATATACTTAATTACGGAGGCATAGAACAGTGTATATAACATACCCAGACAAAAATAAAGAAAGAGTTATAACTTCAGTGAAATAACAGCGTGATATTCAAATTTTGCATACATGCTTTATACTAAGTTTCTCCACTTCTTTAGTCCGACTACTTTAAGAGGTGGCTAACACATTTATTTTTTGTGGACATTTAAATTAGATGATGGTTCGTTTAGTCTGATCCATTGGCTTTCATGCATTAAGTGCACATTACGACTGTTTCCAATTCTAATATAGAAATATATCTACAGGGCGGCAGGGTGGAGTGTGCCTGCTACATCTGCTGGCATGGCAGAATAAAAGGAATTTAGCACTTGTCCACACCAGCAGACTGCGTGGACTATGGATCGGTCAGAATGGCAAGGCAAGGTTTTTTTTTCCTGCCACCATTGACAGAGGGGAGGGTGTAGAGTGACTAACCCCTCTGCCAAAAAGCCAAAAAATGTCAGGTTGCGACAATGTGCTTGAGTGGGACAGAGTGTAGGGGTGTTGTATTCCGACCACATCCGCCAGCTCCCCACCCCCCAGTACCACCACTGTCACAGCAAAGTTGTTTTTCTTGGCCATGAAACACCACTGATCTTCCCTCCCTACCACCTCCCCCCACGTTTCATCACATATCTCGTAGACCAGGTAAACAATATCAACTTTTAACTATTATATTTGGGAGTACAGTTTGTGATTAAAATATCAGATATACATTTACTTCAACATAATAACATTGTGGTATTAAAATTATGCATAACGTAATTAACTCCAATTCTGAAATATCATTTCCCCTCTTTTCTGTCTGTCTATAACTGCGAAGTAATAGTGGCGTAGTGAGCTTAACTCGCGCCCGAGGCAAAATTCCTTCTTAGCGCCACCCATTCGAAAACCATATAATATTATATGTAAAATATACCATTTGGCCTCCCTTTGTAAGTATCGCCCGGGGCATGATGCCCTCTTGCTCCCTCACTACGCCACTGCTTGGTAAAGAATTGAATAAGAACAGTGTCGAATACAATTAGGCATAAATTACTTTTCTTAATTACTAATTAGTGTTATTGCAAGCAGGTCCGCAGCCAGAAATTATGCCCCCCCCACCCCCATCTACAATGATGCTCCCCATCCCCGTTTCCCCCAATTTTTCAGCAAAATAAATAAAGCGACAGGGTCTTCAAAGTCACGAGGTCCCTGACAAGTGTAAAGGTACCACCCCTGGAGGCGCCCATGATGTTCCAGGCCGTCCCACAATGTGTGCAACCCAAACTCATGTCTGGGATCCCATGACTTACTGGGTTATGTCGGAAACAAATCTGACATAAACTGACTTAGCAATTATCATGTGAGTCTAATTTTACTCTGTTTACAAGCTTCTGTTAAAAATACTAATAGACATAGTGAAATAGTCAAAAGTTTATTGTATGAACTAGAGACACTGAAATAATAATAATAATAGTATATATATATATATATATATATATATATATATATATATATATATATATATATATATATATATATATATATATATATAATAAAGAAAGCTCGTATACACAGAGTCCGATTTAGGTGAGCAAGAGTAATAAAGCAATTTGAAATTTTATTCCTAGCATAAGTTTTTTTTTTCCTTTTCTATGATGACATAATACATTGCATACTACATACATAATACATTGCCGCATGTGTAAAAATGTTAATGTCAAACATGCCGACAAACATTACAAGCAAGTGGGGAGGGGGGGGGTAGGGCTTAGTGACTATAAGCGGTTTTTGAATTACTGAATATTAAAAGTATACACTCGCCTGCTTGATGGAATCAAGGGGTGCAAAACGCCCTGGGGACAGGAAACCAGAGTCGCGGAGTATTATGGTGCAAAGAATTTATGATAGTGCAAAGAGGTGCAATACGCCCTGGGAACAGGAAACGAGAGTCGTGGAGTATTATGGTCAAGGAATATATGAGGGTGCAAAGGGGTGCAATGCGCCCATGGTAGCACCCGAGGGGCGGCAACAGCACAATTTTTTTATGGAGACAATTTTGAGCCCTCCAACAATGGAGGAAACAATGATCGCACAACAACAAATACCAATACACAATTTGTAGTACATGTCTAAAGACAGTAATGGCCAACAGTTTCAATCAGGCTTATTGAGTTAATAATCCTGTCCTGTGTCTAGAGGCGGATTGAACGAAGGGTGCAGGGGGCGCCTACCATAAGCGCCGTCTTCGAAATCCCCCCCCTCAAAGCACCATCATTACATTTGCGCCATTATTTCCCTGTGTCTCTTAGAAGAGCCCAAACAAAAGTTTCTGCTCCCGGGCGTCAACAGAAATTAATCTGCTTCTGGTAACGCCCTCTGTCCTAGTTTGTTGTTAATGTAGAAAAAACAACATACTACCAACTTATAAAACATTATAAGTATGTAAACAAAACATAGTACAAAGTTTTAATTATAGAGAATCACTTAAAAAAAAGATGTGTCTGTTGATGTGTGTACTATAAATGGGGAGACAAAACTCAATAAGATAGCCTACAACTAGCTTATTATACTTAATAATATGTAAACAAGACTTAGTCCTAAAGTTTCAGTTAGGGGAAACCCCTAGTCCTAGAGTTGCGTCCGCTGGTGTATGACTTGTACAAAAAAGTCAATGAAGATACTGCCAGGCAGGGACGAGGCGTGAGTGTTGACTTTCACAGTCATATTTATAGAAAATGCTTTACAATGGTAATGTGTTTATTAAATATAGTAAGCATAATTATTCATAATAAAATGACAACAAGTTTATATATATAAACAGCATTCATTTATGTATAAATTGTATATGTTGTTAGTCTAATAATTTATATAAATATATAGATCTTTGTTTGTTTCTGCTTTGCATATAGCATAAAAACATCAATAATTTTTTTTCCAAGAGTTATGACCGGCCATACTCACGCCTCGTCCCTGCTGCCAGCTATATTTTAAAGATATGTAAACAAAGTTTTAGACTAACAGTTCGGGTGGATCTCATGGATTGTGTCTTTTGGTGGATGACATGTGTTTCGTCAGAGACGGATTTTACGGCGGGCACACAGGGGGCGCTCTGGGCCCCGACTTCTGAAAGGTCCCGCTTTTCTTTTTTTTTTTTCAAATGACAGCAGGCTTGGTTTCATAGGTGAGATTTATTATACAAGTTTTCAATCGTTGATAAAACATAAAAGCAAGATTTCTTTAGTTTATGTTTATGATTGTCACTCTTTCTTTGGACAGGTATGTTACAACATTATCCTCTTTTGGTGTATAAGTGTTAACGTCTGTATAATGTCTGTCTTTTCCCGTTAAAATTACTTAACGGCGTGTGAATTTTTAGAGCATTTTCGAAAAAAAATGCTCTATTGTCCCCGTTTTGTCTGTCTGTCTGTCATCACCCTAGATCTCAACAACCATAAGTCCTAGACCCATGATGTATAAATCATTTTGTAGGTCTTGGCCTGCCAAGAAATAGCTTTTTCCATTTCGCGATCTGACCTCTCAGGGCCGTAAAAGGGGCCTTATAAAGTACCGTTTTTTACTATATAAGCTATATTAATAATGGACCGCCCTATATCTCAGTAACCATAAGTCCTAGACCCATGATGTATATATCATTGTGTAGGTCTTGGCCTGCCAAGTGTACATCAAAAGTCCATTTCGCGATTTGACCGCTCAGGGCCAAAATATAAGAGTTTGTTATGTACCGTTTTGCTTATATTTTAAATATAAATAATAAAAGCTAATCAAAGGGGCGTAATCATTATTTATTTTTGTAACAGTTATTCAACATGACTTACTTGTCCTTTTAATATCTTTTTTCAGATATATGCATTACACAATTGAATTTATAAACATTTCCAAAATTTACAAATATTTACTGAAAGATAACAAACGTACTGATACATAACATGAAAATGCGCTAACACGTCCTGTGTCCAGAATGGAACAGGCTTAATTGCTTGTTTTTTAATGTTGACTATATAATCAACCCAAAAAAAAATCACTTTCCAAATTATGGTCAAAGAGAGGTAGCTGTTGAATTATTTTTGAAAGATTTTTTTCCTGTTGCAGTTATCCTAGTCTCCAACCCAAATGTTTGCAAACAACGCATGGAATGTGCACTTGCAACAAAAAAATAAATGTGGTCAAGAAGAGATAACCGATGAATTGTTTTGAAAGATTATTTTCCTGTTGCAGTTATCCTAGTCTCGCCAATTGTTTGCAAACAACGCATGACGCTACAAAAATAAATATGGTCAAAGAGGGGTAACTGTGGCATTATTTTGAAATATTTTTCCTGTCGCAGTTATCCTAGTCTCCAAACCAAGGAGGTTGAATTATTTGAGGCGGCATGACGTCACTAGGCTGAAGCCAGTGGGCGGAGCCTATCGCCACATTGTTCGACGCAAAACATTGGTAGCTGTGTAGTGTGTATGTTATATTATTGTACTATTTTGAACGTTATAAAACACTGTGTTATAATTTTTTAAAAAAAGTAATAAATGCCTTCTTATTTGGCGTACGGTTGTACACAACGACAAGAAAACGGGATATTACTTCATCAGTTAGTCACTATAATAATAATGCTAATTAGTTAATTTGTTTATTGCTGTAAAGCAGTGCTGTTGTGATATGCAATAAACATCTAGATGATGACACAATGCCGTTGGCAAAAAAAGAGCCTAACGTTTATAACGTTTGCCGTCAATGGTTCATTTAAGTTGCCTGTTGGCTATGCTTTAATCGATGGCATTGAGAGAATGAAACAGAATGTACCAGAATGTCTCACAATGTACCGCATAATCCACAATGTCCCACAATGTACTACAATCTATATACATAATCGTCTAACATAGACGGTAGACCGTGTGGTGTATTTGATGTTCATGGCAAGTACACGGCACCGCACGAGATGAAATCGCTAAAATCTAAAAGAGATTCTACGTCACACATTTGCGGAGTAAAAATAAAACAGCGCGCGTTGACCGTCAGTATAAAAATAGTCTGGGGAATTTCAAATTTATAGAAATTAAAAAGAGACGACTTACTAACTGAGAGTATGTTTGGTGCGCATTTTGTTCATCAAATGACTCTTTCTTGAATAAAAATGAAATGCTAGGGAATTCTAAACACAACAAGGATTTCTTATTTATGAATTAAGATTTTTAAATGATTAGGAGTAGTGTGCGCAAATTATGTAAAGTTGGAGTAAAAATGAAATAGAAGAAAATTAAAATAATACATGTTCTAAGAACATTCAGTTATACTAAATGCCCCTTTTTGTAATTTTGTACATTGAGACCCACTGTGATTCGAGCATGTCTTAGGTGGAAGGGGGGTTGGCGGGCGGGAGAGGGAGGAAGGATGGGTGTGGGGCTAAGTGAAAGAGAATTGATAAATTATAAAAAAAAAGTACTGTTGAGAAAGAGTCCTTTACAATATTATTAATGAATTAAGATTAGTCAATAATATGTTGCTGTGAGCGCATCATCATTTTCAACTCCAACTGCGTGCCTAATACATTAAACATATCCAGTAAATTATTTTTATTATATCTATTAGCAAATATGTTTTATCTAGACTATAATTAAAACTTCCAGCAGATGTAGGCTATATAAATTGACTTCCCAGCTCTTGCTAGACATTCTTCAAGCCAGTTATAAAATTTTGTAAGATATTTAAATCTATTTTTTTTCTTTTGCATTCATTTTGATTACACTGACAAAGTTATTTTTTTTAAATTTATGTACATGAATTGGGAGTATGATGATATTCAGAAATGAAATAATTGCTTAGTATTTTTTTTTAAATCAAGCTCATCTCCAGTTGTAAAAAAACAAACTGCTATTTTACAGGCTGTAAGGGGATTTGTGTAACTGGATAGATTGACTTCATTTGCTACTCCATGGATCTGCTAGAGTAAGTAAATGTTTTTTTTTAATTCTATAATTGTTTTTTTTTTCATTTCTAATACCCATTTTATTATTATTATTATTACATTTTGTTTTGAGTCATCATATTATTAAGGTAGAATGGTAAGCTACTGAAATGATCACTATTTCATGTGATTCTGTAGACGAGATCTAAAAAAGAAAAAAAAAACATCTAGAATACATAAAACAAAGTGTGTGCATGTAAAACTTTTCTTAAAAGTAAACACGCGAAGGGAGTGAACTTATAGAATAATTTGCTGAATGTTTGCATAAATTGAATACCACCTTTTTATTTCACTTCATTTATCTATAATAATAAATAGTTTAACTAGAGGGCTGATGCTAGGAACACGCAAATAATAGTTTTCCTTATAAGTCCGCGGAGTTCTCTAACTGTTAACTTTAAATAAAAAGATAAAGTGGGTGAATCTATTATATAATTTGCTGAATTATGCAATGAGCATAAATTGAATACCACCTTGATGTTTCACTTCATTTATCCATAATATAAGGCTTTACCCCAGTGTGTACGGTGGGAAGATGTAACTACTAATAGTCCACTTCCTAAGTCCGTGGAAACCTCCAACAACATCCAGAATACACGACTAACTGGGTGAATTTATTTAACAACTAGATATTAAGCCCGGCGTTGCCCGGGAAATCTAGGTGTAATGTGAAACCCCTTCCTAATCAATTTAATTAGGTAAATTAGGTGCTCATTTATGCCACCTTCCTAGTGTGCAGAAATGACCTACATTTCATACGTCAAAAATTACGTTTTACGTCTCACTTCCGTTCAACAGGATCATCCATTTGGTGCACTGTCACAGAGGGAATATCCTGTGATATATATACCTCCCACCTTTATATTAGCAATGTAATATTTACAAATAGTATACATTTAAATTAATAAAAAATGAGTACCTTCGGATGCAGAAGTTTTGTTTTCACAAACGTAGATAGTGACTTAATTTGTATAGAAATTTGCAGAATTTCTTTTTTTTTAATATTATATTGACTTTTTAAGAGAACTTTATTTACGAACGCGCTCGCTAGTGACGTAGTTGTTGTTTTACGTTTGACGACGTTAAAATGCTATCTGTTGTAATAAAAACTAAAATAATTTGAATGATATTATATATTATTATTATTATTTAATATTTAGGACTTTTACATTTCATAATAAAAACCACAGAAACCTTTTAAAACTAGATTTTTCAAAAAGAAATATCGAATCGAAACAACGCAAGACGCCATTTTGAATTTTGTTTTCGCTGGTCACGTGATTACTTTATCAAAGACTATTGTTTTATTTATTTCTGGGTCGTTAATTTATAGGACGGCTTCCCCACACGCGCCCCGGACGACAAGATAGCTGCTTTATTAGTAGGATTTGCTGAATTATGCAACATAAATATTGACTTCACATTTATGGGTCTCCACGGACTTTGGGAGTGGTTTTTTTTTAACGCCGCCATTGCCAGCATGGTAGGGTGTAGTGTGCCTACCACACCAGCATTGTTAGCGGCGCTGATGCACGTCTGCCATGCCTACAGAGCGGCGGGGTGGGTGTGCCCGCAATCATCTGCAGGGATGGCAGAAAGATGGGTTTTAATCCTTGCCCAAACTGGCCAGACCAGCAGGGTGTGTGTACTGCCAATCGACCAGAATGGCAAGGAACGGGGTTTTTCCTACCACTCGGACAGAGGGTAGAGTGTAATGTGCCTGTACCCGAAATGGCAGGCTGCGCATGTGTGCTTGAGTGGGACGGAGTGGAAGGGTGTTGTGTGCCGACCTCATCCGTCACCACCATCAGCTGTGAATGATTTGGTCTTGGATAGTCCTCATTGACCACAGTACCACCACTTAGTAAATTCTGGGGACTTATTAGGGGACAACTAGTAGTATTATATTTCCACCGACCATTATAAATAAATGAAGTGAAATAGCAAGGTGGTATTCAATTTATGCATACAGTATTTTTAAATCTGCCATTTCTATCCTTCTGTCTATCTCACTGGTTCTCAAATTTTTGTTGCATATTAGAATTTATTCTTTCTAACAATCGCATCGTATGAACTTCCGAGCTCAACTACATTGCAGTATTCCATAATAAAGTGATTCCTACCACATCATTATGCTTATGCATAGTACATTAATTTATGTATTTTGACAATGTAGTTGCACTCACAGAATAATCTTTCATATCACAATACGTTTAAATGTAATGATGCCACGGGTCCCATCGCTCTACAGATACTTAGGGCATACAACATTCAAAAGAATGATTATCATGATACTTTTTTGTTTACTCCATACTTGTGAAGGTCGTAGGGTATATCTGCTATCATACAGATAAGGTGTTTTTGTACCCCTCCTCGCCAGGTAGGATATGTCACACCAAACTGTCAAAGCTGGATTCTCTTGGTCCTGCCATTAGATGCGAAAGCAGCGATGTAAGCAATCACCCTCCACATCAACCAACGGCAGAATTTGGTTGTGCCACTCTATTAGAGTATATATTTTTTACGACCTCTTCGATCTAAGCCAGCGGTCTGTCATGAGTACTAAATACACAATTGAAAATACTGTATGGAATAATAAACCCTGAGATGTCTGGTTTTAACAAGTATAAAATGACTTAGTGAAATAACTACGTGGTATTCCATTTATGCATAAAGTGTTCATTAGAAAATTATCCAGAAGTGATTTGTGTTTACTACTTGCCGAGATGTGGGTATGCCTACCGGTCTGCCTCCTAGGCGACTAAACTTCGAAGGGGCCCCGTTCCAGTACAAGACCTATCCAGTCTGATGCTGTATGGGGCCCTGTAAAGAGTTATTGAATAAATTGTTGGATCGGTCGAAGCCTAGGGCTGGCGTTGTATATATTCCCCTACTGATTAGTGTAACTCAACAAACAGGAAACAAACAATAATCATTGAAAACAATCCCGATTAAAAAGAAACACTGGCTGTCGTCCTGAAACGGATGGGTAGCGTCCATGGTTACCGTGCAAGTCAGCGAACAATAGAAACAATCGTAATATCAGTCTCCAGTTATCGACAAAAAACATGTCTCCACGTGGGACTCTAACATTTCAACTAATTTCACTTCCAAAAATAACGCGTCTTGCTCACCTGCCGCCTCTTACTTAACTCCCTCCCACGCAACTGACCCGTGGTCTCGCTCTTGTCTTTTTCCACCCACGTTTTCTAGCAAACCCGTGGCAGTCGGAGATATTTCGCTCCCACACACAATTGTTTGCACACATACATACACACACACACTCACTATTGGTGGCCTACTCATACCCAACTTGTGACAGGCACAAACTATTGGTTGCCCACACACCCAACCTGAGACAGGCACAAACTATTGGTGGCCCACCACACCCATCCTGTGCAGTGCCGTAGCGAGCTTAACTCTCGCTAGGGGCACAATAACTTTTTAGCGCCCCCCCCATTCGAAAAACTTATAATATTATATTAAAATATACCATTTGGCGCCACTTTGTGAGTAGCGCCCGGGGCATGATGCCCCCTTGCCCGCCCCTCGCTACGCCTCTGCGAAGTAATCCAACCCTTGACCCTCACGAGGTTCTTCAGACGTAATGTTTCTGTCCATGTTAGCGTTTATTCAAGAGATGTAACTGTGCACCAATACATCCTAACTGACCAGGAAAATTGCCAATTTAAAATGACTTCAATAAAATAACAACGTGGTATTTCTCCACTTTATGCATACATTATTTACCTGCCAATTACCCAATTTACCCCCCCCGCCTTCCCCTGTCGGTGGTTCTTCAGTTTTTTACATGTTTCTTTTTAATGAAAATTTTGCTCCCTTTGGTCTGTTGAAACTCATTTCGATTTTTTTTCAATCATACTTAGACTAAACTTTAAACTTGGGCATGTAGTATTTTTTCAATTGGCAATGCTCTTCAAAAAGTCTTGATTACAGCAAACGTATAGTAACTAGATGCCTAGATGTCCACAAGTTTACAATGAAAAAACAATTATTTTTTTAATCCAGTTTATTAATTGAATAAACAAAATGCGCGTTGGGTGCCCATCTAGATTTACAGATTAATTATTTATGTCTCTTATCAACTCATGTAAATACATATTTATTTCAGTATGGTGTAATCCCCCACGATTTTGATAATTTCCATCAATATTCGCATGATATAGGCTACTGAATATTTTTTTAGTACATTAGTTTATTTTGAGGGATTTGATTTGTTAAAATATTTTTGTCTATTGTCTAGTTTTTACTTTTTTTTAAAGAATTAAATCTTTCTGTTGTTTTTGCACACTTTTTGTTATAATTTAATTAATGTGTCAAGTCTATATAATGTTATAAGATTATAAAAATAGTTACCTGATTCGGCACTTTATTTTACTTCGCTTTATGGGTTATTAAAATACGGCTGTTATAATCAATTTGACTAAACCAAAAAAAAAATAAAATAAATGCACCCTAATCGAACTTCTGCTATATACCGTAAATAAGTAAGCCCACTACAGATCTTAACGAAACAGTTTTCATATTGAGGGTTTCGCCAAGTTAAGTGACTAAACAAATCTTCAGCCGCGTCATGTCCTATAAGACCTCTGCTTGTTCCACTTGTTAAAAATTATTTCTATGGGTGTCAAAGATTTGCAAACAGTGACTTGACATATATTTAACCTGGGACACCCAAAATAAGCTTTTGCCTACGCCACGCCCCCCCCCCAACAAAATTCTTTTTATAACAACAACAACATATGAACGGTTCTGAATATGTGAACGGTACCTAATAGATTAAACATAGGGTTAAGTTTTGATTCAGCCGAGTATGAACACTCTTTTGACTATGTATTTAACATCATAAAATTAGTCGAAAGAACTATTATGATTCACTATCACCATTTTGATGACTGATCTTTTTTGGAAACTGTTGAATGCAGCAATCTGTTAACGAGTACAGACCTACATACACGGCCGTTCTTATGAAGGGGCACGCTAGGCGAATTCCTACGGCTCCCCAGTTGAGACTTGTATTCTTTTACCTAAAATGATTGTGATAACAGTTCGGGGGTGGGGGGGGGGTTCCCTGTAGTACAAAAATATCTGCAAGATTTGCAAGCGGCAGCGGCCTTGACATTTTTGCCTCCAAATTTAACTTTTCCTTAGGCCATAAAGTTCACATTTGCCTACTGAATGTTTCCATACATTCACAATGAATATGCATAAATATCAAATATCACAACAAAAAAAAAAACAAGTTATTTTTTATGTATTTCATGAACATTTTTATTGACATTTTCAAATAGAAAATTAAAACAAGTTACCCCCCCTAAAAAAAACAAAACAAAACAAAACAAAATGTTTTAACACAAAGTGATTGTAGATAAAAAAAAATGAATTAAAAATCAAACAATAACTAACATAGAACCGTGTGTTAAATCACTTAAATGTAACTCTACATTTTGTTCCAATGAATTCTCCCATCCATTTTTTCACAGATTGACATTTTTTTTGGGGTCATTCTCACTTTTTTTTTAAAGGGGAAGAAAAAAACTGAGCTTTTAAAAGAAAAAATAGGACCAATATATATATGCAATGACCATCTCCAACTGTTTCCTTTTTTTCAGATGCTGATCACTAATTACAAATTAAAAAGGACATTGTAGTTTCTTTTATTAATACTACATTGTAACAAAATATTTAGCAGATGAAAAGATTTGATTGTAGTAAATAAAAAACTTTTAGGGCAGCTGGCTTATGTTTTATTTAAATTATTAGTATAATAATTGATGACAATAAGCCAGTGGTGATAATCAAAATTATCCCCCTCCCCCATCCACTTTCAAAAGACATACAATGATAATATAAATGCAAAATATAGATAGAAACTGTACTAAAAAAAAATCATGTGTTAAAAAACTTTTTACTGTCTCTAGAATGAACAACTCAAACGATCCCTTTAATTTTATAGAAATAGTAATAATACAAATAGGTCTAAGTCTGTTTTTAACCCCGGGATCAACGTTAATAAAAAATACAAAACAGCCATGTTTATGGAATTTCATTTTTTTTTTGCAAAAATTCTTTCACCTAATTTATTTTAAGCTTTCATCTGCAAATAAAACTGAGCACAACAGAATAAAATGAAATAACAGGGCAATGAAATATCTTTTTTCCCCCTACCTCGACCTCCCAACATATTTGTTTTATGTCTTATTATCATAAAAAAAGATTTACACCTGCCAATCAAGTTTATTTAATGTCTTTTAGTGCCAAACTTAAGGTAAAAACACACACATAATCATAGCACGTTGAATTTCAATCCCACTAAATCTTTTTCTTTACTAGCTTTTAGTTTCATTTTTCATAAATATGTAGTAATATATATTTTAATGTAAATAGGCTCAACATAAGTTGTGTACCTCAAATTAAGTAACATAATTTTTAAGTACATTTTCAGACAATTGCCTTTTTGATTCAAATAAAAGATTTTTTTTTTTAAATTAAGACAATCTTTGAATGATAAAAAATCAATAAACTCATGACATACAGCCTAAAAAATGAGACAAATAAAAAAAAAAAAACTAAGAAAAAAAAAACAACAACTGGTAAAACTTCATAACTAAAAGCATGTGACACTTCAATGACTACTTTACTCTTTAACAATCAACTCCACATTGTTTGTATATTGCACAAAACCCAATATTTCAATTATGTCTAAATTTACAACACGAGCACGCACACACACTAACAGTTACAAATATGTACGCACTAATACTCTGTGAGTTTATGTATTTTTTTTCACTTTCCAATAGAAAGGAAACATTCTCCTAATTAGTAACTTATTATCAAAGTCTGTTATGTTTTTAAATGAGTTTTTCTAACAGGTGGTTCCCTATATTGGCTTTGACAGTGGCTAGAAGGTCCTGAATGTTTTGTTACAGTACCATTTTTTGGAGCAAGGACGCCTTCCAAAGAAAACTGAGAACATAGATTAAAAAAAAAACAACCTCATAATTTATCAACATTAAATCAAATGCTTTATCTGATATTGGCAAGAGAAAAACATAAAATTCACCCCAAAATAAATATAGCAGAATGCGTTGTAAGTTCGTGTGTAAGTTCCAATTTGTAATTCATTCCACAAAAATCATCTAAAATCAAATGCTGTAATACATAAATACTTGGTGCAATAATTAACATTAAAACAAATAATAGTAAACCAATGGTTTAAAAAAAATGGATGCATTTGTCAACAGTAAATGAGAAGTTAAAAAGTAGAATGCAACTTTTGTTGAATGAAATATTAATTAACTTGACAAAATAACAAAGTACTTGTAAAGGAGCATTCACATTAATGTATTAGGAATATGTTAATTTTAAGAAAAGTTAATGAAAGAAAATTAAGAATTAAAAAAAGGAAGCAAGAATTTAAAAAAAAAAGGGACAACTTAATTAAAATCACTAGCCTTCACCAAAATTGGTGGGAGATGCTCTAACTAGCAATGGGCATTGTTCACAAAAATACAACTTTATATATCATATAAAAATATTTGAAAATATATGTATTCTTCTTCATCATTATTTTTTTTACAAGATATCAATAAATGTGCACATAAATATATCTTCAACTTAAATTTTGTTTTTTAGAAAAAGATGCTAAGACATTTTTTTTTTTGATGAAAAAATATGTTTTTTTTTTAAAATTACCATTAGACATGATAAATAGATGATAATGTTTTGAACATAACCATTAAAAAAGTTTTAAGAAAGAAAAATCAGTTGAAACTTGTAATCCTGAAATAATTCAAATCTAAAAGAGCAATAATTATCAATATTTTCAAACACATTTTATTTTCAAAACTAAAAAAAAAAGCAGAAAACATGAGAGTCAAATAAATGCAACAAGTCTTGCAAAACTAAACTTTACAAATGTCACAGGGTAAAATTCTTTTTACATCAGCAATCATGTAAAAAGAATAGAGCAAACAAAAATATTTGAAAAAAATTTGATCTATACAAAAGCTAATACTTGGAAATAAAACCAAAATTCTGCCCTATGCCAGATTTTTAAAATCCTTCCATTCATAAAAAAATAATGCAACAATCTAGGCTAAATTTTAAGAAATATAAGATCTCACCAATTTATTTCACATGTCGAAGCTGAAAATAAAAGTGAGGTTACAAAATAATTATTTAAAAAAAAAAAAGTTAATCATGTACTGTATGTAACTAAATAAATCTCTGGTCTCCAATTAACAAACAAATATAATTTTTAGGTATTTGGCAGCCTAAAAGAGCACTAAAGAAATATTCCTTTTTCATTACTTTTTTGAGATGTTAGTATTTTGATTTCAAATATTACTTTTTAACTGAAGTTTGTAGTGAATGTTTTTATCTTGACACAATTTAAAGTATAGAAAAATAAGATCTAGAGCAACATGATTAACATGTTCTTATTTAAAATGTATGTTATTGTTACTTGGTAGTGAATGATTTTTTTTTGTACCAAAACATTAAAAAGATGAAACCATTGATAAAGAAATACTAAGATAATGTATTTTTTCCGATTTGATTATCTACTCCTGTCATTTCAAGAAAAACAAATTCTGGTACTATTTGATTATAAAACTATTTTACAGACAATAGACATAACAGAAGTACATTTTTTATATAACATCAATAAAAATATATTTATAATCCAATTTTAATGTGTAAAAGTTGTAACTTTTAGAGAAAATGGTTACAAATAATTGAAATATAATGACTTACAAGATATACAGCTTTATAATTAGTTGAAAAATACGTCTGTCTAATTTTGGCCTGTTTTTTTTTTTGGCAAATGCTGGGATTTTACCCGTTTCTGGTGGGACTCAGTTTAAATACCATTAATTTTGAGATGTACATTAAGATTAAACAAACCATGAAGTGAAGTTAATGATGTAACTAAATAAAAATGATTTTAGTTAAAATTTGGTCATTTGAGTCAACACTTAAGTCACAGGTTAATTAACCAAAGAATAATTATTCATTCCTTTTACATTTCATTCTTGCATTTAACACAAAGGATGTTAAGTCTAAAAAAAAACAACAACTGGGATATGCAAGCAGCAGAGGCTGGATGTGTTGCCCTGATGGAAAGACGTCGGACAATGTAAACCATGTGGCGATAGAGAGGCAACTTAGTTTACAGGAGACAAGTTCTGTTGTGTGTCTGGGCTAGTGCTATCGATGAGTTAATTTCTTTGCAACACATAAAGGACTTCAAATGCAGTTACCAAGACACAGTCTAGATGATACCGCAACAGGAAATATATTCAGCAGATGTGTTGGGGGAGAGTTTAGCAAGACACTATATCTCAGTGCCTTACATAATAAACTATGACTCCATTTCCAACAAAGCCAAAGATATCTTACATCAGACTAGAGAACCCATTTTTTAACATCATACAGTGCAGCAGCTTGTGGTAATATTTTTAATATCAGTAACTTTTATAATATCATGTCACATGACCCAGATTCAAAGTGAGGTTTTTAAAATCTGTAGAGCCAACTGAGTATGTTGGGAAGACATAAAAATTCCCATAAATGTCAACTTTTGTCTTTGGAGAACCAGAGTGCAACAGAGTTTACAGTAAAACTCATGAATATGTATCTCGTTAAAATAAAGCCTAAAATTTTTTGTAGTAAATCCAGTATATGCTTTGCATTCAACATTCTGTGTCTTTCAGGGGAGGCACACCACCTGGCAGAGGAGCAAACACAACTGTCTTTGTGTCACGTCTAGGGGGTGGGATGCTCTCTGCCGAATTGTTGCTACTGCCTCCGCCACTTTTAGTGGAGTGACTGTCCTCCTGCTGCTGCCCAGGCTTTAAGCTGGTCTCTGCTCTTTTCCACACAGGCGAGGAGGCGCCAGCCCTTTCCCCTGAATTGATTGAACTGGAAGAGTAATGCAGGGGGTCAGCACTGGCATACTGAAGTTTGGCAGATCCCGTCTGACTGCCTGTTTGGCTCGAACAGCTTAGGTTAGAATTTGATGAGCAGGAACTGTTTTCTTTATTATTTTTATCCGGGGCAGCTGGTTCAAGTGTGCCAGGTACAAATCCACCGGACTCGTCCATGCTCGCTTCATTCAGGTCCCCAATAGTTTTACTCCTTGTCCTGAAAACACTGTCCAGCAGGTCTATCTCACTGACTTTATTGTCTAAATCCATTGAGTGCCTTTCTGCATCAGAGGATTTCATCCTGCGCTTAAACAGGGCCAGCTGTGGGCTGGATAGAGGGTGGGGATTGGAGGAAGGTGAGGGGTATGATGAAGAGATGGCACCAGCGCAGTCTGTGTCTGTTGTGAGTAGCGTATGTGTGGGAGAGGTGGAGTAAGGTCTACTGCTGGTGAGATGATGAGGGTTTTGATGATGATGATGGGTGGAGCTGGGAATGATCATCTTCCTTACACTTTCCCGGATGGTCTGCCTGATGACTTTCATGAAATCAGACTTGGCTTCACTGGTGCTGAAATTATAAGAGTAACAAATATTTCAATAAAGAAAGTCTGATTGTACACTTTTAAGGTGTAATAACACAGTAAAATGGTCAATTAATGAGTAAAGATGAACTTAAGCAATAACACAGTAAAATGGCCAATTAATGAGTAAAGATGAACTAAAGTAATAACCAATTCAGACAACATGATGGTCTTTAAGGGCATTAATTCTAATCAACTAATTGTTTTAAATTTTAGATATAACCCCAAAAATAAGATATTTATTACTTCTATGTTGTAATAGTTTTTAAATGGTGATGAATGTGCAATAAAAGAACATGTGATTATAATAAGCAAATAATGTATGACACAATTAAAACCAATATAAGTTATTCATTCTATGACCAACTTCCATTTTGCAAAAAATCATTAATTTATGATAGCAAATATTATTTGTTTTGTAAATAAGACCCAGTAATGAGAAAGTTTTTTTTACATATTGAGACCTCCTAAATCTAGGAAAAATTATCATAAGTTTAGTATCATACATTCCAACAAAATTTTTGGTTAATTTTTTCTGGCAAAAAAAAAAGTGGATGGGGTAAAATTGTTTATTAGGTAATACACAGACCTGTTACAGAACTGATAAACTTTTTCTGGTCTGCCTTCATGCTCTGATCTTGAATGGACCAGGTCCCACCAAAAGTGACGATCCATGTCCCCGACCTTTCCAGTTCTAATCTGCACTTCCTGAGTTGGGATCAAAGTCCTAAACCTCTCAGTCGTCTCCGAAACTTCAATGAGGGAAGATCTTGTGGAAAGGGACTATAAGATGAAGAGTCATATAGCTTAATAGACAATGCTTTAATATTTTCTATTATATATGTGTTTTGAGTGGGTAAAATACTTGACAATTATTTTTGGTATTGAAACATCATTTTAAAATTGTTTAAAAGAAATAATGAACAAGGATTTGATTTAGTGATGGGATGATGCCTGAATTGATAAGAGTATGATACTCATCAATTCTAAAGAAGATTCTGATATTCTTTATGGAATGGTTGAAAATAGGTTAGAATGGATGAGAAATGGGAAGCGTGGTAAATAAAAATTCTGAACTTTGTGATTCTCAATTCTAAGAAATCCTCACACCCTAATTTGAATTATGTTGCATTACTCATACTGGCAGTGAATCTAACAGACTACTAAATTACTTTGTACTGAAAATCTCATTTGACTAAATCAATAAAATACTTTGTGCTAAAGGTCTTACTCAAATCAAATATCCCTAAAAATAAAATGTATTCTTCTATCAAACTACTCATTAAGATGGAATCTAACTAGAGTTTACATGTTGTATAACTATGTCAAGTGTGTGTGTGTGGAGGGGTATACAGTAATGTGGTGAAGTGCTCAACTGTCAATCTGAAGATCCCGGGTTCGATTTCCGGTGAGAACCAATGTAATTTTACAGGTCATGGTGAAAGTTACCTCTATGCCCTGTTCACTACTGGTTATGGTGTGGGGATGAAAGACGTGCACTTCAAAAACAGTCTAATAGGATCTAAGAGAACAGGAACTTCACAGATAACACAACAAACACTGACTTAACCAGTTTCTTACTTTTGTTCTTTTCCTTTTCAGCCTCTCCCTGCACAAAAATGTGACACCAGACTTGAAGACAAACACAACATTTTCAAACTCTGCAGACTTTTTCACCTTGCCCATGTAGTCTGCTATATTCACCCACTCCACTGTCCCATACATCTGGAGATCTCCAACATTAAGCTCAATGGGCTGGAAAATAAAAAAAAAGCTACCAATGAGACATCAACAAGGTATGAAAGTACTAACATATTAGCATAATGTGAGAAGTAAAAAATACTAAGACATCAACTATGGGGAATGTTTCACTTAAGCCAGTCAGGACTAAATAAATGATGCTGGCAATTAAATAAAATTGTTTTCACTTTGAGACAAAATGTTGTTTTTAAGGGTGAAATCAAAATGGGCACTAATATGATTTTTTTTTAAGAAGTGTCCAAGAATTCAAGCCCAGGACAATTCATGCCCAGGATATACAGTTATTAGCACAGAGAATGAAAATAATTGTTCATATTAAAAAAATGGATCTAAAAAAATTAATTTATGTAAATTTTTACAGGTTTATGTGGATTATTTTCCTTGTAAGATTTGGATAACTCATCAAACACTGAGCCATATTCATCGTAGATTTTCTGCATTTCATTGATATGTTCTGCTACAGCTTCCATGCCCTTCAGAGCTTCTGTAAATAAATACACACAAATTTCACATTATTATGTTCTTATGAACTCTGTGGGGAAAAACACCAACTTCTGATTAAACCTGACAGCTTGCATTGCTAGTCAAATTACAAGTGATCAGCTGAACAGATGCAGGCAAATAATTTTATATGGCCACAGAAAAAATGTCCTTCCATATCGGCATATTTACCTTTATGAATAATTTATTGCAAAATCATTATTAAAAATAAAAGATAAAAACGATTGACATTATATAGGTATTTATTTATTTATATACAAATCTATTAATAAGGAAAACCTTCATACTTAGTTATTTCAGCTGTTTGCACTACTATATATGAAGCATTTTAAGCCATACAATCCTAACCCACATTTTTATATATTTATTTAAAGAAACTGTTCAAGCCAACCTATCCTTCATATAATGTTCAGATGACCCCACTGAGAGCTGTTATTTCCCCTGCATTAAGCAAGTTTTAATTGTGTTTATAAAGACTTTAATATTCTTCAAAAGAAAAGTTCTTATTTCATTCCAAATGATCTAATGCAGTGGTTCTCAAAGTGTGGCTCAAGAACCACCTGTGGAATGTGGAAGAATTTCAGGTGGATTGCAACCAAATTTTTGAACGATCAAGAATCCAAATGTGAATGGTTACAACTCTTATTTCTCTGTCTGTCACATAAGTAAAATTGTGTAAATCTGCAAAATAATTGAGGAAATCTATATTTACAATTAATAACTCTTCTATTCTCTTTTATTGCACTATTTCTCTTGCAAGTGAGTAACAAAACAGTTTTTATGACGTGGGTTGCAAAGAGTGAAAGTTTGAGAACCACTGATCTAATGATGTTCTAGTTACCTGATAAATGGTGATGTTCATCAGTATCAATGTTGGTCATATTGCACAGCTGTTGTAACAAGAGGGGATATTTGAGAATTCTCTGAATGGGTTTGATGAGATAAGATTCTAATGTCGCAGAGTGTTGCTGTTTGGGGTTCCTGGCCCGCAGGAACTCACGAAGAGCTTCGTTGGCATCTGCAAACACACAGACCAAAAAATAAGTCCACATATTAAAGAATAAAAAAATTTGAGAAAAAAAAAAGTCTTACACTTAAAGAACAAATTTTTGGAAATGAAATGTTTGTACCTGGATTAAGTATTTTCTGTGACCGTGAGTGACTAGCACAAAATGAACTGTACACTTTAAAATGATTGGCATAATAGAGGAAAGACCCTCCAAGTGAAAACAAAACTCTCTGTTAAAAAAAAAAAAGATAATAAAATTCTATAAATTTGATTTTATATTTTTAATGGCTAATACACCAAAAATGATTTAAGGGAAAATATTTCCTTTAGAAAAATATTTTCATGGCAGGCACATTCCTAACAGCAATACACTGTTTAATACAAACAGTAAACAAACAGATTTCTTTGAAGCTATAGTACACTCAAAAGGTAAGATAGCTAGGTAAAGAAGAAATAAAATGTATGACTGACCTTAAAGTGAGACACATCATTAGTTGTAAAGAAATCAGAGACAGATTCTACAGACTCCTCCAGACTATGAAGAAACCTTTGCTGGAATGCAACAATCTCTTGGATGTTGCCAAACAGTTGTTGAATCTCCCCTGAAGTAAGAAAAGTTTCTTCCTTCAGGGGTTCCAAATACCTTTCTGTCAAACATTTCAAGTCCTGAAAAAAACAACAACAGCACATGTGCTACTTTAATTTCTGAATAAGAGAAAAAAATCATTAAAATTATTCAAAAGGATTTTCTTATGTGATTACTTTTTCATTCCTATGCAATGTCAGTAGCAATTCTATGATTAAATTCAAGTAAGGCCTTTTAAGAACTCCTAACAAGAAACACAATAAGGTTTTAATTGAATCTTTCCTTAAAAGCATTAGGCCTACCATACAGAAATTAATTTTTTAATTGTGGTCTGAAAAATTTCTTGGTTGTTTTAGGTCAAGGGTTTATTCAAATCATTGTGCTATTCTGGGATTGCATTAATCTTTTTTATATATTTTCTGCAATATTTCTCTTGTGGTTGAAACTTTATAAAATCTATAAAAAAAAGTAAAGTTCCTTTTGTCTAGGAGGGCCATTGGGTCAGATGAAGTGCAGAAAACATCTGTTTCTATAGTCATGGCTTGAACAGGGATTGTGTGGCTAGCACAATGTCCAGCCACCTTTACTGGTTGGGCTTGTGGGGACTTTCAATAAACTTCTACAAGAACCTGGGAAAAATCTCTTGGTTCTCACTAAAGATCAAACCCAAGACCTGCAGGTATAGATGTCTAAAAATTTAGTTTTTTGCCAATGGCACCGAAAAGTGTTAGTGCTGGGAACTAAACCACAATGAAATAATGAATTGAGTTGATTTATGTATCTGCATCCAACAAAAAGGACCAAAAAGAGATGTCACTAAATAATTATCTCAATGTCTGCCTCGCTCTTTTTAAATATTTTTTTTAATCTCATAATAATAATATCAGTTGTTTGAAGCTTTTCATCCAAAAAATTATTTTACTCCATTACTTTGACATAGGCTCTTTCTGTTTCAACCAACTCCATGATGGCTTTCCTCATCCTCTGGGCATCAGAGAGAGGCTTGGATACAACAGTGCCATCTTCGTTAGTGATGGTTAGGGTTTCTTCTTTACGGCAGATAGCTGTCACCTCTTCAGCTCTCTGTAAAAATCATGTCATAATGTATTTGTTAAGCAGAAATAAAAGGGTGATTTGATTGGAGAGTAAAAAATAAATTAGAAATTTTATGATTCAAAGATTTTACTAAAAAAATGTATGATATAAATGAAGAATATTTAGATGTTAGAAAATATTTAATATATAAATCCCTAATTAGAAAAAAGTATTTTTTTATTGGTTAGGTATTAAAAAATAGAACCCAAACCTCTAGCAGTGTATCTATCTGTGCAGGTGAAACACTTCTAGATATTCTTTCTTTAACAGCTGCAGGGACTGGAGTATCTACAATAAAAAAAAAAGAGAAAATTGTAAAAATGTACCATCCACAAAATGGCTTCTTCATAAAATGTTTATTAAGTATTAGTTTTTACTTGACATGGAAAATCTTAATGAGTTATAAAAAATAGTTGTAAAAATTAACTTTATCTTCAGTTCTACTTTTAAAATCAACATTATTTCCTTCTGTTATATTCATATTTATGCATTTTAAAGCATTTACTTATCTGATAAATACTGCTTTATAAACTTTTTGAATTTAAACAGAGTTGTACAGTGGTGAAGAGATTGAAGACCTAGTCATTCTGGTGTAGGTAGTGGGTACTAAATCCCAGAGATGTTATATATTTTAATGGCCAATGCAAACTAAGTTATGACAGGAATACAGGGCAAGCAATATAAACTATTCCAGTAGTGAGTGATGGCTCAACACCGGATCAAAAGACAAATCTCATTCTTAACGTGAAATCAAAAGGTTTAAAAAAAATCAGTTTTTTTACACGTCAAATAAAACAGATGTAGGAAAAAGCTTCCAAGTACCTTTTTCTACTGATGGAGCAGGCACTATTAAGTTGCCAAGTGACCTGTCAGACAGTCTGGACTGTACAGGAGGTGGTGGAACCACCATGTTGTTGATGTAGGCATCTGTGTGTTTCTGTATGAAATCCATGCGTGGTGGCTGAGTTCTCATGCTGCGCACAGTCAGGAACAAACTCCGGGACTCATGAAGTAGAGTTTCAATGTAGACCATATCCAGCTCTGAGACAATTTTACTGTTGATAACAAGGATTTCATCTCCAACTATAAGACCTGAATGGAAAGACCAAGAATAACTATATAATCATTGTACTTTGGCATTAGAAGTATTAATTATATTTTGTTGTATTTTCATTAACTAAAATAATCATCTGATGCTTAATTGATATTAAACTAATGGGGCCCATGCTGCAAATGTCAGGCTTTTAGCTTCAGAGCATAGAACAGAGGTGGGAAAACTTTTTGATCTGCAGGCCATGATGCTTTCTTAAATTTGATAAAAGGGCTGGGCCAAGGGCCTGATGGAGTGTTATAAGAACTAATATTAAGGTAACTGATTTGAACAAGCAAAGTATATTGGAGAGCAGGCTGGATTAAAAAGCTAAACAAGTGCTACTTAACTTGCTGGTCATTGTTTGCCCA
The DNA here is from genome assembly GCA_021962125.1 of Bulinus truncatus. Lineage (NCBI taxonomy): Eukaryota > Metazoa > Mollusca > Gastropoda > Planorbidae > Bulinus > Bulinus truncatus. The sequence goes on along the minus strand of JAGDYQ010000163.1, from coordinate 2,176,542 downwards.
TGTCTTGCATAGAGATAAGTAGACAAACAAATTACTTATGAGAAAAAAAGACTGATTTTTCTTGAGGTAATGATTTTAGTAAAGTTACCTTAGCCCTAAAGGGAAGATGAAGTGTAGAATTCATCTGTTTCTATAACCTCTGTATATTAAGTGATTGTGTGGTTAGCACAATGCCCAGCCGCGTTTACTTCCCTAACTTAAGTCAGGCACCCATTTAAAGATGGGTGGACTTGTGGGACTTTAACAAACTTTCCCCAGGACCTGGAAAATTTCCCTTGGTTCTCAATGAGGATCAAACTTGGGACTCTTAGGCCGACAATCGAGCATCTACACCACTTGGGCATCCATCCCACTTGATGATTTCAGACATGACATGAATTATTAAGTATTGTGATTCACCTTTTATTTACCAAGCTGTCCCTAGCATAAATTAAGCAGTGTTCTGATTTTAATCATGTCAACCAAGTGAAGTATTTTTTTCGTTTTTTTTAAAACTTGTTTTAAATAAACGATATGATCACCTCTCCTGTCTGCCACACTGTCCTTGGTGACATCACAGACGTACACCCTCAGCTCATCATCTCTGTCCTGGTCATCTGCAAGCTCAGCCTCAACAGCGAAACCAAACATTCCATCTTTGGTGGGCTTTGTCAGCTCCATCTGAAAGATGCACTTCTGGCAGACCTCTATAGCATCGTAGCGCTGCAAAATTAAAACACATGGCAGCAAATAAATAAAGTTCAGATCAGAATTATGTTGTTGATCAGGGTTATCCATTATGTTAGCTATCGAGGGTTGCACTGTAAGAAATTGACACATTAAGGGAGCCACAATTGAAGAAGACTTTAATACTCTCATTACTGAAAAGTATGTTTGAAAAAATTCATTGATTCTTAATTTACAGAGTAATAAAATTGTGTGTATAGCATTATTTATTTACTTTAATTTTGCAGCAATAATTTAACGTTTGTAAGCCGACAGTTCTCAGCCCAGCAATCTCCCTAAAGCTGTATCTGTCCAATAGGCAGAGGGTAGGACACTCTTGTTGTCGAAGATATTCAAAACTACCCTAAACAGTTTAATAGTAAAGACAAACTCACCAATTTTTTAATATTGTCATGTTTGTCTGGAATGATAAATGTATTATCCGTGGATCCTAATGGTTTGATCCGAACATAATGATCCCTTGGGTTTAGCTGTCTTTTGCTGCAGGTCATCTCTAGCAGGTCTTGGACACTTGTCCCTCTGTCCACACCAATGAGCATTGTCTGAAAGTTGTAACACTGAAATATACAGAGATGAGATGTCGGGTAACTACAGGGTCCATCACCAAAACTATATGCAGGTAGTAGGCAGGGACAAGACAAACTTTTAAAAAATGTGCTTGTGTAATTAAAAACAAAACATAATCTCTAAGAGTGAAAAAAAAAGATGGCTACTACAGTTTTAGTGCTTAAAACAAAATAAAATACCAAGTACTACTGCAATTCATTACATACATTTTAAGATCAAATTTATGAATGAAGATGCATAATTTAAAGCTTTAACCACAACCATGGGCGTCGTTAGGAATTTTTCCAGGGGGGGGGCAAAAATTTTCCAGGGGGGGGGGGGGCCAATAACATCTTTATGACATTTTTTCAAAATGTAGGGGGGGGGGCAAATGCCCCCCCATGAATATGCCCATGGCCACAACTGTTACACAATAAGGTAATCAATATTCTAATGTCTAGAAACCTCTTATAAATATCAGTAAATGCTTTTTATTTCAATTAGAGGAAATAGAGAATTTATTATAGTCGTATAAGTACTGAGATGAGCTCAAGTTTACACATCATCTTATATGAGAGGTTCACCATCTCTTACACTTAGTGACTAACAGTGACCCACTTTGTTTTGTTTATGTAAACCACATGTCATTCAACTTTTAATAACAGAAGGGAGTTGTGACTGCAAAGATATCCATTCACCATCAGTTCAAAGTTACTTTTTTTTTTGGCACCACCTATAATGTATCCTAATCACAACCCATACTTTGAAAACCACTACCATAATATTTTTTTTATTTTGGTATGAAGCCACATCATAAAATTGGTGTAACTTTGGTTATGCTGTGCAATATAAAATAATGAAGATAACAGGAGATGACAAGTTACTCCACATTTAATATTTGATGAGGATATAAAAAATATTAATTTCATTGCAGATGAGAAATAAATCTGAGGGCTAATGTTAATTTTAACAAAGGGAAGAAACATATGAGAATATCCATTAATAATGGAAATTAAATTGTCTAAATAATCAAAATATATATAAAATGACAGATAGCTAGAGGAAAGAAGATTTATTAGGTAAAGTGACCAACTAGCTCAAATAATAAAAAAAAATGCAGTGTTTCATCTAGATAAAAGCAATAATTACTTTACATTCTTCAATTGTATTTATTTTATTCCAATTATTAGAGAATCTTTTTTTTTTATATATTATCTGTTATTAGCAAAATCAAATTTAAATGAAGAAATCTAATTATAAAATTCTTTAAATAATCTAAAACAGAAAAATTAAACAAAATTAATATGGATTTTTAAAACAAGAACATTATTTCAGTGAATAATATGAAATTTGTTGTCAATTATTTTTTTTTATAGTACAATTTTACAAAAAAAATATATTAATAGCTTGAAATCAATTACAAAAATTACAATATTTTGATGGATGAGTTTTGAAAGGCTTTTTTTAAAGAAGAAAAGTTTACTATGGTTTAAAATTAAGTTGATCATAAAAAGTAAAGGCTAACATATACAATAAAAAAAAAAAAAACAAGTTTTTTTTCCATGGGAGGAGAGCAAAAATGAATGATCAAAATAAATATTTTGCATTTATCAGTATTTAAAAAAGTGACCAACGGAGGAATTACCTGATTATTGGGAAGTGTAACTTTGGACAAACTCTCCTGGCCTGGACTTGTATCATGTCCAGATTTTTCTAAAAGATTGTCTAGAGAGTCAGAATGAGGCTGCTGTGTTTTAAACAAAGCCCTAGAAAAAAAACAAACAAAGGAAAAAACAAGAGATATCATATCATTCAAAATCAGATAAAATATTAATGCCAAATTTAACACTTGAAATTTTTATATTAGCTAAGTTTTGATTGCTTTTAAAAAAAATAAATTTCATAACCCTTAATAGAGAAAAGATTGCGAAAAAAACAACAACAGAATATGCAGGAAACATAAAAAAAGCACCAAAGCTTACTCTGAACTGGCACTTGAGCTAACAAGGGCTGTGGGTGTCCTTGACCTAGGTTTCTGAACAACCTCTGATCTAGGAGAAAGCATCCCTCCTTTCTGGCTAGTCTTCCCATAAATATTTGGCAGAACCAGAGGCTTTCGAGCACTGACCAGAGCATGAAATGAGGTCACAGTGAAGATGCCTAGTCTGCCTAAAGTTGTCTTTGAGGCTTTAGAAGCGCAGGCTAGGAGAACCTATGGTATAAAGATATACATATTAGTGCCAGCAAAGCCCTTTTTTTAAAAAAAAAAAATCTTAGCAAATCAATATTTTCTTCCTAAAGTAGGAATCACCAAATTTCAGCCATTGGGCTGGATCCAACCCATGAGGTCAGTTAATCAGGCTTGCAACATTTTAATTTACTTAATGAAACATATAGAACAGAGAATATGTGACAGATCTGAAATTTTATGATTGCGGCCTGCACTAGTCATTCCTTGACTACTCTTGACAACTGTGAAAAAAAGGTTTGCTCACCCCTGTTCTAAAGCATAAAAAAAAAAATTCTTCTATCTGACAAAGCATTCAGGCCAAGTGCCAACATTAATTTAAACATTTACACTCAACCTTTGGATTGGGTAGCTCTGATCCTTGCAATGAGGCTGAATAACACCGAAATCTGTACTGGTCTATGTATAGCTTCTCTAGATTCTCCTCCCATTGAGCTATCTGCTTCACTATGGCCTGTCTGCTCTTTGGGTCTGTCACTACAGTCATTTGGAGCTCAGCCATCTTGCGCATTTTAACATCCTAGTTGAGGAAGAAAGAGAAGATGTGATTCTATATGTTAACCAATGAAAGAATAATATCTGTAAGTATAAAAAGTGTAACATTTTTCAAGTAAAAAAATTATGGAAGTTAATGCTTTAGAGTACTTTAGACCATATCATGAAAATAAATCAGATTAAAAGAACGTAATCAACAGGGAGAGTATTGTAAATTCAGTAGTAGTGTCTCACTGTGACGAGCTAAAGTAGATTTAGAGACAGAGACAATCCCCTTCGACCTCTTAACATAGTAGATATCTAAGAATTAGGATTAACACGAATAATAGTGACAAGGTGACAAGTGGGAAACAATAGAATAGTAGACAGCAAATGTGTGAAGACTGGGAGGCGCCGTCGGACAGTCTAGCAGGTTAACAATGACGACCCTGTGACGCTCCTAGAAAGATTAGATAGTGAAGAGACTGTGACGTACTTAGGGTAATTAGGGCACGGACGTTAGGGGTATAAATAGGGGCTGGATTCGGACATTAGTTAGTGAGGGGGCAGTTCGTAGTTATGAGAGGAGTTAGTTATAAGGAGTTTGAGAAGAGAGATAGTTACGAGAGCGACGAGAATAGTTTAGAGATCTTTAGTTAGTCAGAGTTGAGGCAGAGCAAATTACTGTGGATTTAAAGATGTATTTGTTTATGGACTTGTTGTATTCTGATGTACATTCATGTAAATAAATCGTTGTACTAACAACGCATCGAGTTTGATTGGTTTTTGAGTTGTGACAAAGGAGTGAGCAAATAAGAGTGAAACGGACAGACATTAAGCTAAATTAACATCTCTACGTTGGAATTAAAACATACAACTCATAACATAAACCGAAGGGCCTGAGACGTTTAAAGAGCATAATCCAAAAGAGCCCGTAACACTCACCAAATCAATGCTGGCATCTAGCCTAGCCAGTTCTGTGCACAATAATTTCAGTGTATTGTCTTTGCCATGCTGACGGGCATATGATGAAGCACATGCTGAGTGGATGGCCCGGATCCAGTTTTCAAGGTCAATTTGAGAGGAAGCCTATCATAAAACGAACAATGATTACATTTTATACCTCAGGGAAACTTTTTTTTTTACATCTAATACGAATAATCTTAACTGGGACATTTGCATAGATTTAATTAAAATTTGAATATTTATTAATTTCATATTTTTATTATAATAAAATTGTTCAAGTCTGATGACTCTGATCTAGCAAAACAAGATTATTCATTATTGCATCTCCATCTGGATGTATCAATGTAAATGTAATCAACTTTTATAAGACATAAATGTTAACATAGTCAAATATTTGTGCAAAATCTTGCATTAGGGTCTGTCTAGTTCTTGGGCCTTGGATTTTCTCTAAGCACCGCCATCCCCTTAAATAACTAATAACATATTTTTTTCTTTAGTACCAGTACATCATCAAGTCAGCTTTATCTAAAGAAAGCTTTGGAGGGTATGCTATTAAAAAAACAAAATATATCTATCCAGTAATGACTTTTGAGGCATCTAAAAATATCCAGCAAAAATTCTGAAATAAAACCCATAACAATAAAAAAATATTTTCTAAACAGATTTCAAATTGATCCGGTTTCATTCTTATTTTATTTCCTTGACATTTTACACAACAAAAAAAAATTGAAATATTTGGTTCACTAGGATTAAAAAAAAGACAGTTTCTGATAGCAGAGAAGATTTAAGGGAATTATTGAGGCTGAAGGTGTCTCAATGTGCTTTATCTGTCTCTCTCTTTGTCTCATATCAAGTTATTCCACCTTCAAAGTGCTAAAAGATCAAACACCCTGAGGCACCAATTATCCAGGTGGGGGGTAAACGAGTTGTTTGCTTTAGCTCAAATAACTGTTCATTTATTTCAGGTTGTCAAAGGAAGTTAAACATTTGAAGGACCAAGAAGATTATGGGGTTGAATAAGTCAGTGTAATTTATTTCCTAGACTTTGATTTCATGGGAGTAAAACAGGTTTAAATGCAAAGACAGTAAGCTCAAGTACTTGTGTCACATTCATAGCAATGTTAGGTTATCTAATACTGACATGTAACTGATGCTATTTGCATTACAGGTACAACATTTAACATTTCAGAGGTAAAACAAGTCAGTTGGCGGAAAATTAAGAACGTAAACTTCACCATATATTTAAACATTTTTATCAGTTGAGACCTTTGAGATTAAAAAAAAAATTAACTTGAGCTTTATCTTGTTGAACACTCTGGCTCATAACGGATGTAATATGTTGTAGTGCAGTGTTTGAGTAATGGCCCACACACACACAAGATATTTATTTAATTTCCTCCCTCCCTTACCTGAAACAGATAAGCATCCCCGCATGCTGAGCTAAGGGAGAATATATTATCTCTCTTCGGGTGCTCAGGAACAGCTTGGGCAATTCCTCCTTCAATGACTGCATGGACAAAAGTTAAACATAAAAATAAATTGGAAAACTAAATGAGAGCAGCAAATGAATATTTTATAGAGCAGTAAATACTGACACTTAAAAAATACATTAAAAAAAATTAGAACTCTGCATTTAAATTTTCTACAATATTATTGTTGGTCTTATTATATGATTTTTATCCTCCAATGGGAGAGATTTATAGTGCCCTTTCCTGTGTCTTCAACTTAGTCAAGATGCAACAGAGTAACTGATAACCGTTCTGATTGGCTACAAAGTAGTTAAGATTTATAATTTTGGAAACTTACTGGTTTATGTACATTAATAAAATGACAATGGGTAGTCTCACACTGGAGCTGATTAAAACTGGTGCATGGAAGATTAGATAATGAATGTGGTGCTCATTATGAAATGTGATTTTTTGTAATGTAGGATTAAGTCAACAATGTCATGCTTTGAAAATAAATTCAAGTGAAGAAAATATTTCAATTTGATTAACTGATCAATGAATGGATACGTCCGTCTCCCCTAACCTTCCCTGTCCCTAACCTTCAGAAAGAATCATACTAAGAGCTCCATACAATATAAAATTATCTTAACTTAAATACTAAGCTTTATTTACTTCTAACACAGTTTTTATTCTTAAAACACTGCAAGAAGTTCATGACTTCAAAAGAGGTAAACAGTATATTTCAGAAAAAGAATATTCAACCTAAAATATGTCTTGGTATGATATTTTCTGTCACTGAGCTCTCTTCATCGCAATCAAAGAATAAGAGTGTTGTTCCTTTAAGACACACCCAGTATCTCTTCCAGGTCCTTCTGGGGGCTAGTTCAATCTTCTTTTTCTTGTGTAAGAGCCAGTTTTTCACAACAAGCCACCTAGGTAAAAACAAAAAACAATGGGTAATGTGAATGTTGAAAACTAGATATTTTACTTTGGTTTCTAGTTTTTAGTTGTGGGAAACTAAATATTAGTAAAAAAAAAAATGAGCTGAAAATTAATTCAGGATTGACCTTATATAACTTACAATCACTAAAAACATTTATGTAACCATGCAATCTTAATACACTTGCAGAGTGCAAGCTATAAAACCTGGCTATAAAACATTAATTCAAATGGTAGCTATTTCAAATCTTATTCAGATGAAATGTTATTGTTATACTACAATGAACACGAGTCAAAATACTATATTAGTTTTGAAGTACTTTTTAATTTTGCCTAATCTATAAAGTACATGAGGGTATCATGGAGGTTTTAAATAAGTAATGTCAATGGGATTTTGGTGAATATTTTTTTTTCAAGTATACTATCTATACTATCTAAAATAATGCGGCTTCATTAACAATAAACCTATGTATATGATGAGCATCAAGTACAAAATAGTGGGAAAAATGGAAAAAAATAGATTTGTTTGCACTACCCTTTTCCTGTTATGTGTTAAGATAGCACTTGTTGCATATGTTCAGCGACATTTATTACATTTATCTTAACAATATTTTTTTTTTTTTCAAAATTTAAGTAAAGAAAGAGAGAGATTTTGTAGAAAAGAAGAGGTAATGTAAAAAGTTCTGTCAGCAATTTTAATGATAAATTTATCCACTTTTTAAAAATCTGTCTTTGATTTTAATTTCTAGGTCCAATTAGAAAAATATTGTGCAGGAAAATTATTTTTTTTTAATTCAAAATAAAACTGGCACAAGCTTATGGTGTATGACAGCTGTAAAGTCAGGGTGTGAAAGAAGTAATTAGCAGATGAATTAAGGAAAAAAAAAAATATAGTTAAATAGATCTGGTTATAATTAGGATAGCCAATTTCTCTCAATATTCCTGTAAGAAATATTTAAAATATTTCACCTGGTAATTAATTTGTTAAGAAATAATAATAAAAAAATGATCAAGCTTTTACAGTTTATAATTATGTTAAAAGAAAAATATTAATTTATTACATAGTTAGTTTACCTAGTATGTAAGTGGGTAACATTTCACCAGTAAAAAATTAGACTATTATATTTAACAAAAATAAAATTTGACATGTTGGTGAAAATATTGAGTGAAATTTATAAATATTGTATATATTGCAGGGCCCAATTTGGAGCAACCGGGTCAACTCGGTCCAAGGCCATCGCTGACCACCCTTGCTAAAAGTGGGAGGTTTGGGAAAGATAAGCTGCCACTATGTGTGAATATGGTGCATTTTTTATGCACAAATGTGTGATTGGTTTAAAAGGCCTCACAACTCTATTCCTCTCTTTTCTTATGACGGCTGCAATTAATTTTTTAAAGGGCAGAATGTAGCCTTTAAGGCCTGGTATAGACGAATTTACTCACATTTTAACTTGCACAGAGGCGTCCCTAGGGGTTTGGGGGCCCGAGGGGCTTGGCCTTTTTGGGGGCCCCTGCAAATTTGACATACGATATCATGACATGAGATAACAGCTAGTATTTAATATTTAGTGTTAAAATAAAAAAAAATTGGGAACTCGTTTGGGGGCCCCCCTCAAGCGGGGCCCTGGGGGTACGTTCAAATTTGGACCCCCCCTCCCCCCACCCTAGCTACGCCACTGAACTTGCAGTTGCTTAAGATGTATAAAAAACTCATTTAAGGAAAAAGCTTAAGATGTATAAAAAAAACTCATTTAAGGAAAAAGGGAAATATAATTATATATATATATATATATATATAAATTTTATAAGTAATGCCATGCCTATTTATTTTTTAGATAAGACTATATTGTTTTTAATCTATATAGCCTGTTTAATTATACCTCAATTCACATGATCTATGACCACCAGCAAAAATCGCTTATCCCTATATTGGTTGACTTACCCAGCCTTGCGGATAGCTCCAACCTGGCGAGCATACGACATTTGGGACTCGGTCTCTGTCATGGTATCTATGCTGTCGTCACTGCCCTCTCCTTCATCATCAGACAGCTATGAAAATACAAAAAAAACGCAGATGTAAAACTGATAGGCGAAAAAATAACAACAACTATTAAACAGAATGAAATCCAATTAAGTTTTGAATAACATTTTAAAAGGTTAAAGTTCACACCATTCCCCCATCAACCCATCAAGGTACAACTGTATCGAAGTTGTTTTTTTTTATGGGAATTTCCATGATTTGTGCGCAAGTTCGCAAGTTCGATGTGCATATACGAAATTTATACGAGAAAAGCGTCATGACAAAGAGACTTTGGATGTTTGAGGATAAAGATCTTTTCAAATAGTGACGTAGGCTGTAAAACAGACATCAGACATCATCAGTATTCCTTATACTTTGTCAGCTGATAGTATTTTGTTACTGTGTAAGTTTTACAAGTCTCCATTTCCTGGTTGATGCTGATACATGAATTTGAAAGCAAATTTTTGAACTCCCATTAAAGTTAAAGACCATTTTAGTATTCAAGGGTTAATCCAGCGGAGGAAAGTTGGAATTGTGAAATAGTGAAATATACCGAATTACATTTATTGGTTAAAAATAAAAGAACAGGAACACAACAATTGACAATATTCAGCTGCATAGCAAGAATATCCAATATATATATATTAGGTAGAGAGCTGCAGTCAACACTAGATACCACAAACTTAAAAAATAATACCTTTCCATTTTTTTCGTTGTTCTTGGGTAAATATAGTATTACAATAAATAAAAACAATACCCCTATGTTTCCCGCACCCTCTAGAACTGGCATAACTGACTTACGTCTGGGGCTAAGTACTGACGTATCTCACTTCCTTCGCCTAACTGCCGAATGATGTCACTCTGCTCACTGGCCCTGCTGCCACTGCTGGCTCCACCGGAACCGGACTTTGGCTCATGGCTCACATGTTTACCTACAGGAAACAGAACAAAAAAAAATCAAAGTCGTTTAACAAAAACGCAGAACTGGTAATATTTATAATTCACATCATTTGAAGTACCCATTAAATCTATGAGTCCTTTAGTTTCAAACGGCTGATTTGAAAAGGCACGAATAAATTGCTTGGGTTTGCACAGTGTCTAGACTTCTACTTTACATAATCAAAGCAACGATTTACTGTGAAATGTTGCTAAAATCGGGAAAGAGATGGAGGCGGAAAGACTATCAATCGTAACCAAATATGTAAACCTGTTAGGGGCAGTCCATTATTTATGTCAACAAATTTTTGGCGATTTTTACCTCCCCCCCCCCCTTGTCAACAACTTGTCAAACTTCCAGAGACCCCCCCCCCACTCATAAAATTACGCCAACATTTAATTCCTCCCCCCCCCCCTTAAAAAAGGTGGCTTCCAAAATGTTTATGTGGCAAAATTAGTAGGAATATAGTTAGTTTAATTAAAATACTGAATGTTAAGCGAGTGTGTATAACACAGGAACACAAACGCTGCTTAATTTTCCTTTATTAAGTAATTATATTAAATTGAAAAAAAAGTAACATTGTTGACGTCAACTTTTCTTGACCTCCTTATCCCCCTTGTCAACAATTGTCAAAAATTTTCTGACCCCCCCCCCTGCCCCCTATTTTGTTGACGTAATTAATGGACAGCCCCTCACATTCAGCATAGACAACACTACCAGTCCAAAACAAAAAACAACAACAAACAATCAACAACATCAGCAAAAGTCTAAAGGTAGCCAGTGCACCATAAAGTAGCAATTCTAAAGGTAGCCAGTGCACCATACAGTAGCAGGTCTAAAGATAGCCAGAGCACCATAAAGTAGCAAGTCGAAGGTTTCAGGAAGAATATCGATACCGATTTATTCGTGACTTAATTCGTTTTTGGCAGACCATTGACTGCCAATAGATTCAGTACAGTATCAACAGAAACATATAACACTGTAAATAAATTGTTGTCAAAATGTAAGAGCTCGATTACAAAGTAATATCTTAAAGACAATTAAAGAGTCAACAGTATTTATAAAATAAAACAGTGATTCCACCAATAAAACAGGCCCTTTCAAACTGCAGCACAATATCTATCTATCTATCTATCTATCTATCTATCTATCTATCTATCTATCTATCTATCTATCTATCTATCTATCTATCTATCTATCTATCTATCTATCTATCTATCTATCTATCTATCTATCTATCTATCTACCTACCTATCTACCTACATACCTATCTATCTACCTACCTATCTACCTACATACCTATCTACCTACATACCTATCTATCTATCTATCTATCTATCTATCTATCTATCTATCTATCTATCTATCTATCTATCTATCTATCTATCTATCTATCTATCTATCTATCTATCTATCTATCTATCTATCTATCTATCTATCTATCTACCTACCTACCTATCTATCTACCTACCTACCTACCTACCTACCTACCTACCTACATATCTATATCTATATATATATATATATATATATATATATATATATTTAAATGTCTTGTCTTTAGAATTTGAACTCACAATGTGGGCTCATGGCTCAAACACTAATACCATCATACCATAGATCTAACCGTTGGTTGGCAAACTTTTTGAGTCGTGGGCCACATTGGGTTCGTACATGTGGCCGGCGGGCAGGACCAAGAGCTTATGGATGGAGTGTTGAGATGGAATAATATAAATTGAAGGGGAACGTCCTAACAGACAAGATCAGGGGGCTGTGCTTTTCTCTGAAACGAATGGCGAGTCACGGGCCTAATTAGACTCGCGAGTCTTAGTTTGTCCACGGCTGACCAATAAAACAGGCCCTTTGAAACTGCTGCACAATATCTATCTATCTATCTATCTATAAATATATATATATATATATATAAGAGGCATTAGCTGTCTGTCTGTCTGTTCCCTTATAACTCAAGATCCAGATAACCAAATAATGTAAAATTTGTTACACATACACATAATTACATGGGGAAGGTTATAGGACAGGTTTCGTTTCATCTCGATGGGTAGTTTAATTGTAATTAATTTTTTTTATTTTAGTATTTTACTATATTAAAGTAATCTCGACGGCGCCATAAATAAAATTCCTCTGTGACGTCATTTGCCGATGATCGAATAGAACTTGCGCGCTGGTGCTGTATTGTGCCTTTGTGATGCCAAGAATTGTTGATGTTTTTTCATGCTTCCCTATTTGTACAGCTTGAGGAAGTTAAAGGAATAAAGAAGGATTTTAGAAGAAGTGTGAAGCCATAATAATAAGTATTTATATACATATATATATATATATATATATATATATATATATATATATATATAGAGAGAGAGAGAGAGAGAGAGAGAGAGAGATAGAGAGAGAGAGGGAGGGAGAGATAAAAGAGAGAGAGAAGGGGGCAGGGAGGGGAGAGAGAGGAAAGGAGGGTAGGAGGGAGGGAGGGGAGAGAGGGGGATGGACAGGGGGAAAGGAGGGGGAGAGAGGGAGATGGGAGATGGGAGAGGGAGGGAGAAAGGGAGAAAAAGGGAGGGAAGGAAAGAGAAAGGAAGGGAGGGAGAGAGGGAGGGAGGGAGAGATAGGGTGGGAGAGAGGGAGGGAGGGGGAGGGACAGGGGGGAGAGAAGGAGGGGGAGAGAGGGAGATGGGAGAGGGAGGGAGAGGGAGAAGAGGAGATGGGAGAGGGAGGAGAGAGAGGGAAGGAGGGAGTAAGAAGGGAGGGAGAGAGGGGGTTAGGGAGGGAGAGAGAGGGGAGGGAAGGAGAGAGAGGATGGGAGAAATGGGAGGAAGAGATAAAGAGAGAGAGGGGGCAGGAGAGAGAGGGAAGGAGGAAGGAGGAGAGAGGGAGAGAGGGGGTAGGGAGAAAACAGAAGGTAAACACTTATTTTAAACCCGGGCAAAGCCGGGTACTTGCAACTAGTATATATATATATATATATATATATATATATATATATATATATATATATATATATATATATATAAATGTCTAGTCTTTAGAATTCGAACTCATAATGTGGGCTCATGGCTCAAGTGCGTGAAATAAAAGGATTAAAAGAATGAATTTAAAATGTATCATTCAGAAAAAAAATAAGATCGATGCTCTTAAGCTAATCGTATCGATACTCTTCAAAATAATTGTATGTTTTCATCTTTAAAAGATGAAAAGTTCACTGATGACGTAATAACACTTTATTTTCTTTTACTCAATTATGTGAGGTAATTTATTACAAAACGAGATGCTATTCATGAGGGGGAAGGGGGGGGGTAAAACGATTCGGTTCTTTAAAGTTATAGAAGTTTATCGAATTAAAAAAAAAACATCTTAGGCTACTTAAAGTAATGACGCTGCAGTGGAATGAAATGAAATGCAGACATTGAAGATTAATTAGAGTTAAAGACGAGGTCACGGGGACCGGGCGTTAGATCGCTGGACTTGTGACCTCTAAATAAATAAATAGATCTAAGTGCTGGCCAAATCGGTTGAAAATCGAGTCAGACAAGGAAAAAAAAAAATTTAAATCTATAAATAAGTATCTGGGGTCTTTTTGAGGGTGGGTGTGTGGGCAGGATAGAGGAAACAGAACAGCTGCCGGTGTATTGCTCATGATGATCGAGATGGCACTTCAAACACGTTAGGGCCGTTGATAGTCAACATTGAAACTATTAGGGGCTCATGATTCTCAATGAATTGCGGAGCACCAAACCAGATGCGTAACATTTAAAAAAAAATTATATTGTGAAAATAAAACTTTTTTGTTTATTTGTTGCGACGTGGCCCAAAATTTCCTTCGTCGGTCCTGGGTTTGAAATGTGGTTAGAAAAAAAATACCAAAAAACAACAAACAAAACAACTTTATTTTTAAAAAAACCCTCATAAGCTAAATGGAAGATTAATGCATTTAAATTCATGTTTGAAACGTCGATGTTCCTACACATATATCCAAGTCCCATCACTCATCAGATATACGCGCATTTTTTCTTGCAAGTAGCGTCCCTTGATCCACTGAGTCAAGAGCCAACTAGTCATTCCATGTGTCAACACAACACAAAAGGTAGTGAATACACTTCTTTACTCCTACAACATAAGTGACCCATGGTGTGGTAGTTCCCCCCGAGGTTTACGGGGAATGCCATCTTTTACCTCCAGACCGCAGGTTGGAAAAGAGGTTGGGGGGGGGGGGAATCATGATAGCGATGAGTCCTTCCCCTCGCCCCCCCCCGCCCCCCAAAACACTAATACCATCATACCATAGATCTAACCGTGGGTGGGCAAACTTTTTGAGTCGCGGGCCACATTGGGTTCGTACAGGTGGCCGGCGGGCAGGACCAAGAGCTTATGGATGGAGTGTTGAGATGGAATAATATAAATTGAAGGGGAACGTCCTAACAGACAAGATGAGGGCTGTGCTTTTCTCTGAAACGAATGGCGAGCCTCGGGCCTAGACTCGCGTGTCTTAGTTTGTCAACGGCTGACCTAGACAAATACATAGTGTTTCAAAACACATATTAATTATGTTCAAGTGAAGGAATACATACACTTACACACATTACAGAGATTATAATGATAACATGTGAATGGTACATGAATCTTAGATAATGGATTGATGGAATGTGAATGAAACTTGTATCTGAGATAAGTGTCTGATGAAATGATTCCTGTATAAGAGATAGTGGTTTGACGGAATGCTGAATAAATTGCCAACTACAAGACGATGTGACTCTTTCACGTACTTTCAATGTACATTGAACATAACAAACATGAACAATTACAAATTAGATGCCATTGTAAAAAAAAAAGTATTTATATGATCTCATAATTCTACATCGTAAAGACAATTTGGACAGCACCTAGCTTTCCCCCTTTTCTATGCAGCACAAGAAGAGCAAATGTCATGAATGTACAATGGGCACGAAAACTACGAAGTTAGCAGACGTAATGCCAGTCTGATGGAAAACATGATTATCAATAAGAGTCATTTCACCAATTTCATTTTCGTTTCACACCCAGTCTGCCCAGGCAATCGTACCAAACAAAGCCATTGTCCGGTTCAATGAGTCCTTTTGGAAAATGTAATAGTTGGGCTCTAATGCCTTCATATAAACATTTTATCTGTACCCTGCAAAACCTTTGCCTAGGAGAGTTATATTCCCTTAGGTTTGATCAGTATGCTAGGTTATTTTTTGGTTTTAGATCCGATTTTTTTCATGATTTTATTACAATTTAAAGATGCAATATGTTGTAGAAATACGGAAAAAAAAAAAAACAACCAAATATTTAAATGGAATTATTTCTCTTTTGGGTTTATTGTTTGAAAACCGCAGAAACTATTCAAAACTGAAGATTTAAAAAAAAACATTTATCGAATCAAGACGCCGGCAATGCGCCATTTTGAATTTTTTATTTCTTCTTTCGCTATAAAGCAGACTCGAGACCGCTATTATTATATTAGATTATTAATTTGTACGCATACATGGGCAGGAATTAGCGGTGCACAGCTTATCATTTTATCAAGATATAACATCATAATTTGAAGAGGTATTTAATAGAACATTCTGACTATAACTAACTAGCATTAACACTGCTATGTGCCCCGTGTTGCTGAAAGGAGCCCGCACGTCTCCATTTGCCTGTTTATAAATGTAATTAGAACATTAAATATGTAATTTATTTATTATTTTAATTTTTGTAAGGACCCGCATGTCTTTGTAGCACAGATATCTGTAAATCCTGCATGTGCAAAAGTTAACAATACTTGTCCTCAACATATCGAATTCAAAATGTAAGATTATGATCGCTATTTACGGAAAGAATGTTGGAAGTCCACATATTAAATTACAAGGAACACATTCATTATTTTCTCATAAAATCTGTCTGATTTTTACATTACCCTAGCGTGTGTTTTGTTTATGGGAAAGGAGATAATATTTTACCCTACAGGTTGTCTTTCCTTTTTTTTTCCCCCTTCAAGATCATTAGTTTTTCATCTCCCACCAGCCTCCAAAATTTCTCAAGGCAAAAACAACAACAAAAAATGTTATTGGAGCGCCATGGGCGCATGCGTGAAACACATTTACTTCCGGGTTATGTAACACAGGTGTTATAATGTGAACAGCTGTTTCCAGAAATGTGGCTGGTTTTACTTTTGGTCTGTTGTTCGTTTAATGGCGGGAAATGGTAAATAAAAAAAAAAGACAACAGAGGCGTCCTTAGCAGATTGTGTGTGAGAGGGGGAGGGGGATTTAGCGAGTGTCGTTTATGCGCAGCCCATAACTGTTAGGGTAGGCTGTATCAGATAAACCGCCCCCCCCCTTCACGTTATGAGGCGCAGATTCAGGGGCGATTGCCCTAGCCGCCCCCTTCTACCCCGAAAGACGCACCGGAGACAAATATTTGAATGTTCAGATTCTAATGAAAATAATGGGAGTCACCAAAATTACCTCAGATGGGAGTCACTAAACAGAGGAAAATTACCTTCAGATGGGAGTCACCAAACAGAGGAAAATTACCTTCAGATAGGAGTCACCAAACAGAGGAAAATTACCTTCAGATAGGAGTCACCAAACAGAGGAAAATTACCTTCAGATAGGAGTCACCAAACAGAGGAAAATTACCTTCAGATAGGAGTCGCAATACAATTCTGAGGGTAAATAGAAGTTTACCAGACAATAAGTTTATCTGATAACAACTAAGACCTGTAATTAGTGGTCATGGGGTTAACTGTTAAACAATTATAATTGTTAGACAATTGACATATCGTTGATATATTTTATTGGACTTTTCGGCCTAAACTACTAAAGGATTAAATGCCCCCTTCCCCCAAATTTATGCACTGAACTGTATATTTTTAGTGTATGAGCATTAATATATAATTGACAAGAAAAACCCAACATTACCTAAAGTCTGAGTGATGTCAATGTATCAGAGTTGGGTGACTCAGAGGCGTGGGATGACCCCCTCCACCTGGTGGGGGGGGGGGCTTAAAGGGCCCCGGAAACTTTTCTTTTAAGAACACCCTTCATAGGAGTTGATAGCAAAGCTATTGGTCTTTCGCAACAAATAGTACACACCTGATTACGCCCAGTCGTATACCTACATACTACGCCCCTGACAAAATTTGGTGGAGGGACGGCCGGAATGGGTGGGTGGGGGGGTATGAAAAGGGGGCGGTGAGGTGTGAGTGTCATGTTTCATTAGCTGACGTGTTACAACACTACGGTTTACTGAGCAGAAAGAGGGGAGAGGAGGGGGGGAAGCGGGCAACAAGGGGGGGGGGCGGGTCCTCAAGTTATGACATGCTTGAGTGAAACAATCAACATAGTCGTGAACGTCTTTGATGGCTTCACCTGAACACAGTCCAATGACTGCATTAATGAAGTCTCTGTACACGTGTACATTCTGTCTGTACCTTAATACACTGGGTGTGTATCTTCGTATACTGTTGTGTGTACTTTCGTATACTGGTGTGTGTACCTTCATATACTGGTGTGTGTACCTTCATATACTGTTGTCTAAGAAACTCTTATATTCAGCCCTGTGAGGTCCTATCGCGGAATGAACTTTTGATGTACACTTGGCAGGCCAAGACCTACAAAATGATATATACATCATGGGTCTAGGACTTATGGTTCCTGAGATATAGGGCGCTCGTTTGTTAATATAGCTTATATAGTAAAAAACGGTACTTAATAGTCCCCTTTTTCGGCCCTCAGAGGTCAAATCGCGAAATGGACTTTTGCTGCACACATGGCAGGCCAAGACCTACAAAGTGATATATACATCACGGGTCTAGGACCAATGTACCCTCTAAGCCGATTGCGTGTACCTTCGCTCATACGATTGTGTGCTACCTTCAAACTACACGTATTCTCTAACTCCGAAGGACAGATATCCTTAAAGACGCCACTAATTTTGGGCTCAGACAAAAGCCTCAACAAAAAAGTTTTCAAATGCTCAGTTAGGATTACACCTTAGAGGGAACATTGTCTAGGACTTATAGTTGTTGAGATCTAGGGTGATGACGGACAGACAGACAAAAACGAAAATGCTCTAAAAACCATATGAATGGAATTAAACTTCAATGTCTATACTTAAAGGTCAATACACTAACTAACTATTCGATTTAATCTCCACGGCGGCTCTCAATATCTTATTAAAGCCACAATTCAATGACCCCCCACCATATCATCAAATCAAAGTGATCTACTATCAAATACCTCTATAGCATTTAAAAGCCTTCTAAATAAAGTAAAAAAAAAATATATTTTCGTCAAGACATTCGGTACATAGTTAATCTTTTATGTAACGACAATTACCTTTAATTTAAATTTTAATTAATTAAAAAATTAAAAGGCAAGGTAGGGGTAAAACAACGAAAATAACAACTGCTAGCTATCATATCCAAGTGACTAATCATTAAGACAGAAAAAAAAAATTTGACAGAAATTTTGACTATTGATAATACGTGTTTTTTTGTGTGCATTTCCCTTCCCGTTTCAAAGTTTGGTTTTGTATGATGCCCATATACTGATGTGATGTTTGACCAATAGTATGGGTGTGAAGATATATTTACATGTAAGTACACACCTGAATACATTTTTGTTTACATCCTGCCAGATAACCGAATGAAGACATTTAAGTGATTTGGAATAGATCTGGACAATGTCAAAACAGAAAAACAATAGCTTTTTTTTTTTACTTTAAAATAAAATATTGATATCATTCTTTTTAATGTTCTTTTTCACTGTCCAGCTACACACACACAGAGAGAATACAACCCAGTCTCCAGTTACACACTCACGCTCTCCCCTGCTCATACTTACCGTGTACCGTTATTCAAACCCTCAGTGCACATAGTTTCTCTGTGACAAATATTTAATGATCTAAGAAATGCGAGCGATCATTTCGCTGCCATGCCAGTAAACAAGTTAAAAATTGCATAATGATCGCATACGTTTTTGTTGATTAAAATTTGATCAAACACCGAAGCGTCTGTGGCGCCCTCTGTATCATATCAAATTAAATTTTAAAGCGCCATTAAACTGATAATAAATTAAAAAAAAAATAGGTGTTGATTCAGTTCCTGTGGGAAGAAATATTCTTAAACTACCATCAACGAATTTCAATGAAGCAAGGTTTAAGATAATCTCTCAGTTATGGCCCCTGTTCCCCTGCATGTTACCTTTTCCTCGTTTTTTTTAAAAATATTCTATATATATTCTAAATATTTTATATTTTAGATAAAGTCATCAATGAATTGTAAGATATTTTAAGGATCATGTCTAACAGAATAATTGGTTCTCACTTTGCAATGTTAAAAAAAGAAAAAGCAAAAAACAACAACAACAAATTTATACTAAGACCACATTAAGCCGACATTAAAACGTGTATGTATAACAATATGTGGTGACATCACTGAATAACTCAAGCAACCTCTTCACCCCTGACCGCCATATTGAATTTTTTACGCCATCGTGGACGGTTGCTAGGGTGATTTATATAAATATATTTATGAAGGAATGTACACACACAAATGTTTTTTTTTTGTTCCACGGCCGCCACAAACCTCTCCTACGGACGTACGGCATCAAGTTGTAGCACCCCGTGATCTAAAACGAGATATAAATCAATGTCACGTGAGTTCCACAACATAGTCTCCACAAGGTGAGGAATCAGTGAGTGGAACTTGAAGACTCACAGCCAAGTATTTCTGTGGCTGGATGCCACGTCCACTAGAGACCATTCTGAAGCTGAAGTAGTGAAAGTAGGGGGGGGGGGGAGGAAGAGGGGAGGAATGCTGGACGGGAAAAAAATATTTGTGAAACATATAGTATCATACTTGTATCATATTTGTATCACACATGTATGTGGCTGACAATAAGGACTGGGATTTAATATTTGTGTTTGTTTGTGTATGCCGTATATGTTTGCCAATCAGTCAGATAGATAGATGACAGACATCTATCTATCCATCCATCCATCCATCCATCCATCTATCCATCCATCCATCCATCCATCCATCCATCCATCCATCCATCCATCCATCCATCCATCCATCCATCCATCCATCCATCCATCTATCTATCTATCTATCTATCTATCTATCTATCTATCTATCTATCTATCTATCTATCTATCTATCTATCTATCTATCTATCTATCTATCTATCTATATGTCTATCTATCTATCTATCTATCTATCTATGGGTGTATGCAGATGCGTTCTTGTAAAAGGTAACACAAGGTCATGGACAGGACAAATAACATCCAAGGCAACAGGTCATTTTACAAGAGTGAGGGGAGACACACTAATTTTCCCAGTTGTCCACGACTGGTCAGACACTGGTCACTCCAGGTGTAGTTTAAAAAAAAAAATCAACAAAGTCCCAGTTTACACGCACTCGGCTCGTTTATTTGCTACGGGGCTTAACAAGTCGCTGTGGTTGGTCTAAGGAGGTGAGCTGACTGAATGAACGCAGTTTTACCAAAATTGTTTCCGATCAAACAGTGGTTCTAAAACGTTTTGTTTTGTGTACTAAATGTAAGGCCAGAGGCTTCGTTGATGTTTGGAGCGCGGTAAGCATAGTCGCTCTTAGATATTTTGCGATGAGAGTCGTCATTGGGTCTCAGGTTTCCCCCCAAAAAAGGTATCTATCGGGCAATGCCCAGTTCGGAACTGGGCTGTCAGGGCCTGTTCGTCTCTTCTAAAGGCTCCACCACGGGTCGGATTTAGAAGGTAACTCCCTATTCCTTCGGACTTCTGTGGTTGCCAACTTGAAAGTATACTGTTTGTTCAAAGATGCGTAGCTTAGGCATTGTGCTATCCACGCACATTCCACTAGAATGCCGAGACCATATAAACAGGCGAACTCAGCAAACGGAGTATGTACTACGTGATACAGATTTATTCGAATCACACACACACCCCTCTTCAATATATTTATAAGATACGCCATTGGATTTAGACGTTTAGAGAGGAGCACGAAGAAAATGTCCCCTCCCCATCTCAATACACACTTTTGTGTCCAACCTGATCGATCCTACAGCGAAGATCATGTGGAGTAATTGATAATCAAGTGAAAATATGCGCATAAATATGGTTCCTAAAGAGAGGTAATTAGGTTATTCTCCCATTGCTGGATCTAGTTAGGGACAAAAGTTACATCTTATCAAATTCAGTGAATTTGTTTTCTTTTTTAAAGAATATAAACAAATATTTATTCCAACCTCATTTTACAGTTCAGAAATACGAGAAATCACTCTTTTTATTTGAAACAAATATACGTTTAGAATTGGACTTGTTCGAATTAATGAATTCGAATGAAACAATAAGTAAACATACGTGTACCAGTCACTGTTTAATTTGACTAGTATAAAAACAACCAATATATCATTCATTACTTATGACAGTCCCCTCCCTGGTCCTTGAGTTATACAAGAAAACATCTGGTTAAATAATAACTTATAGAGCATTTAGGAAGAGTGTCCTCAAATGAAATACAAACTCATTATGTGGCGATATCAGACCGCATCACAGGGGCCAACACAAGCACATACCAGGGACTCCCTGTTCGTAGGTGGACTTCTCTCATACAGCAAACTGCTAAACAATGACATAGCGATTGGTGGCGTATATCATGAGACAGCCCAAGACAGCCCAAGACAGCGCAAGAGGGTGAAAATCGTCAGGGGCCCCAGTTAATGGAGATTGTCAGGGGCCCTATTTGGTAATGACTTTCATAGGCACCAGATGGGGAAAATCGACAGGGGCCGCAGACGGTGATTGGCAGGGGCCCCCAGATGATGGAGATTGTTAGGGCTCTAGATGATGGAAATCGTCAGGGGCCCCTGATTACCTGGTGTCAGCCCTGTCGGTATTATCTCATGTTTCTAGGACGAATACGTGGACGAAAGCACAGTTGCTATGAATTAAGGTGGTACCATGATGACAACGAGAAAGCTGAAATTTTAGCAGCAAAAAAAAAACAAAAAAAAAAAAAACAACAACCCTGACATCCCTTGTTTTCTAACCCGTCACCTGGACCTGTCCGTTGGCGTCTGACTTAAGTTTCATGAGGACAAACCAGGTATTGGGTTCAACTGCCAAGAGTCTGATTTACTCCAATAACGGAGGGTGACGAAAATATTCCTCGGTGTGGGCTGAATTGATCAACGGACATAACGACTTTCAATTCTACCCGTGTGCGCGTCAGACCGACCGCCCACGATCTTAGCCATGACCTCTCTTAAAGTTTAAGTGTACTTAAGTTGAGCAACGCTTGGACCGAGCAGCACCAAAACGACCTTTAAAATTAACTGTTTAAACAAACCAGAAAGATCGAGAGAAAGAATAGACTCGGGAGAGTAAGAATGAACGAAAGAAAAAATGTACAACAAACTGTAATACAAAGAAAGAGAAATAGTAGAGAAAGAAATCGACAAGAAAACAGTTTGATTGAAACTTACTTTAAAGGGAAATTGACCAGCAGTCAGCTAAAAATAAAATGTCGACTCTTTGGAGATCTATTGAAGGAAACGAAATGATCAATTTTTGATGTGACCTAGGGGCAAACGGGAGGAAATAATTTTAGCTACCAGGTGATTTGACGGTAATATTTGTGTGTGTCTGAGAGAGAAACATACTCACATACACACACAAAACCAATTTACGTACAAACAGGATTTAAGGGGCTGGAAAAACTTTACATTTAATACTCGACTCCGATTGGTTGATCCAATATATACATATACAGTGCATATAGATAAACAAGCCGGAACGTGTAATAAATCAATTATGCAGGCAATGTGTGACTATTTTTACCAACTCTGCTTTTTAAATTTAAATATAACATAAAATTATGCAAACCATATTTAAAAAAAAAAACAACAGATATAAGTTTACCAAAAACTAAGACTGCAGCGGAAAAAGTTTACTTTTGCATTGTGGCCACTGTAGACGATTCGCACTATTCTAGTCAGTGGTGGATGACGTCATATCGCTTGAGATTTACCAGAGTCTCAAGAGAGACGAGTTAATTAACAAACAACGAGGTGGGTGTGTTAGGGGTGGGGGGCATCTCAAGTGATATAGTAGTCCCTGAAATATTAACTAGTTAATTTAAGTTGGTTCTAAGACAAACCCACGAGAATTATTTATTTTAAAAGTAAGGCTAAATTATTTCATCCAACGCAGTAGCTATGGCCAATCAAAATGTAAACAAAAAAATAGACCTTTAAGAGACATGTTTCAGTAATTCCCCAATTGTGGTAGAAATATTGCAGAAAAACAAAACAAAAAGGAACATCTTCAAACGTAAGATATATATATATATATCGCTAAACCACCTTAAGCTAACTATTTAATGTTTCAGGGACTACTATATCACTTGAAACCCCCCCCCCCAATTCCGCTTATTTGTTAATAAAACTTGTTAAGTTCCCTTTACAATTTACAACCAGGGGCATACATATGTCAGTTGAGGCCCCGGTCGCAGAAGAAAATATTGGGCCCTTTAGAAAAAGAGACTCATCAAAACGTTTTGAATTTAGCTTTGTGGGCGCAATAAATACTCGGGGAACCTTGGGGGGCGCCCGCTGCGCCCGTCTTTAGATCCGCCTGTTTAACACACATACTTAAACTTGCTATTGATCATTATCAAATCTTCTATTCTTTCGTCAATGATCATTCAGTATTACACAGATACGTTTTGATGCCGAAACAACTCAGTGCAATAAATGATTCACACTATCAAAGACTATTCGTTGCATCGCAATGTTTTTTTTTAAAGTATCTAACCAATGAATCAAAGATGGCAAACGAGCGAAATCCGCAGACTTGAAAAAAAAAACAAATAAAAAAAACCCACAAAAGTTGTAACGGAATTTGTGTTTGTTATAGCTGGATCTGTTCCGCAGTGGATTATTTACATTACGAAGTTGTCCCAAAAAAGAAGCAATAAAATTTGGGGCAAGAGTTAAAGTTTGGGATTAAGTAAGGATTTCTTGTTTATATTTGTTTACGAGATTATTTAAACTATCCCCGCTTCTTTTTCTTTTTCAACTGCGGATGACGTCATGTGTTTATGCGCTCTTGTTTCTGCGGACCGCTGCCCTTTCCCTCAAAATGTTTAAGTGTGTCAGAAGGTCAGCCACCTGCGGGGTGAAAGAGGCGGACGTTGTTGACAAACATTTTGGTGGCCTGGATAGTGGAAACACGAGACACGCATGTGTTGCACGGTGTAACGCCCTGTATGTAGTCTATACATACTCATTCACACACAAACACACACATAAATACACTCACACACAAATCTATGGGATTAAAAAAAAAAGTTAACAGAAGTTTGTTTTTTTTTAAACTCAAGAGTAAAGTCAAGTTAACAGTGACCCCTGTGACCCCCCCATTAAAAGATATTCTAACTTGTATTCACACGCTAAGAGGCGAGCAAGTCAGGATCCCCCCCCCCCAAAAAAAAACAAAGCAACAATAGGATATTATATATGTTTATATATGTAGTGGTTGTTGGGCAGTTATATGTAGAGATGTGTTTATCTATGGACAGACTCATATTAAAGACAAATATATCCGTATGATTAATAGAAAATTGGACAGACAAACCCTTTAAGAATGCGGTGGATGGACAGACAGAATGAGAGCTAGATAGGCAGATAGAATGGATGTATGAAACGAGAGACATAATGACATGGAAAGAACAATAGAATGATGAGTGAGTGAATGACTAGATAGATAAATAGATAGACGGATGTCGGCGATATAGTAATGTAGATGGTTGGATTGATAGAGAGATGAATTGGTAAATAGATTGAAAGGATTGGTAAATGAACATAAAAAAAGATGGTTGGATAGACAGACAGACAGAATGTAGATGGTTATTTGATGAAGGAATAGATAGAATGATTTAAGGATGAATGTAAACAATAGGTTTAAGTATACAAATTATCAATTCTTAGGTTTAAAAAAAAGACTACTACAAACAAAGGATTAGGGAAAATTTTCCTATTCATTCTGAAACTCTTTGCGTCCTTTATAAAAAAATACAGAAAAACAATAAACGGGGCCGAAAAACTTAATTTTTTCTTTTGTTTTTGAGTCCACTTCACAGTTGGTCGTCAACTAAGACCCACTGGATCACAACACAAAGATTTGCATTGCGTCACGTGACACAATGGGGGCTTGCACACAGCGGCCATGTTTGTTTCTTGTTTTTCGTTGGCTCGAAGTTTTCATTTTTATTGTTTCGTCTTTAAACTCAATCCTTCTTTTTGTTTTCCGTGTTGTCTGACTGGGGGGGGGGGGTCAGCGGCTATTGGCACCTGTGTTCAAGAGTTGGTTTTTTTTTTTAAGTTTTCTTTGGTGAATGTGAATATGAGTACTGTCTATGCAGGGGCGATCTTGTTATTTTGAGCCCCCCCCTAACGATTCCTTGTTAATAACATGTTAATTATTAAACTATTCGTTTTGGATATGATAATTATCATAAACGAAGAGAGACTTTCTCCCCTCTCCATCTCCCCTCCCTATGATATATAATCTTGTTTCGCAGAGAGGTTTGTATTGGTGATTGGCTTAGGCATTGAAGCCCTATGCACCGACCTAGTTTGCCTAACTATAATAAAGGCCTTAAATAGAATACATTGCAATCATTGTAAGCGGGAAAAAAAAAACAGTTGCTTAAGGAAGTAAAGGCCAGAGCCCAGGGCTTGATTCAAATGACAGTCTCGCAGATGTCTGGCTGAAACAGATTTTTTAAATACCACTCAGCACATCTTTCCCACCATCCAAAGCAGACGATAAGCACACAGAAAGAGAGAGAGAGAGAGAGAGAGAGAGAGAGAGAGAGAGAGAGAGAGAGAGAGAGAGAGAGAGAGAGAGAGAGAGAGAGAAAAGTTATTTAGCAAAAAACAACCACCTAGAAATCGTCCATCTCTCATCATTGAATAAAATGTGCACTACTGTAAGATGATAAAAACATTACAAGTTTTATCTCTACATAAACAGCTCTGTGTGGAGATTTTATGACACACACTCATAAGTAATGCATGAATATAATTTTTTAATACTTCAGCAACTCTCTAAGATGTATTACTATATGCACGATACATTTACATGCATGCCAGTCAAATCATATGTCAATTTTAAATATACACACATTTTTTTTTCTACACCGTTTTATCAAGACCCGTTTTATCGTTTCATGGGCGTCCCTAGGCTGGGACTTAAGAAAAATGTGGGGAATAAATACGGCTGAAAAAAAATGTAATTATATATAATTACAATGCCGTACCCGGGGGGGGGGGGAGGGAGCTAGGGCGGCTGCAGCCCCCCCACCAAATTAATTCTAAAATCAAATTCTATTATAAAATATACTTTTTTATCACTGTGGTCCAAATTTTTCTTATATAAAACTCTCCGCACAGACCCCCACCCCACCCCAGCCGCACAGCCTCCCCCCCCAAAAAAAAAATTCTGGGTACGGCCTTGTATAATTCTATACATTAAAACACTAATAGCTGTATAGGGTGCAGAAAAGTACTTTTGTTCAGGTCCCTGAAAAATCAGCATAGGTTTGCCTAGTGCGCCCCCTCCCCCCCATTCCCATAAAACGGCTCTGATGGATTTTTGCCACTCACCCACGAGTCAGAACAAATTAGAACTGTTCTCACACGTAACTGACGCTACACATTATTGAACATACTCGATGCATGAGTGTGACAACACATGACTATGAAGACACATACTATGACAACTTATGACTATGACGATTCATGATTGTGACGACACATGAGTATGACGACTAGTGAGTATGACAACATATGACTATGACGATTCATGATTATGAAGACACATGAGTATGACGACACATGACTATGAAGACACATACTATGACAACACATGACTATGACGATTCATGAGTATGACGACACAAGACTTTGGCGACTGCAATAATCAATCTTCCGTTTTAATAAACGTGAAAGATAATGTGTTTGTAAAGCAGTTTTTATTTTTTTATGAAGTGACAAGATTTAAATCCACTTCATGTCAATGGAAGTCTTAGTCTTGCTGTTAAAACACCAATACATATTTTGTCTACAACAAGGAAATGTTACAATCACAAAGCCTTTCACAGAGGAAATTATCCTCACACAAAGAAGACATGAAAAATTACCATTTGTGTGTGTGTGTGTGTGTGTGTGTGTGGTATTGGGGGTGAGGAAGTCTCAAAGAGAAATAATGGCAAGAATAATGCAGAGATTAGTGAGGAAGGAAAAATAACATGATGTAGAACAGAGCATGGATGGCACGGGAAGAAAATCTAATGCAGAAGGGGAGGAAGGGACGAGGGAGGGAGGAGATAGAAGATCACGTGACGTTGAGAACTAATTGAGGTGGGTGAAATGATGTTAATGTGTTTGTGAGTTCTATTAGTGTGGTCTTACAATAATGTTCAAATCTACCACAGGCATGGGCAAACCAGGGCCCGCTGCATGATCCGGCCCGCGCTGTGCTCCTCCTCTCCGCCCCTTCATATCAATGGAGTCTACATTCATTGTACATTTTATTCAAACAACCCATCCACCTGCTTCTGGTCCGGCCCCTCTAGTCATATTATTTAACAGCCGAAATATGACCAGCGGATGAAACAAGTTTGAAACGTTCAAATAGACGAACACCCCACTCTCACATGAGAATGAACCCCAGTTGCTGTTACCTTAGCTCCCCTTTAGTGCCTCCATTGACACTTGACGTTATATTGTGCGATGCAGCGTGAACAACAAAGCAACCATTTCAAAAGTGGTCAAAGAATGTAAACAATAAAGAGAGAGATACATATCTCGCTCTTACAAGATGTGATTTAAAAATCAATCGCCACATAAGACTTAACTTGGAATCCAGGTAGCAAATGAGCTTGAAAAAAAAATACTAATTTATCAAAATTTAGGGTATTAGCTATTCAAATAATTCCACGTTTTACTTAAAATCGATATAATTAAAAGAAATTGTTATCGAGTTTAGGAAGGAATTAATCCATTTTATATTATTTGTAGAGAAAAAGGAAATAGAAAAAAAAATTGAAATTCGACCGATTTCTAAGAAAAAAATATATGTATATAGTAACTGTATTCTGATGTATCACTGTATATAGTTACTGTATTCTGAGGTATCACTGTATATAGTTACTGTATTCTGAGGTATCATTAGATATAGTTACTGTATTCTGAGGTATTACTGTATATAGTTACTGTATTCTGAGGTATCAATGTATATAGTTACTGTATTTTGAGGTATCATTAGATATAGTTACTGTATTCTGAGGTATCACTGTATATAGTTACTGTATTCTGAGGTATCACTGTATATAGTTAGTGTATTCTGAGGTATCATTAGATATAGTTACTGTATTCTGAGGTATCACTGTATATAGTTACTGTATTCTGAGGTATCATTAGATATAGTTACTGTATTCTGAGGTATCACTGTATATAGTTACTGTATTCTGAGGTATCACTGTATATAGTTACTGTATTCTGAGGTATCATTAGATATAGTTACTGTATTCTGAGGTATCACTGTATATAGTTACTGTATTCTGAGGTATCATTAGATATAGTTACTGTATTCTGAGGTATCATTAGATATAGTTACTGTATTCTGAGGTATCACTGTATTAAGTTACTGTATTCTGAGGTATCACTGTATTAAGTTACTGTATTCTGAGGTATCACTGTATTAAGTTACTGTTTTATTCTTTTACTTTTGATTAAAGCCGCGTTCTTTTTTTTTTATTAAACACACGAACATAGGTGTTCAAATGAGTGTGCCCTAGATCTACATCTGCAAGCCACCGGAAGTAGAAATGGTTTTTTAGATAAACGTCGCCATGGACGACGACTAAGCAACAGCTTTTGAGGCTGGTGATATCATCTCGTATGGTGAGGCTTTCAGGAAGTAGTTGAGCAAATTGGTGCGAATAGACATCTTGATGGCTGTGAGAGAGTGAAAAGTGTACAGTCATTCAGATGCTAACCGCTAAGTACTCGCAGTGTGATAACATAATGTATACAATGTTTACTATTTATTTGATTTACTGAGTTTTTCAAAGCACCAGCCACAAAACGAGATCATGTTTTGAACATTATTGCTAAATGGATTTTTTAAAAAAGTTTTTATAATTACGCACTAAACTGTATTTTATTTTCTTGGTATATTGAAGTCTATATAAATAATAGCGGTGTGGGTTCTGCGTTAAATCGAAAGTAAAGAATTAATACAACAGTATTCCAGTTTAAAATCGTCAAACGTAAACGATAGTAGTAAAAATCATGACAAAATCGGATCTGCCCGAAACCAAAAATAACCTAGCCTAATGTTCAAACCTATGGGAATATAACTCTCTGCAAATGTTTTGCAGGGTACAGCTAGTATTTTATAATCTCCAATCCAAACTTTATAAAACTCTGAAGTATCTTCCCATGCCATATCAATGAAGCTGGACAACAGAACCAAATAAAAAAAAAACATTTCTAAGGCCCTGAGTTCAAGATTAAAGCATTAAAAATGACATCCACCTGCTCTTTTTATATAAAAAAAAGGTCAAGGCCGAGGCCAAGGTTAAAGGAAATGTGGGATTGGAAGTCATTATTATGCACAACTTGTGATTTAAAAAAAAAATTGAAGTCTCTAATTTAATCCCCCTGCAGGTGAAATGGTTTCTTTCAAAAAAAAAAGATAGAAGACTTGAATACGTTAGACACGTGACCAAGGCCCACGGCCAATCAAAAATGAATTGATGATATTTATTTAAAGGGGGTTTCAATAAAAAGGAACTTAAAATACAATTAAATACTGGAGAGACTGAAGGATCTAGAGAGCAGAGAGAGAGAAGAGAGAGAGAGAAAGATAGAGAGAGAGAAAGAGAGAGAGAGAGAGAGAGAGAAAGAGAGAGAGAGAGAAAGAGAGAGAGTCTGTGTGTGTGGAAAGGAAGGGTGTGTAAAATAAGTTATTACAGAGGTTTAGGAAAAAGAAATTTGAGTGAGAGATTGAAGATGGGAGTTGGGGCATGGCAGAGAGAAAACAGAAGATGTTTCAATTTTACCATCTGACGTCATATCTAAAGCCATTTGATGAATGGACCAAGCTGAATCAGTGTTTCTCAAAGGATGCGTTGGGGGTTATGTTTTATGCATTAATGTATCGAAAATGTATGTGTGCATACTTAGAACTCTATGTGCATGCTTGCAACTCTATGTACACTCTACATACGTACAACTCTATGTGGACACTTACAACTTTATGTACATACTTTCAACTCTATTTGTCTATAGATACAACTTTACGTGCATACTTACAACTCTATTTGTCTATAGCTACAACTGCATGTGCATACTTACAACTCGATTTGTCTATAGTTACACAACTATAAAAATAAAAAAAGGCAAACAGTAGAGAACCTATGTATGAAATAAATGATGATTTTTAATATTATTTTTTTTCGTACTTTCTCTAGATGTGGGTCACTGAACCAAACAAACACATTTCAAGATGGTGGCGTAGCGTCCAAGTTCGAGAACCACTGCATTGAATGATTTTTGTTTTAAGAGTGCGCACCGTGGCTGCGAACTTTGGAAGGGCCCGGCCAAAGTGAACCATACTCTTTATGTTTAATTTAAGAGTTCCACCATTTTATGTGCCCGGGGCTTTAATGGACCTTAATCATAATCATTAATCATGGACCTTAATTTCTACATTGTACAGAATACAAGAAAATTCCCTTAGCCCTAACGGGCCTTCGGGGCAGATGAAGTGTAGAACTCATAGGTTTCTGTAAACTCGGCATATAAAGGCAATGTGTGTTTAGCACAACGCCCAGCCGCCTTTCTTGCCCCACCTTAAGTTAGGTACTCATTTAGAGCTGGGTGGACGGTTTTGAAACCAATTTCACCAGGACTCTCAGGTCGACAGTCAAATATCTACACCACTTGGCCACCCGTCACACACTGTGTAGAATACAGAAAGTTAATCTCAAAGCCGGTGAGGAGTTGGTCCAATGATCCACCCCCCCCCCCCCATAGGTCAGACATTCAGCGCCAGGCAGAATCGAATGTTACGATATAGTTGAATCAAATAAAACACCCACATCAATTACTGATCAATTACTGGCTAAGAAACGAATGGCTATCGCACAGTTGTTACTTAGCTCTAAAATGTTCAGTAAAACAAAATCGCCAACAGGAAATACTCGAGAAAAGAAGAATACGTGTATTTTTTTTAAACAGTAAATAAAAACATTAATATTCAATTACTGATATACAGCTGAGCAACGTCGACAGAATTGATTTGAGCACAATTTTTTTTAAATGAATTTATTAGCGTATAATAATGATTGCACTGTTGACCCAAATTAGCCACACATTTGACCTAATGACGACATGCTGTGAGCAAGACAAACAACAATCTCCCAGATTTCCTCACATCGACTGTTTTTTTTCCCCCATCCCTCCACAGACACTCAGTGTGACACTTTACATTGAAGACTTACACGTGTTAGACACCATTCATTCAGAATACTGGTCATTTCCTAACACCCCCCCTTTCCTCCCCCAAATTATTCTTCAGTGTCACTCCCTGTTTTGTGACACACTAACATAGTTGGCCGGGGGGGGGAGAGGGTGTTATCTGTTAAAAGGAGGTGGGGTGGGACACAGGGAGGGGGGGAACAGTTCAACACCTTCTTCACACCGTATGTACACATGTATAACTAACAACCGTGAGTGAAGGAATGGGAGATGGGGGGGCGATATCTGGTCTGAACTGATGGACTTACAAGGTAGGTGGTCACGATAGAACATCTCGCACATTAGACAACATTCACGTTTATCTATGGGTCATGATACACATCCTGGTAAGTCTGGGGGATGTTTGGGAAGGGGGGGGGAGCTAAACGAAGACAGGGGGGAAGTGTGTGTGTGTGTGAGGAGGGAGTTAAATGAGGAGTGGGAGCGGGATGTACGAGAAGGGGAGACAAATGAAAACACTCCCAGTACAGCGGAGTGATCAAGGCAAGGAACTATTTTCTTCTTTTTTTTTGGATCAATTGGTTTGTCCCCCGTGCTGCCTTAGTCAAAACTTAACAAGATCACGAGCCAGCCCGAGGGAAACTTTACCGGAGATGGATCGAGAAGTTAAGAAAAATAATCCGACTCGTGGGGGTCATTGAAAAGATGAACTGATTTCTCGGCAAACTGGGGGAAAATCTGGAAACAAATGAAAATAAGCAGGGGTAACAATCGTGTGTGTCAGTGTAGAAGACAAAGGTAACACTAAATTAGTGAAGGCTTTCAAGTATACAACTTGAATGGTTCAGAGTGGTCAAAAAGTTCGAATATCAAAACCTAGTTCGAATATCAAAACCTATTTTTTTGCATCTAAGACATACAAAAGATCTAATTGGAAAATGTGATATCAGAGTCAGTGGAAAACTGTACATTTACTTAATCAACAAGCATGGCGTAAATTCTGAAAGGAATTTTGATTGACTTCCATGCTTTACAGTTTCAATGATAGATTTAACAGAAAACTTGTAATGTTTTGCCTAAGTGTCGTAAGGTTGGGGCTATTTTGCACGGCGGGAGGCTTAGCGGTGTAGAGCAATTGACATGAGAGTCCCTGTTTGGATTCTCGGTGAGAATAAACGGAAATTTCCCTGGTTAAAAGTCCCTCAAGTCCACCCAGCTTTAGGAGCTGTTCATTATTTATGTCAACAAATTTTTGGCGATTTTTACCCCCCCCCCCCCTTTGTCAACAACTTGTCAAACTTCCAGAGACCCCACCCATAAAATTACGTCAGCATTTGGTCCCCCCCCCCCTAAAAAAGGTGGCTTCCAGAATGTTCATGTGGCAAAATAAGTAGGAATGTAGTTAGTTTAATTAAAATACTGAATGTTAAGCGAGTGTGTAACACAGAACTACAAACGCTGCTTAATTTTCCTATTTATTAAGTAATTATATTCAATTTAAAAAAGTAACATTGTTGACGTCAACTTTTCTTGACCTCCCCCCCTCCCCCTTGTCAAAAATTGTCTGACCCCCCCTCCCCCTATTTTGTTGACGTAATTAATGGACAGCCCCTTAAATGTGGACTTGGCATAAGTTGGGGAGATAAAGGCTGGTGGGCTTTGGGTTAACCGCACAAATCCCTTAATATACTGTGGTTGCAGAAACACTTCATCTGGCTACACTGTGCAGGGCAGTCGAGAGACACATCTACGCCCAGAGCATGCCCCGAGCAAATGTACCTTAAAATAAAATAAAATAACCCGAAGTATATTCGTTTGTGTAAAAGAACAGAACAATAAAACCCAACACAATTGTTAACATTAAACAATTCTGTGTATCTAAACATATAACATGGTTTGACCCAGTTTCTGAATGACAGACAGACTCATTGACAACACATTCATTTATTCACATGTCATCTCCTGGTGTTGTATTCATTATTTACACCCGGATAACAGATAGCACGTGCCACAGGACAAGGTTCTTTACATCCGGACTCCATAGTATAAATAGATTACACCCCCACCCCCTCAATGTTACTTCTCTGCCGTGTTTTGTTTTTTAATTATCTTCTATATCACAAGGTTAATGAGTTTAAATCCTCGAAAGACATAGCCCCACATAAAGAAGTGGTTAAATTAAGACAATCTCTAGTTATATCATTGTTAGTTTACTCGATGTCCTCAACCCGGTGCGGCGCGTAACCCCACCAAACTCTTCGTATACACATGGGGGTACGCGTTCCACAATTTGGAAAACACTGAGTTAGAATTTCAACGACACGTGTTTCCCCGCAGATTTTATTACGTGAACTTTTTATGCTGACTGGGCACACAATTCAACAAAATAAATACTTAAAATAATGTTTTTTCTCTCCGAAATGTTCTTATCAAACATATGAATGATCGAACTACGTATAAAAAACTAAAATATACGTGCAATAAGATCTTCAGTCATTTTAGTTTTACTTCATTACTTTTTGCTAATCAATTTGTGAGACTTTTATGATGCTGTTAAAAAGAATGTTCATTTTGCCTTAAAGGGCCACTGTGGTAGATAAAATGTAGAATCCACCTGTTTCCGTAACCTTGGAATATCAAGGTGATTGTGTAAGAGCACCTTTTTTTATATTCGTTTCAATTTGAACAAAGATAAACATTTTATTTGTGAAGTGAAAAGGTCTAAACTGTGAATGAAGTTTTCAAACTGAGTTGAAATGAATAGTTGGACCATAATCTTTTTTTGTGGCGGATGGCCGAGCGGTGTAGACTGTTGACCTACGGATGACCGAGCGGTGTAGACTGTTGACCTACGGATGGCCGAGCGGTGTAGACTGTTGACCTACGGATGGCCGAGCGGTGTAGACTGTTGACCTACGGATGACCGAGCGGTGTAGACTGTTGACCTACGGATGACCGAGCGGTGTAGACTGTTGACCTACGGATGACCGAGCGGTGTAGACTGTTGACCTACGGATGGCCGAGCGGTGTAGACTGTTGACCTACGGATGGCCGAGCGGTGTAGACCGTTGACCTGACAGGCACAGGTTCAATCCCCTGCCAGCGAGAACCAACGGACATTTCCCAGGTCCTGTTGAACGTTTAGTTTATTGAGCCAGCGGCCACTCAATTTGTACATGTTCGTTGTACTATTTCAACATCAAGCTCTGAGGAGCAATTCCATAGAGGCGCCACGATAGACATAAGCAACGCTCCCTCTAAGGTGTGGTATGAAGTGAGAAAGAAATTTTGTCTCTGAGCGACATTTTTGTTTGAGGCCAAAATTTGTGAGCGATTTAAGCGATGTCGTCCGTCGGAGTGAGCGATCGTACGTGTAGTATGAGCGACGCTCTGAATACGTGTGAGCGATTGCTCACGCGCTCAGCTTAGAGGGAACATTGGACATAAGTCACTTGCGTCATCGAGACCCGAACGCCAATCAGCTTCAACGTAGTGACGACGGAATCTCTATCGACATGGCGCTAGTCTCGAACTCTGACCCCCCCACCACGCTCTAAGTCTCACAGGCGACACACGGGTCTTGACGTTGGATCAAGAGATTTCGGGCATTATCTTCACAGTAGCCTTCACAGAACTATTTAAAACGTTTGCACAGGCTGGCAGTACCCACGTGTATTAAAACGTCATAGAAAAGTA
The DNA here is from genome assembly GCA_021962125.1 of Bulinus truncatus. Lineage (NCBI taxonomy): Eukaryota > Metazoa > Mollusca > Gastropoda > Planorbidae > Bulinus > Bulinus truncatus. The sequence continues at coordinate 2,140,966 of JAGDYQ010000163.1, read as the reverse complement.
AAGTTCCCTTAAGCCCCCTATGGGCTCATTGGGGTAGATGAAGTGTTGAATTCATCTGTGTCAGTATCAAGCGATTATGTAGTTAGCACAACGCCCAGCCGCCTTTACTCCCCCAACTTAAAAGTCGGGTACCCAATTAAAGCTGGGTGGACTTTGTGGATTTTCACCAGGACCTGAAAAAAATCCCAAGGTCAGATTAGCCCGCAGGCCGTAGCTGGTCCATGGGTGGATTAGGCTGATATAAAGAGTTATAGATATAGAAAGATATGTGTGAGTGTGTGAGCACGGTTAGTAAAGTTTATACTTTTTATTTTGTTTACTTAATACAAACAATACTGACCTTAGGTTGACCTTTCCACACAGTATTTCAAAGCCCAGCCAGTAGAATAGTAGAGACGTATCCACAGTTATTTATAACGTTATCCAGTATCCAGTATATAAACAGCAACAAACTCTTCTTAATATCCAGTATCCCACGTGAATAGAATCAGAACACCACCTGACTCACTAAGTCAAATCACAGTTTTTCACGGGACATTCGCGAGAGCAGACACAGTGACCGCGCCAGAATGAATGACCATAACAGGTCCATGATTACTAATAGTAAGGACGCAGTATGGTATAGGTTCAGATGCACTGAGTAGCCTACTACTAAACTAGGAAATGAAATGCAACCATGATGAAATACCGTAAATAACTCCGCGTTAGTCATTGTGAAGAGAAACAACAACTATCACTTGATATAGATAAACAACAGTCAAGGATACAAACAGGCCCGTAAATCTAGGGCCCTTGACAAAATCTGACAACCGGGGCCTCTCTACCCTCCTCCTTCACAAAAAAATGGCCATTCTAAAAAGAACAAAAAAAAATACATTTAGAATGGCACGGGGCACCAGACAATTTTTCAAGTTCCTTAACACCCCCCCTAAAACGGCCTTGATAAACTGGACATGTAAGATCGCACAAAATAATAGCATACAATGTCTGTCTGTCTATCTATCTATTTATCTATGTAGCCCATTGCTCGATCCCGGGCAACTCAATAAATCTATGCACACAGTAAATACGACATGTCCGTATTTAACATAGGCCTACTTCTTTTAATCTTTTTATTAAAAAAAAAAACAAAACACAAAAGAAACTTTATTGGATAATCCCATTTACTGGGCACATTTTTTTTACAATTCAAAAGCCTGTCGAGTTATGCTAGACTTATTTTGTACAATTCGACTTTTAAGAGTCATAGACCAATGCTTAACAATGTCTACATGTCCCAATGACATGTATCTTTGGTGTCACTCCTCTCCCGTGGTAACTACATGACAATTTTTTTGTTTTTGCCACCTGGACTTTAAGAGAGGATGGAGAACGAAGGAATGTGTCAGAGAGTGGAGAATTCGATACACGACAAATACGTTGTTGTTTCATTACCCAGCCACTACAGGGGACTCCTTTATTTGCATTAGTGATGTGTGCACGAGGTTGCGCGTGTGTGTGTGTGTGTTTTTTAAGAAACAACCTATAACAATCTTCATGGGTGAAAGATTTTTTAGAGTCATATCCGATGACATGCTAGACATGTTTCAAGCCAATGTTGACACCCGCCCCCTCCGCCCCAAGGTACAATTCAACACCAGACACACCTGGAGTGATAAATGGGTCAGTTATGGGTCACTCCTAGCCATTGTCATCTTTATAGTTGAAGACATATTTTTAAAAGAGGAGAAAAGAAAGAGTAGGCGTAATGTTTATAAAATATCGAACTGTCTGAGGAAAGAAATCTGGCCAAGTTCATAGAACGAAACACGAACCTACAAACCATTAAACCAAATAAACAGCACATGTTATTTTTATGAACCAACAATATTGCCATCATCATCATTTTACTAATTATTTCATATGTTGATATTTCATATGAAGATCATATCAGTGATGTTTGCAAGTCTGACGTAATGAGATTATTAAAACGTGAGCTTAAAAATAAATAAATAAATACCAGTCTAGGTCTCAATGTCGTCTGAAGTTAGGTACTTTGATAAAAATTCAAAATGTATATAACATGTCAAATCATACATAGATCAATAGAGCTCTAAAAATGCTTTAAAATGATACCTTGTTTAAGTATGTATGTCTTTTGGTTATTGAGATATTCAATTTCTTGTGCCGAAAAACAGGCCTTTTTTTACTATAGAAAAAGTCAAGAAAATTGTGGCCCGAATTTTGAGATTGGGCTACTAAAACTGACATAACTTTTGAACCATTTAAGCTAGCAGGCTCAAATTTTCACCACTGATAAATGATCCTATTTACTTATAAAATAAGGTCAATTAAACATATTTAAGTGATATTAGTCTATGCACTTAAAGAAAAACAAATACAAGTGCTATACAATTTTAGAAATGAAAATACTGGAAAGCAGCAAAAACTAAATAAAAATGGTACAAGCCTACAATTTTCACCAAACATAAGTGGCTGCATGCATTTCATTTTGCAATGAAAAACAACTAAAATCATATTGGTTTAAAAATGACTAGCAAAAAAATCATTATTATAAGGCAATATGATGAATAACTCAAAAGTGACAATGGCAGAAAGTAATTTATTGACTTCTGTAAAAGTAAAGCGTCTAGAATTAATGAACATAGCTCTATAAAAGAAATATCCATAACAATTTGAAAAGAAAACAAATATTAGATTCTATTCAATTTTGTGAAAGGAAACATACATTGACCATCAAACAGCCAAGTGTGTTATCCCATCACTTCACCAAACAGGATTGAAAGAGACTGCCAGTCTTGCAAATGAAAAGACAGACTAACAATCATATTGGTTGAAAAGAATAACAAAAATCATTGACTAGAAAAGAGAGAAAGGATAAGAATACTAAAACTTAAAGCAAGAGGGTAAAATTTAATTAAGAGAAAAACCTCCAGAATTTCAAAAGAATTTTTAAAAAATAACTAAAAGATTACTGCATTCAATTCAATCTTTAAATAGTCAATTTGCTATGTCAGTTCCTTCTTAAAAAAGTTTTAACACTTGAAAAAAAATTGCCACTGAAATGTATGCAGCAAATAAAACGTCAATTCAGAGCCATGACTACACTGTCACAGCATGAGAAAAGAAAGATCTTTGACCGAAGAAATATTAGAGTTAATAAAAGAGAATTGTCACCAAAGAGAATATGAATTAATTATTAGTAAGTATAACGTCATTGATCATTTAATGCATTGAATGAAAATGTATTAGAAAACTCTATGCAGGTAATAACTGCTTGTGCATTCATTAAAGTCCAAAAATTTCAATTGAAAGTCTGCCAAATGCATCAACAATTGCTCAGATGAGCAGGGAAATGGGCGCATTCCTTCTTCATTTTGATATATTTGACTGTGCAACTTTGGCTTTTGATTACTTCTTTGAGAAGGTATTAACCAAATCATTCCACAAAAAATAATATTTTGACTGCTAGCATTGAACTACCTGGAGGTAAGGCAGAGGATTACGTTCAGCATATTTTGCAGACTTTAGATGACTTAGCTGAAACATATAGTGTTTTTTACTCTGTCAATAAAGACCCTGTTAAAAGGCAAATCTGTGGGAAAATTGTTTCAACCCTCACTGACAGAGCATCAGCTAATCATGCAGCTATTTCACAACTTAATGTTGTACTTGAAACTGAGCTGCTTGAGCTACACTGTCATCTACATCCACTGGATGGAATAGCGAGTGAAGTCAGAAAAGAATTGACCAAAACGAACGCAGTCACAAGTAAGACATATGGTTCAGACTGTAAAGCAGCAAATCTTCTTTACTCCATTTCAAAGTTGAGGTAAGTATTTTACTATTTAGCCAAACAAACGTAAATTAAGTATAAATTCTACATATTTTTATATGCTATTCAATGTATAATATATTTAAATTTTCAGATACAAAGCCAAGGGTGACCCATCAGGTTTCAAGTCCTTCTTAAAGAAAAATGGACTATCCATGTAGTACTTTTCCTATGTATGTAAGGGTTGCTTTCATATTCAGTTTCTCATTGGTGGTGTACTGCAAGCATTGCTCATTCAGTACCTAGAAAAGTATTGCAACAATACAACTACTTTGAGAAGTGCAATACTGGAAGACTTGAAGAATGACATCTTGATGGCTCAACTTCAGGTGCTGGGACTTTGGGGGAAAATGGTGACTGGGCCATGGATGGCCATTGTATATGGATCTGAATGTCAAAGAAATCATCTTGATATGGTAAATCTATTTTTTTAAATAGACAAGACTTAATATACTTATTTATTAAACTGATATTCTAGTTATTTCAAAATTTAATTTATTTTTAATTTAAGGCACAACAAATTAAGACAGCTGTAAGTTTCATTGAAAGAATTGCTGCTGAGCCAGAATATTTAATCAGCACCACATTTGATGCATTTGGACGGCCTCTTATTTTAGATGACACGTTGTCTGCATTGTTAATAGTCGACAATACAAATTTTGTCCAACTCAATGAAATAATAAATCTAGTGGCCACTGCCACGTCAAATGTTTTAAATAGACAAATGTCTCGCTATTTATTTGGCGATCTTGCAGATCCAACAGAGGAACTGAAGGTCAAAGCAGCCAGTGCTCCTGCCCACAACATTTGGGCTGAACGTACATTGGGGATAATAGACTCTCTAGCACGAAGAGCCCCTAATGCCAGCATTTCTTTTCTGGATGGAAAGGCAAAATTTCAAGTGAATAAAACATTAGAATGGCTAAGCACAAAGCCCACAGATGAGCAGGATGCCATTGTTAAATTTTCGATCCAAAGAGGTGCTACAATAAGGACAATCAGTAAAGAGAGAAAAGGTCAAATGGAAGCGGCCATCTGTGACAGATTAAAAGAAAAAGGGCAGAAGAGAGACATGGTACACAGATCAAGAGTAGGCAAGGAGATAAAGTTTCTGCTCGAACAAAATGTCCCTAATTTGATGGAGCAGAAAATCTTTCTAGCTTTAAGTGCCTATCAAAAAAATAAAGTAAAAGATCTCTTGGATTCAAATCCTAACAAAATTGAAGGCGCTCGCTTTCAGCACATCTGGAATGTGGATGGACAAGATACCCTTTTTCAAGGAAAGATTATCATGAAGTCAGCATCTCCAGGGAAAAAATCAGGATAGCTTACTGGAAAATGCATGAAAATGAAGAGGATGCCGAAGATGTAAAACTAACTTTAGAAAGTATTTTAACAGAGATGCAATGTTCTGAATGATTTAATTTTTTTTAACTTGAATTAATTCTATGTAATGCCCTTGCATCTTTTTCTAATCATTTCCTTTTATCATTAAATAATGATTTAGTCATAGAGCTGTAAAAACACCTGTATCAATGTAATTTTTTTATGAATTGCTGGGAAAGCGATATACATATAAAAATTTTCACTGGTGACTTATTCTCTTTTATTGCTTTGTAAATTTGGCTCTTTCACATATCTTTTCTTATCACATGTGTGAAGTGGTTTTTCATTTAAGAATGAAATACATTTTATTTAAATCCATGATTTTATTTGGCAAAAAATTTCAGTTTTGTCAAGTGTTAAAACTTTTTTAATATGACATACATAATTTAAATTGACTATTTATTGTTTGTATAATTGCATGCAGTAATCTTAATTATTTCTTAAAATTTGCTGTTGTCATTCAACAATGAAATATGCACAATTATTTTTGCACTGAAGCATGCATCTTGGAATTTTTTAATCTATGTTTCTTTGTAAATTTAGTATTTTTATCCTTTCGCCTTGTAGTAATGATTTTTTTGTTATTCATTTTTAAACCAATATGATTTTAGTTGATTTTCATTGCAAAATGAAATGCATGCAGCCACTTATGTTTGGTGAAAATTGTAGGCTTGTATATTTTTACTTAGTTTTTGCTGCTTTCAAGTATTTTTCATTTCTAAAATTGTATAGCACTTGTATTTGTTTTTCTGCATATAGACTAATATCACTTAAATATGTTTAATTGACCTTATTTTAAAAGTCAATAGGATGCTTTATCAGTGGTGAAAATTTGAGCTTGCTAGCTTAAATGGTTCAAAAGTTGTGTCAGTTTTAGTAGCCCAATCTCAAAACCCAGGCCGCAATTTTTTGAGTTATTCATCATATTGCCTTATAATAATGATTTTTTTGCTAGTCATTTTTAAACCAATATGATTTTAGTTGTTTTTCATTGCAAAATGAAATGCATGCAGCCACTTATGTTTGGTGAAAATTGTAGGCTTGTACCATTTTTATTTAGTTTTTGCTGCTTTCCAGTATTTTTCATTTCTAAAATTGTATAGCACTTGTATTTGTTTTTCTTTAAGTGCATAGACTAATATCACTTAAATATGTTTAATTGACCTTATTTTATAAGTAAATAGGATCATTTATCAGTGGTGAAAATTTGAGCCTGCTAGCTTAAATGGTTCAAAAGTTATGTCAGTTTTAGTAGCCCAATCTCAAAATTCGGGCCACAATTTTCTTGACTTTTTCTATAGTAAAAAAAGGCCTGTTTTTCGGCACAAGAAATTGAATATCTCAATAACCAAAAGACATACATACTTAAACAAGGTATCATTTTAAAGCATTTTTAGAGCTCTATTGATCTATGTATGATTTGACATGTTATATACATTTTGAATTTTTTATCAAAGTACCTAACTTCAGACGACATTGAGACCTAGACTGGTATTTATTTATTTATTTTTAAGCTCACGTTTTAATAATCTCATTACGTCAGACTTGCAAACATCACTGATATGATCTTCATATGAAATATCAACATATGAAATAATTAGTAAAATGATGATGATGGCAATATTGTTGGTTCATAAAAATAACATGTGCTGTTTATTTGGTTTAATGGTTTGTAGGTTCGTGTTTCGTTCTATGAACTTGGCCAGATTTCTTTCCTCAGACAGTTCGATATTTTATAAACATTACGCCTACTCTTTCTTTTCTCCTCTTTTAAAAATATGTCTTCAACTATAAAGATGACAATGGCTAGGAGTGACCCATAACTGACCCATTTATCACTCCAGGTGTGTCTGGTGTTGAATTGTACCTTGGGGCGGAGGGGGGCGGGTGTCAACATTGGCTTGAAACATGTCTAGAATGTCATCGGATATGACTCTAAAAATCTTTCACCCATAAAGATTGTTATAGGTTGTTTCTTAAAAAAAAAACACACACACACACACGCAACCTCGTGCACACATCACTAATGCAAATAAAGGAGTCCCCTGTAGTGGCTGGGTAATGAAACAACAACGTATTTGTCGTGTATCGAATTCTCCACTCTCTGACACATTCCTTCGTTCTCCATCCTCTCTTAAAGTCCAGGTGGCAAAAAACAAAAAAAATTGTCATGTAGTTACCACGGGAGAGGGAGTGACACCAAAGATACATGTCATTGGGACATGTAGACATTGTTAAGCATTGGTCTATGACTCTTAAAAGTCGAATTGTACAAAATAAGTCTAGCATAACTCGACAGGCTTTTGAATTGTAAAAAAAAATGTGCCCAGTAAATGGGATTATCCAATAAAGTTTCTTTTGTGTTTTGTTTTTTTTTTTAATAAAAAGATTAAAAGAAGTAGGCCTGTGTTAAATACGGACATGTCGTATTTACTGTGTGCATAGATTTATTGAGTTGCCCGGGATCGAGCAATGGGCTACATAGATAAATAGATAGATAGACAGACAGACATTGTATGCTATTATTTTGTGCGATCTTACATGTCCAGTTTATCAAGGCCGTTTTAGGGGGGGGGGTGTTAAGGAACTTGAAAAATTGTCTGGTGCCCCGTGCCATTCTAAATGTATTTTTTTTTGTTCTTTTTAGAATGGCCATTTTTTTGTGAAGGAGGGGGGTAGAGAGGCCCCGGTTGTCAGATTTTGTCAAGGGCCCTAGATTTACGGGCCTGTTTGTATCCTTGACTGTTGTTTATCTATATCAAGTGATAGTTGTTGTTTCTCTTCACAATGACTAACGCGGAGTTATTTACGGTATTTCATCATGGTTGCATTTCATTTCCTAGTTTAGTAGTAGGCTACTCAGTGCATCTGAACCTATACCATACTGCGTCCTTACTATTAGTAATCATGGACCTGTTATGGTCATTCATTCTGGCGCGGTCACTGTGTCTGCTCTCGCGAATGTCCCGTGAAAAACTGTGATTTGACTTAGTGAGTCAGGTGGTGTTCTGATTCTATTCACGTGGGATACTGGATATTAAGAAGAGTTTGTTGCTGTTTATATACTGGATACTGGATAACGTTATAAATAACTGTGGATACGTCTCTACTATTCTACTGGCTGGGCTTTGAAATACTGTGTGGAAAGGTCAACCTAAGGTCAGTATTGTTTGTATTAAGTAAACAAAATAAAAAGTATAAACTTTACTAACCGTGCTCACACACTCACACATATCTTTCTATATCTATAACTCTTTATATCAGCCTAATCCACCCATGGACCAGCTACGGCCTGCGGGCTAATCTGACCTTGGGATTTTTTTCAGGTCCTGGTGAAAATCCACAAAGTCCACCCAGCTTTAATTGGGTACCCGACTTTTAAGTTGGGGGAGTAAAGGCGGCTGGGCGTTGTGCTAACTACATAATCGCTTGATACTGACACAGATGAATTCAACACTTCATCTACCCCAATGAGCCCATAGGGGGCTTAAGGGAACTTTACTTTTCTATGACGTTTTAATACACGTGGGTACTGCCAGCCTGTGCAAACGTTTTAAATAGTTCTGTGAGGTCTACTGTGAAGATAATGCCCGAAATCTCTTGATCCAACGTCAAGACCCGTGTGTCGCCTTAGAGCGTGGTAGGGGTCAGAGTTCGAGACCAGCGCCATGTCGATAGAGATTCCGTCGTCACTACGTTGAAGCTGATTGGCGTTCGGGTCTCGATGACGCAAGTGACTTATGTCCAATGTTCCCTCTAAGCTGAGCGCGTGAGCAATCGCTCACACGTATTCAGAGCGTCGCTCATACTACACGTACGATCGCTCACTCCGACGGACGACATCGCTTAAATCGCTCACAAATTTTGGCCTCAAACAAAAATGTCGCTCAGAGACAAAATTTCTTTCTCACTTCATACCACACCTTAGAGGGAGCGTTGCTTATGTCTATCGTGGCGCCTCTATGGAATTGCTCCTCAGAGCTTGATGTTGAAATAGTACAACGAACATGTACAAATTGAGTGGCCGCTGGCTCAATAAACTAAACGTTCAACAGGACCTGGGAAATGTCCGTTGGTTCTCGCTGGCAGGGGATTGAACCTGTGCCTGTCAGGTCAACGGTCTACACCGCTCGGCCATCCGTAGGTCAACAGTCTACACCGCTCGGCCATCCGTAGGTCAACAGTCTACACCGCTCGGTCATCCGTAGGTCAACAGTCTACACCGCTCGGTCATCCGTAGGTCAACAGTCTACACCGCTCGGTCATCCGTAGGTCAACAGTCTACACCGCTCGGCCATCCGTAGGTCAACAGTCTACACCGCTCGGCCATCCGTAGGTCAACAGTCTACACCGCTCGGTCATCCGTAGGTCAACAGTCTACACCGCTCGGCCATCCGCCACACAAAAAAAGATTATGGTCCAACTATTCATTTCAACTCAGTTTGAAAACTTCATTCACAGTTTAGACCTTTTCACTTCACAAATAAAATGTTTATCTTTGTTGTTCAAATTGAAACGAATATAAAAAAAGGTGCTCTTACACAATCACCTTGATATTCCAAAGTTACGGAAACAGGTGAATTCTACATTTTATCTACCACAGTGGCCCTTTAAGGCAAAATGAACATTCTTTTTAACAGCATCATAAAAGTCTCACAAATTGATTAGCAAAAAGTAATGAAGTAAAACTAAAATGACTGAAGATCTTATTGCACGTATATTTTAGTTTTTTATACGTAGTTCGATCATTCATATGTTTGATAAGAACATTTCGGAGAGAAAAAAACATTATTTTAAGTATTTATTTTGTTGAATTGTGTGCCCAGTCAGCATAAAAAGTTCACGTAATAAAATCTGCGGGGAAACACGTGTCGTTGAAATTCTAACTCAGTGTTTTCCAAATTGTGGAACGCGTACCCCCATGTGTATACGAAGAGTTTGGTTGGGGTACTCGCCGCACCGGGGTGAGGACATCGAGTAAACTAACAATGATATAACTAGAGGTTGTCTAAATATAACCACTTCTTTATGTGGGGCTATGTCTTTGTAGGATTTCAACTCATTAACCTTGTGATTTAGAAAATAATAAAAAAAAAAACACGGCAGAGAAGTAATATTGAGGTGGGTGTAATCTATTTATACCATGTAGTCCGGATGTAAAGAACCTTGTCTTGTGGCACGTGCTATCTGTTATCCGGGTGTGAATAATGAATACAATACCAGGAGATGACATGTGAATAAATGAATGTGTTGTCAATGAGTCTGTCTGTCATTCAGAAACTGGGTCAAACCATGTTATTATATGTTTCGATACACAGAATTGTTTAATGTTAAATTGTGTTGGGTTTTATTGTTCTGTTCTTTTACACAAACGAATATACTTTGGGTTATTTTATTTTATTTAAAGTACATTTGCTCGGGACATGCTCTGGGCGTAGATGTGTCTCTCGACTGCCCTGCACAGTGTAGACAGATGAAGTGTAGAATTTTATCTGTTTCTGCAACCACAGTAATATTAAGGGATTGGGCGGTTAGCGCAAAGCCCACCAGCCTTTATCTCCCCAACTTATGCCAAGTCCACATTTAAGGGGCTCTCCATTAATTACGTCAACAAAATAGGGGGATAGGGGGGTCAGAAAATTTTTGACAATTGTTGACAAGGGGGAGGGGGGAGGTCAAGAAAAGTTGACGTCAACAATGTTACTTTTTTTAAAATGTAATATAATTACTTAATAAATAGGAAAATTAAGCAGCGTTTGTAGTCCTGTGTTACACACTCAACATTCAGTATTTTAATTAAACTAACTATATTCCTACTAATTTTGCCACATAAACATTTTGGAATCCACCTTTTTTAGGGGGGTAAATCAAATGATGACGTAATTTTATAGGAAGTTTGACAAGTTGTTGACAAGGGGGAGGGGGAGGTAAAAATCGCCAAAAATTTGTTGACATAAATAATGGACAGCCCCTAAAGCTGGGTGGACTTGTGGGACTTTTAACCAACTTTCATCAGGTCCAGGGAAAACTCCGTTTATTCTCACCGAGAATCCAAACAGGGACTCTCATGTCAATCGCTCTACACCGCTAAGCCTCTCGCCATGCAAAATAGCCCCAACCTTACGACACTTAGGCAAAACATTACAAGTTTTCTGTTAAATCTATCATTGAAACTGTGGAACATGGAGGTCAATCAAAATTCCTTTCAGAATTTACGCCATGCTTGTTGATTAAGTAAATGTACAGCTTTTCACGGACTCTGATATCACATTTTCCAATTAGATCTTTTGTATGTCTTAGATGCAAAAAATAGGTTATGATATTCGAACTAGGTTCTGATATTTTGACCACTCTGAGCCATTCAAAGTTGTATACTTGAAAGCCTTCACTAATTTAGTGTTACTTTTGTCTACTACACTGACACTCACACACGATTGTTTCCCCTGCTTATTTTAATTTGTCTCCAGATTTTCCTCCAGTTTGCCGAGAAATCAGTTCATCTTTTCAATGAACCCCACGAGTCCGATTATTTTTCTTAACTTCTCGAGCCATCTCCGGTAAAGTTTCCCTCGGGCTGGCTCGTGATCTTGTTAAGTTTTGACTAAGGCAGCACGGGGGACAAACCAATTAATCCAAAAAAAAAAAAGAAGAAAATAGTTCCTTGCCTTGATCACGCCGATGTACTCGGAGTGTTTTCATTTTTCTTCCCTTCTCGTACATCCCGCTTCCTCTCCTCATTTAACTCCCTCCTCACACACACATTTCCCCCTATCTTCGTTTAGCCCCCCCCCCCCCCCAAACATCCCCAGACTTACCAGGATGTGTATCATGACCCCATAGATAAACGTGAATGTTGTCTAATGTGCGAGATGTTCTATCGTGACCACCTACCTTGTAAGTCCATCAGTTAAGACCAGATATCGCCCCTCCTCCCATTCCTTCACTCCCGGTTGTTAGTTATACATGTGTACATACGGTGTGAAGGTGTGTCCCCCCCCCCCAGCCAACTATGTTAGTGTGTCACAAAACAGGGAGTGACACTGAAGAATAATTTGGGGGAGGAAGGGGGGGTTAGGAAATGACCAGTGTTCTGAATGAATGGTGTCTAACACGTGTGAGTCTTCAAGGTAAAGTGTTAAAATGAGTGTCTGTGGAGGGATGGGGAAAAAAACAGTCGATGTGAGGAAATCTGGGAGATTTTGTTTGTCTTGCTCACAGCATGTCGTCATTAGGTCAAATGTGTGGCTAATTTGGGTCAACAGTGCAATCATTATTATACGCTAATAAATTCATTTAAAAAAAAAATTGTGCTCAAATCAATTCTGTCGCTTTAAAAATAAGAAATGCCTATACGTCGAGTCGTCGACGTTGCTCAGCTGTATATCAGTAATTGAATATTAATGTTTTTATTTACTGTTTATAAAAATACATGTATTCTTCTTTTCTCGAGAATTTCCTGTTGGCGATTTTGTTTTATTGAACATTTTAGAGCTAAGTAAAAACTGTGCGATAGCCATTCGTTTCTTAGCCAGCAATTGATCAGTAATTAATCAGGGTGTTTGATTTGATTCAACTATGTCGTAAAATTCGATTCTGCCTGGTGCTTGATGTCTGACCTATGGGGGGGGGGATCATTGGACCAACCCCTCACCGGGCTTTGACATTAACTTTCTGTATTCTACACAGTGTGGGACGGGTGGTCTAGTGGTGTAGATATTTGACTGTCGACCTGAGAGTCCTGGGTTCTATCCCGGTGAAATTGGTTTCAAAACCGTCCACCCAGATCTAAATGAGTACCTGACTTAAGGTGGGGAAAGAAAGGCGGCTGGGCGTTGTGCTAAACACACATTGCCTTCATATGCCCGAGGTTATAGAAACCGATGAACTCACACTTCATCTGCCCTGAAGGCCCGTTAGGGCTAAGGGAATTTTCTTGTATTCTGCACAATGTAGAAATTAAAGGTCCATGATTAATGATAATGGTCCATTACGGCCCCGGGCGCAGAAAATTGTGGAACTCTTAAATTAAACATAAGAGAAAGTAGCTATACAAGAGTATATATAGTTCACTTTGGCCGGGCCCTTCCAAAGTTCGCAGCCATGGTGCGCACTCTTAAAACAAAAATCATTCAACGCAGTGGTTCTCGACCTTGGACGTTTCGCCACCATCTTGAAATGTGTTTGTTTGGTTCAGTGACCCACATCTAGAGAAAGTACGAAAAAAAATAAAGAAAAAATCATCATTTATTTCATACATAGGTTCTCTACTGTTTGCCTTTTTTTATGTTTAGTTGTGTAACTATAGACAAATCGAGTTGTAAGTATGCACATAAAGTTGTATCTATAAACAAATAGAGTTCTAAGTATGCACATAAAGTTGTATTTATAGACTAATAGAGTTGTACATAAATTTGTAAGTGTCCACATAGAGTTGTAAGTATGTACAGTGTACACAGAGTTGCAAGCATGCACATAGAGTTCTAAGTATGCACGTAAAGTTGTATCTATAGACAGAGTTGTAAGTGTCCACATAGAGTTTTAAGTATGTACAGTGTACATAGAGTTGTAAGCATGCACATAGAGTTGTAAGCATGCACACATAAATTTCGATACATTAATGCATAAAACATAACCCGCAACGCATACTTTGAGAAACACTGATTCAGCTTGGTCCATTCATCAAATATGGTTATATATGACGTCTGTAATCAGCTGGTAAAATTGAAACATCTTCTCCCAACTCCCATTTTCAATCTCTCACTCAAATTTCTTTTTCCTAAACCTCTGCAATAACTTATTTTACACACCTTCCCTTTCCACACACACACACAGACTCTCTCTCTATCTTTCTCTCTCTTTCTCTCTCTCCTCTCTAGATCCTTCTGTCTCTCCAGTATTTAATTGTATTTAAAGTTCCTTTTCATTGAAACCCCCTTTAAATAAATATCATCAATTCATTTTTGATTGGCCGCAGGCTCATGGTCACGTGTCTGACGTATTCAAGTCTTCAATCTTTTTTTAAAGAAGAAACCATTTCACATGTAGGGGGATTAAATTAGAGACTTCAATTTTTTTTTAAAACACAAGTTGTGCATAATAATTACTTCCAATCCCACATTTCCTTTAACCTTGGCCTCGGCCTTGACCCTTTTTTATATAAAAAGAGCAGGTGGATGTCATTTTTAATTCTTTAAATCTTGAACCCAGGGCCTTAGAAATGTTGTTGTTTTTTTGTTCAATTGTCCAGCTTCATTGATATGGCATGGGAAGATACTGCAGAGTTTTATAAAGTTTGGATTGGAGATTTATAAAATACTAGCTGTACCCTGCAAAACCTTTGCAGAGAGTTATATTCTCATAGGTTTGAACATTAGGCTAGGTTATTTCGGGCAGATCCGATTTGTCATGATTTTTATTACTATCGTTTACGTTTGACGATTTTAAACTGGAATACTGTTGTATTAATTCTTTACTTTCGATTTAACGCAGAACCCACACCGCTATTATTTATATAGATACTTCAATATACCAAGAAAACAAAATACAGTTTAGTGCGTAATTATAAAACCTTTTTAAAAAAATCCATTTAGCAATAATGTTCAAAACATGATCTCGTTTTGTGGCTGGTGCTTTAAAAAAAACTCAGTAAATCAAACAAATAGTAAACATTGTATACTTTATTTTATCACACTGCGAGTACTTAGCGGTTAGCATCTTAATGACAGCACACTTTTCACTCGCTCACTGCCATCAAGATGTCTATTCGCACCAATTTGCTCAACTACTTCCTGAAAGCCTCTCCATACGAGATGATATCACCAGCTTCAAAAGTTGTTGCTTAGTCGTCGTCCATGGCGACGGTTATCTAAAAAAACCATTTCTACTTCCGGTGGCTTGCAGATGTAGATCTAGGGCACACTCACTTGAACACCTATTTTCGTGTGTTTAATAAAAAAAAAGAACGCGGCTTTAATCAAAAGTAAAAGAATAAAACAGTAACTTAATCCAGTGATACCTCAGAATACAGTAACTATATACAGTGATACCTCAGAATACAGTAACTATATACAGTGATACCTCATAATACCGTAACTATATACAGTGATACCTCAGAATACAGTAACTATTTACAGTGATACCTCAGAATACAGTTACTATATATTTTTTTCTTAGAAATCGGTCGAATTTCATTTTTTTTCTATTTCCTTTTTCTCTACAAATAATATAAAACGGATTAATTCCTTCCTAAACTCCATTACAACGTCTTTTAATTATATCGATTTTAAGTAAAACGTGGAATAATTTGAATAGCTAATACCCTAAATTTTTTTCAAGCTTATTTTTTTACCTGGATTCCAAGTTAAGTCTTTTGTGGAGAGTGATTTTCAAATCACATCTTGTAAGAGCGAGATCTTCATCTCTCTTTATTGTTTACATTCTTTGACCACTTTTGAAATGGTTGCTTTGTTGTTCACGCTTCACCACACAATATATCGTCAAATGTCAATGGCGGCACCAAGGGGGGGATTAAGGTGACAGCAACTGGGATCCTTTCTCATGTCCAGTCTAGCACATTAAGTCCCTTTGATCGTTGTCTTCGAAAAAAAAATGAAGCACCAGTGTGCTGTCTCAAATCAAAACAGTAACACGCAAGACGAATCTATACAATTCTCCTGGCTCCTATAGACAACTATCGTGACGTCACAGCTCGGTCGAGTCGGCCCGTCTATGACGGTGGGAGTGCTTTGATGATGGGGTGTTAGTCAATTAGAACGTTTCAAACTTGTTTCAACCGCTGGTCATATTTCGGCTGTTAAATAATATGACAAGAGGGGCCGGACCATAAGCAGGTGGATGGAGTGTTTAAATAAAATGTACGATGAATGTAGACTACATTGATGTGAAGGGGCGGAGAGGAGGAGCACAGCGCCGGCCGGATCATGCAGCGGGCCCTGGTTTTCCCATGTCTGTGGTAGATTTGAACATTATTGTAAGACCACACTAATAGAACTCACAAACACATTAACATCATTTCACCCACCTCAATTAGTTCTCAACGTCACGTGATCTTCTATCTCCTCCCTCCCTCGTCCCTTCATCCCCTTCTGCATTAGAT